>OZ014522.1:517554284-518093058 GCA_963966055.1 Lathyrus aphaca
CAATCCAATGTCTAAACAAACAGTTTTTATTATGTTATATATTTTTCTCTTCAAAGTTATACAAGTTTGTAAATTCCATCTATATAATCCCCATTCGGATATATGACAGGGTTTCCAAGAAAACAACAAAGTTACACCAGGAAAATTCAACATAAACAAAGAGGTCTCTTTTTTTTCTCATAACAGGAGTTTTAGCAGAAAAGTTCCAATTACACGTCTAAAAAATAATTTTCAATTATCATGGAAAAGTCCAACAAGCAAAAACTCTCTTCAATCTTTATCACCCCTTCACCAACCTTCAACGATGTCGTCTCTGACCTGCACATCATGCCAAGAAGAAAAATCCAATGTTGATAAGCATCACAACAACAATAGTGAGCAATTTCAAAATTGAGAAAGGGGAGAAACAGAAAATGAGTGGATTTGAATTAATAACAATAAGCAAAAACAAACAGCAGGAATTTAGAGAGAAGTTCAGTACAAGAATGGATGCTAACCATCTCTAGCCTTCAAAAAAAAATCGCCAGCCGCAGCTTCATTTTTGTACGTCAGCTTCTACTATTTTGGTTTAAGTTTAATACAAGTCCAGTGTCAGGCCTTGGGTATGTTACAACTCCTTTGAAAACTTTTGTGCAAATTTTCATAGTCCTGCGAGAAATCCCGAAAACATCAGAAGAAGAAAGGGTCCCGAAAACAGTTAAGAGAAATCAAAAAGAAAGGAAAAATCTCAGCAGGGTTTCTTTTGTTCAATCCAAGTATTCCTCAGTTTCCAATTTCACATTAAACTGCAGTAACAATATTTGGAGGGAGTGGAAATTAAAGAATAAGCAAGATAGGCCTCATTGTAAAAATCAGCTCATAACCAAGACTAACATAACCAAAATAACAAAATCAATAACTAAATTCTAACTTCCTAACAGTATGCTAACTAACTTCAAAACCTCAATCACAGCAGAGCATAACTAACTTTTAATTCCTAATCAATTCCATAACAGAAAAAATAACAAACTAGTTTCTAGAAAATTCTAGAACTCACCAGAAAATTCCAGAAAGAGCTGGAAGATCAGCTACTATAAATCGAAGCTCTGGTTCTTCAATTCGTTTTTTCTTACACCTCTTCCCTTCCCACAAATTTTCACAAACACTCCACCATTCTCCTTCTTGAGTTCGAATCAATTCCTTTTCTTCTTCAGTTTCCCTTCACTTTTTCTTTTTCAGCACCCAAATTCTATCTTCATCATGGTGCATCAACCTTTCATCCTCAATCTTTGACCTGCACAGAGTAATAATTCCAATCATTCAGCATCCAAAAATTCAATAAGGATAGGGATGAAGGCAGGAATGTGAAGGGTAAAGAGGAAGGTCTCATACCTCTTCGGCATTATCTTCATCGCGTATCGATATCATCACTCGGTGTTCGCATACATTTGGTCTGTATTTCGTGAATTTCTCATGCCAGCAGCCGGAAATTGCCACAAACATTTCAAGCCTGCAGGAATCGAAACGAGAGTCGCAGCGTCAACAACACGCAAGGTTCGAACAGGATCAAGTGAAGAAGTGTGACCGAGGCATACCTTAACACCAGCACGCATCATTTGAAACCTCCATCAATCTGAACTCATGCTAATCTGCAAGAAGCTTCGAGGCCCGTGAATTGGGTTGTTTCAGTTTTCAAAGATTTCTGTTAATCTCCAGAAGGTTGAAGTTCGATCTCCATCTTGTGCCGAATCCGAAATTCCCTCGTCTTCATCAATCGAAACTGGAGTATGTGAATCTTCATCCACTTCCGAGAAAGTTTCGACCGATTAGCTTCAACGAGATTGACGACCATTGTTCTTCGTCAAGGTACACATTTCTTGCTCTCTCTCGCATCTGTAGCCTTTAGACCTAGGGTTCTGCGTGAGACCGTTGGTTCGCTGATTTTTGAGCGATTCTTGCAATGATTAGCTTGATTAGGTTTCGGTGAAATACGAATTCGATGAGGGAAGATAGGAAGAGTTTGTTAAGAAGTCATTTTCGGATTCGTAAGGAATTTGGGGTCTAGGGTATGGAAGATGAAGAAGGTGAACGGCGAGAGGAGAAGACGGTCGTTGAGAGAGGTTTAAGGAAGTGTAGTTGGGGATGGAGGTGATGGCCGATGGTGAGGTGATGAACCTGGCTGCGGCGGCGGCGGGATTTTTAGGGTTAGAAAGGGGGAGGCGAGTTTGAGAAGGAGAGAGGGAGTTCATGCTGTTGTTTGTCTCTTAGGATTTTGTTTAGAAAGTGAATATATTGTTTAATTAGTTCAATTATTAGTTGATATCATGTTTAGAAAAAAAAAACTATTAGAATAGATTAATCAATTAGTATAATGTTTAGGATAACATAATGTTCAGAAAATATATCTGTTTAGGATAACAATCAATTAAGGTATACTGTTTAGGATAATAATTAATAAGTATAATTGTTTTAGAATTTGTTCAGGATTAATATAATAGAGTTTAACAGTATAATAATGTTTAGAATAAGCTATTAGGAAATATTATAGAACTGTTTTAGAATTTGTTTAGAAATAGATTAATTAATTAATAGATTGTTTAGAGACTATAAAATGTTTAGTTAGTAATTGTTTAGGAAATAAAATAGGTTAATAGTATAATAATTGTTTAGAATAGATTAGGATAATATTTGTTTAGAAATTTAATATAATGTTTGATTAGTTAACATTTTTTAGAAATATCATGCTTAGAAAAATAATAGTTTAAGAAAATATAATATAGTTTTGGGATTAGTATATTTGATTAGAAAATCTTTTAGAAAATATAATATAGTTTTAGGATTAGTATTTGTTTAGATAATATTTTAGAAAATATAATTGTTTAGTATGATTGTTAGAGTAATTATTTAGAATAGATTAGAACATTTTTTTTAGGAAATATAAAGTAATTAGAATGATGTTAGAAAATAAAAGATTTTTATTAGTTGAGATTAGTCAATTCATTATATTTTTAGTTAAGATTGTTAGAAAATATTATATTTAAGATGAGTTTTTTCCTCAAGTTAAGATTTTAGGGGAATATTGTCTTAAGATTTAGTCCATTTCTTTTTTTTTAAGTTAATTAAAAAATATATGAATATGCTAAAAAAATATGTTTAAAGAATATGTTTAATAAAAAATATTGCTATCTACACATCCATTTATGAGCCCAACAGCAAAAAACAACCTGAAAAGATCATTTCTGCACCTCCCTGGGTTCTGTGCGTATGGGCTTAGCTTTTTTTCTATTTCCACCCCTTTTTGTGAGCCCAGTTCGCAAAAAAACCAATAAGATAATCACTAAAAGCACCCCCTGCATTATTACTTTAAGATTTTATTTTAAGTTAATATTAATTTAGAAATAATTCAATAAAAAATAATAAAAATAATTAGAAAATTCCCAAAAAAATTAAGTAGCCTAATAAGTCATTTTAGAAATTTGTGACATTTTTATTTTCTGGAATTTGTTTATTTTTGAATTAATTATGAATTTTTCTATTAATTAGTTCTATTGAATTTCTATTATTTATGCTGGATTTTGTTTATTTTATTTAAGTAACTTCCAGCAACTTTTTGAGCCATTCTTTTTTCTGTAATTAAAGGGCTCATAATAGTTCTTAGGATATTTTTTATGGAATTTTTAGGAGTTTTTATCTTACGTTTTAGTGATATAATCCTTAGGAATTAGTAGTTAATTCTTAGCTGGAAATAATTATTTTGTTAGGCATAGAAAAAATAGAAATTTTTAGGATCCCTCTTAGTATAAGATTAGAGATAATGTTAGGATCCCATAGTTTAATTTTCATATTTTTTCTAGAAGATTTAATATTTTTTTTTTAGAATATTAGTTTAGACCTAGTTATGCATAATTCCCTTAGTTTAGACCATTAAAAGAAAATAAGGTTCAATATAAAAATAATAGTATAGATTAGATTTAGCATTTAAATTTAATATTAAACTTAGGTTTAGTTTAATTTGTTTTTCTTATAATGAATATTAAGATTAGCTTAGATTTAGTACTTAGGCTTGAAATTTCATTTTTCATTTAGAATTAGAATAAATAAAGTAGACTATTTTTTTAATTCATGTCATTGAATGCCTTTTAGAATTTTATTCCTTATGGTAAATTTCATTATTTTTTGTTTCATTTTGATTTTACAACTTGTATAGGTTCCCCATTTGTTCTTAGAATCAACTTAACTTCATTAAGAAGTAAGTTGAATTCTAGTAGTTTTAAGTTTCCATTAGGAATAGAAAACCTCACTAACCATTAGGACTACCTTGTAAATAAATAAACAAAAATAGGATTGAGTCTTAGTCCCTTAGATTTTTCCTTTTATCAACTTGAGTCATTCTTTCTCCCTTCAAAAGAAAAGTAATAAAACACTTAATAAAAACTGAACAATCTTGTACGACACGAGACTTTGTTGCGGAGTGTTTATACGCGTCCTGTTTCGGGGTGAGGTGTAAATACTTCCCGCGATGGATAGGTCTTAGTACAAGACAGTTCACAAACAAAATTCAAAACACTTCTTTTAAAAGACAAAAAACAAACAATAAGCGACTATCCTGCGGGAACTTCTCTTCTCACCATTCTTTATTTTCCCTACATTTTCCCCATTCTTTCTCTTTGTTTTATTTTCCAATTCCTTTATCATTTCTCATTTCCATTCCAGTTAGCGGTTTTATTCAGCAGCAGTTTTTCTTCTCACCCTTTGAAACAAGCAAGCAAGCGTGGATCCCGTCGGGTACGACAGACGATCTGGGGTGCTAATACCTTCCCAGGTCGTAACCGACTCCCGAAGTCAGATCTTTGGTTCGCAGGACCTTGTCCTTTCCTTTTTCCCCAGGTTTGTGCAACATTACCTTTCCCATTCATTCGGGATAAAAATGTCTGGCTGGCGACTCTACCTTTTCCGCGCCACTTTCGCGTTTGTACTAGGATGAAAATCCCGGGAGCGACAGCTGGCGACTCTGCTGGGGACTAACCTGATTCTTCCGGTTTCCCTTGTAGAGTCAATCCTAGCGCCTGTTTGGTTTTGTTCTTTGGGTGTTTATATGTTTGTTGTTGTGTGTTTTAGTTTATCTTTACTGTTTTTATTTACAGTTCTTTACAGCTTTACTTTACCACATTTATTTATCGCTTTCAGTATTTTATTTTCCATGCATCATATTATACTGGACTGTCTGGCTGTGCTGGTTTTCATTTTTTCTGTGGGGTGGGAGTTACTGTGAGATAAGCAAACTACCCGACTTGAGTGCACCATAGGATTAGCGTGGACACGTTGTGCTCGCATGGTTACATGATGAGTGGTGATGTGTTCCACACCCAAGTTGCGACTGTCTTGGGACTATTCTGTGTGGGGGTTCTTCCCCACTTCAGGGTACAACCTTGATAGTTATGTGCAGCTGGGGACCGATCATTGAGAACCTTAATGGAAACAACCCTCTCCAGTGATGACAGTGGCAGACCACATTTGTTGGCAAACCCACTCGCATCCGAGGGTCCATTGGGAACTCGCATAGGATGGCCTGGTTCTCTCATAGGAATTCAGTTAAAGCGAACTGTTCGTATGACGATAGTATTGTACCCTTCGGGATGAATGTACTATTGTTTCTCGATTCAGTGCTTGAAGCTGGAGACTTGTGAGGGATGCTTGTTTTTCCGGAATTCAGCTGAGGCCTCCCTGAGTAGTACATAATGCCAAACCGATTCCCTGATTTGGTCATGAGCCATTTCTCGGAAATGGTGAAAGTATTATTGCTATTCGGCTTTGAGAGTCCGTGATGTTGACCCGTAGTAGCACACCCGTGAGATTTGGGAGGGGTTTACAGGTTTGCAGGAACCCTGATACTTTCAGCATACCCACTTTGCCTTTGGTTCAGTTTTGTGACCTGGATTTCTGTTCTTAAGTTATGGATCCTGGATCAGAGGGATGATTATTGTGATATCTGGATTTTGAGACCTGGCACCGACACCTGATTATATGATTGGCACATCACAGACACTTCACTGATCACATGCCTTGTCTTGCATAAACATCATATCATCATTAATCATTTGTGTTTCTTTTATTCTCAGGGTCTACATTTATTCCCGGTTCCTGGCCATATTATTGCTTCAGAATGGAAGACGTCAAAAAGAGAACTGTGCACTACAAATTCTTCGATACTAAGATGGACCTGATCAACCAAATGGTGTCTCTGATTACCCCGAGTCATTTGAGCTACTTCAAGGAAAAGTATGGTGATATTCTGGATCTGGTATTCAACTTGGATAGTTCTCAGAGGAGTGCCATTCACACTTTGTTGCAGTATTATGATCCACGGCTTAGGTGTTTCACATTTCATGACTTTCAGTTGGGTACTTTGTTGGAAGAATATGCTGAGATTATGGGAGTTTCAATCAAGGATCAACTTCCTTTTAACTCGGAGATGACAAGACCAACTCACGATGATATTGCTAAGGCTCTTTATTTGAGCCCTTCAGAGGTGTCTTCTAATCTGGTCTCCACCAAAGCAAGAGTACTTGGTTTTCCCTTAGAGTTTCTGGTCAAGAGAGCTGAAGAGCGTGCCGTAGAGAAACAGTGGGACTCAGTTTGTGCTATCTTGGCGTTATCTGTGTATGGGATAGTTTTATTTGCTGACATGGACAAGTTTGTGGACATGAATGCCATTCATTTGTTTGTGTTGAAGAATCCGGTGCCCACTCTCTTGGGTGATCTGTATTATTCTGTGCATTACAAGAATGAGAAGAAGCGAGGAGGTCTTGTTAAATGTTGTGCTCCTTTATTCTACAAGTGGGTTATGAGACACTTGCCTACTACTGAGAGTTTTGCGGATCCTAATTCTACTTGGGCTCAGAAGCTGAGTACTTTGTCTGCTGGAAATATCAGGTGGTTTACTTTGAAGTTGAAAGGAAGGAATTTCATTACCAGTTGTGGTAATTATCCTAATGTGCCTTTGTTAGGAGTATCAGGATGTATTAACTACAATCCCATCCTCTTAAGAAGACAGTTAGGGTATGCGCTCAAGGAGGTTCCTGATGAGTCTGAATTATTCCAAACCTTCTATTTTCCGGTGAAAGACAATCTTCCTTTGGTTCAAAAAGCTGCAGGGTCCTGGAAGATGATCAAGAGGAAGGGTATAGCATGTCTGGGCAAGAGCAACAATCGAATGTTTCCTGAATTTGAAGCCTGGATAAAGAAGGAGGTTCAAGCGGCTCCAGTTCCTTTTTCTGTGCCAACTCCACCACCTGCTACGGTACCTTTGGAGGAATATCAGAAGTTAGAGGCTTTGGTTAAGCAACTGAGGGTTGAAAATCAAGAGGCTCTTAATTCTTGTCAAAAGTTGATGATCCAGAACCGTCAATTGAAAGATAGAGTTGTGCAAGATGAGGAGATAGTCCGTCTTAAGCAGAAGGACTTTGAGGATAGAGAGCTTTACTTCCGAAAGAAAGGTTTAGCTGAGACTCATAAGACTGCCCAGCGCCGAAGAGAGAAGAAGGATCTTAGCGAAGCCAATGAAGCTGTTACTTTATGGATGGAGAAATGGGACGAAAATCTGAAGAAACAAAAGGAGTTAGACGCCAAGCATAAACAGGAGGTCAAAAGTCTTCAGGATTCTTTAGATGGGCAGAAAGAACTTCTCAGGAAAGCTTATTATCAAGAGGAGGATCGTATCCGGCGCGTAACAGAAAGCCAGCAGGTACTGAAGGAAGCTCGAAAGGAGATTGAGGACTTGAAGTTGAAAGCTGAGGTGAAAAGGTCGAAGGCCGAGTCTAGTCAAAGCAAGGAGAATGAAGCAGCATTTCTACAGCAGATCGAGGAGTTACACACTTCATCTGATACGAGGGACATCCTCATTCAGAAGCTCATCCAGGAGCCTGGTCATCCAGATGTGGTTCAGCTGTTCCAGAGCGTCAAATGCTTTAGCTGGAGATTGAAAGATATAGAGTTCCCTAGTGTTTAATTTCATATTGTTGTACTTGGATTGCCCACAGGCTTGTTGTGGGATTCCTTATATGTGATGTACTTTTGTTATTGCGATTGGCACCCTTCGGGGACTTTGTATTTTCAAACTCCAGTTTATATGATTGATTTGTTCCGGATTTCTTGTTCGTTATTTGCACCGACACGGGATAATGAGCACCAATTCTTCACAGCAGTCATTATACTTGAATATTACTTGGGTCTTCTTCCCAATTCTTATCTTCTTAATGCCAGGACCGGACACAGGAAAATACTCGGGAATAAAAGGAACACATTGCATTGCATACACATCATTTGCATTTTGTCTTTGTCTTTGCAGGTTTTTCTTCGAGATGTCTAATTTATCTGTGTTCACCAGGCAAAGATTGCGAGGGCCGCCAAGACCCGGTACATTCGACAAAATATACCTCATCGGTACGCGACCCGCAGCAATCAAAGAACAGCGATGGACGCCATGCAGACAGAAATCAATGAAGTCCGTACCAAGATGGCAGAATTTATGACTCTGATGCAGGGGATGGCCCAGGGGCAGCAGGAGCTGAGAAATGCGATTCAAGGGTTAACTCCTCCTAACACTAATGCTCAGGCAACCACTTCCGGCGGGCTAGAGGCTCCTCCCAACACCAACAACGGTACAGGTGGACCTCATGTTCCAGATCCAGCTATGGCTACGTATGTTCCTGTGCAGGATAGGCAAGAAGACCAATTCCAGTACTTCAACAATGATATGGGTTTCGGCGGTGACGGAAATCTCAATGACTTCTTGGTGCTTGCAGAGAAGGTCAAGGCCTTAGAGTGCAAAGACACTTTGGGAATTGACGTGTCAGATATGGGTTTAGTACCTGGGGTGGTCATTCCACACAAGTTCAGACCACCAGCATTTGATAAATACAATGGCAGCTCTTGCCCGAAAACTCACCTACAGGCCTTCTACAGGAAGATTGCGGCTCACACGCGAGACGAGAAATTATGGATGTACTATTTCCAGGATAGCCTCTCAGGAGGGTCCTTGGAGTGGTACATGAAGTTGGAAAGGAGCTCTATTAGAAGTTGGAAGGATTTGGGAGAGGCCTTCCTCAGACAATATCAATACAACATTGACATGGCACCTAGCCGTACTCAGCTCCAAAGCTTGACACAGAGGAGTTCGGAGAGCTTCAAAGACTATGCACAGAGGTGGCGTGAGGTGGCCGCCCGAGTGCAACCACCTTTATTGGAAAGAGAGATGGTCGATCTTTTCCTGAATACCCTCCCAGGGCATTTCATGGAAAGGTTGGCTGGTTGTTCCTCAAGTGGTTTTTCGGACATTATCCTGACTGGAGAAAGAATCGAAAGCTGGCTCAAACAGGGGGAAATTCAGAATGGAAGCTCTTCAGTGTCTGGTATCAAGAAACCCTTTGTGAAAAGGAGGGAAGGAGAAACAGGAGCAGTATACGCACAGAGAGGAATGATGCACCAAGGATATTATCAACAAGTGGCCCCCGTCACTATTTCAACTCCTCCAGTTCAACAACGGGTTCAGCCTCCACAGCCGCAACGCTCACAGGGGTATCAGCCAAGACCCCCTCGTCCGTACTACCCTCAGAAGCCGAGGGATAAACATTTTGAAGCTCCACCGATGTCTTACTCCCAACTGTTGAAGAATCTCCTGCAGCTTCAAATGATACAGCTCCGGACCTTGCAACCTCCGAGGCCAGGCCAAATTCCTGAAGGTTATGACTCGAATGCTAGATGCGAGTTTCATTCTGGAGCTCCCGGCCATAGTACTGAGAATTGTAAAGCGTTGAAGCATGTTGTTCAGGACTTGTTGGATTCTAAAGCGATCAATTTCGCTCCCTCTCCTAATGTGCTGGAAAATCCCATGCCTCCTCACAGGGGCACGGTTGGTGCAATTGGTGAAGGGGAGAAATTGAATTTGGTGGACGATGTAGATGACTTGCAGACTTCATTGGTTGCTATCAAGGTTTGTTTGTTGAAGAAAGGCATTTTCCCCGGATGCGAGGATGATTGTTCAGAATGTACAGAAGCTACCAACGGTTGTAAAAGATTGAAGGCCGGAATTCAAGGTATGATTGATGAAGGAGTGCTGCAATTTGATAAGATTGTGAAAGAGAGTGAAGTATCTACAGTGACTATCTTTTATGATCCATCCCAAGTTCCTTCGCGTGCCAGAGCGGCGCCAATAACTATTACCACTGCTGGACCCATAATGTACCAAAGTGACAGAGCAGTTCCTTGGAATTACGGTGGCGAAGTGTATTGCAACGGCCAGAAGCAAGAGTTGGCCACGACTAGTATAACCCCATCTCAAGTAGAGAATGTTGGAGTAGGGGGTTTTACTAGAAGCGGAAGACTATTTGCGCCGGAAGCACTGAGAAGCAATGTGATACCACCCAGGAATACTGCCGAAGCCCAAGCTAGACCCAGGGGAAAGCAACCAGTAGTTGCCAATGATCCAACTCCATCAGCTGATCCAGATCTCACCTTTGATAAAGAAGCCGAAGAATTCCTGAGGATCATCAAGAAGAGTGACTATAAGATTGTAGATCATTTGCAGCAGACGCCGTCAAAGATCTCCATCTTATCATTACTCATGTGTTCGGACTCTCACAGGAAGGCCCTTTTAAATATTCTGAACAAGGCATACGTGCCTCAGGATATTTCTGTAAACCAGTTAGAAACGGTGGTGTCCAGTGTTAATGCCAGTCATGGATTGGGTTTCACAGACTTGGACTTAACTTCTGATGGGCGTGCTCACAATCGGGCATTGCATATTTCTCTGGAATGCAAGGGTGCAGTACTCTCCCATGTGCTGGTGGATACTGGTTCATCTCTGAACGTCTTGCCTAAGAAGGCATTGATAAAGCTGGACTATGATGGAGTGGTGCTAAAGCCCAGTGATTTAGTAGTCCGAGCATTTGATGGATCAAGAAGATCGGTGTTTGGAGAGGTGGAGTTACCTATCAAGGTAGGTCCACAAGTCTTCAACACCACGTTTTACGTGATGGACATCCAGCCGGCATATAGTTGTTTACTTGGAAGACCCTGGATACATTCGGCAGGAGCGGTATCTTCTACACTCCATCAGAAATTAAAGTTCGTCTGGGAAGGTCAAGTTGTGACGGTCAGCGGGGAAGAAGATATCTTCGTCAGTCATCTAGCCTCATTCAAATATGTAGAGATGGATGGCGAAATAGTCGAAACCCCATGTCAAGCTTTCGAGCCTTTGAAGTCCGAGCAAGCATCCGCCGTAGCAACTTCTCCTGAGGTGCCGAAGAAGGGGGTGTCTATAGCCTCTTATAAACAAGCGCGTGAATTAGTAGAATCTGGAGTGCGAGAAGGTTGGGGCAGCCCAGTCGAATTGCCAGAGAAGAAGGACATGTTCGGGATTGGCTATCACCCTGGAGGATCCTCGTCTGAAACAAGTGCAAAAGGTTGTCAGAGCCCGGTCATTTTCACAAGCGCAGGAGTGGTAGACTACGGAAATATCAGCGCAGTGCAGGATGAAGCTGTTGATAGTGACTGTGACTTAGACGAATGGATTAGGCCTGCCGTCCCAGGAGCTCAACTTAGCAACTGGACGTCAGAAAGGCTCATTTCAGTAACATCTTTTGAAGAGTAATGTTTTTTGTTTTTGTTTTCCTGTATTAAAGCACTATGTCTTGCCCGGGGCATAGTGGTTCTTTGTAAGGGTTCATTTGTTCATTAACACAATCATTAATAAAATTGACATTTCACATTCATTTCATGTTGTTCTCTGTCTTTCGTTTTTTACTTTTGTTTTTCAAAAAAAGAAAGAAAAGTTTTAAAATGGCAATGTTTCTCATTTTATCAAGTTGTTGCTAAAGCCTTGCATGAATCATCATTCATGCAGGTGCTCGTCACCGGATCTTATCAATGACGACCTTGTTATGGCTAAGTATGACTTCGACAATCCAATTTATCAAGCCGATGAGGAAGGTGAAGAGGATTGCGATTTACCCGAAGAATTGGCCAGACTTCTCAAACAGGAGGAGAAGATGATTCAGCCGCATGAGGAAGATGTTGAAGTGATAAACCTGGGTACTGAAGAGGACAAGAAAGAAGTCAAGATCGGAGCTGCATTAGAAGAATCTGTCAAGACTCGTTTGATGGCTATGCTTCAAGAATACGTTGACGTCTTCGCATGGTCCTACCAAGATATGCCTGGTTTAGACACTGACATTGTGGTACACAAGCTACCTCTCAGAGAAGGTTGTCTTCCGGTAAAGCAGAAGTTGAGGCGCACGCGTCCAGACATGGCAATTAAAATAAAAGAAGAAGTGCAAAAACAGTTTGATGCTGGCTTTTTGGCCGTGACTAGTTATCCTCCGTGGGTTGCTAACATCGTGCCGGTTCCTAAAAAAGATGGCAAGGTCAGAATGTGTGTGGATTACAGGGATTTGAATAGGGCTAGCCCCAAAGATGATTTCCCTCTACCTCACATAGATGTACTTGTCGATAATACTGCTCAGTTTTCCGTGTTCTCTTTCATGGACGGATTCTAAGGCTATAATCAAATCAAGATGGCTCCCGAGGATATGGAAAAGACAACTTTCATCACTCCTTGGGGCACCTTTTGTTACAAGGTCATGCCATTTGGTTTAAAGAATGCAGGAGCTACCTATCAAAGGGCAATGGTGACGTTGTTTCACGACATGATCCATCATGAAATTGAGGTCTATGTTGATGACATGATAGCCAAGTCCCAAACAGAGGAAGAGCATTTGGTCAACCTAGCAAAATTGTTTGATAGGCTTCGAAAGTTCAAACTGAGGTTAAATCCGAATAAGTGTACTTTCGGGGTTCGTTCTGGCAAGTTACTCGGCTTCATTGTGAGTGAACGAGGAATTGAGGTTGATCCGGCCAAGGTGAAAGCTATCCAAGAAATGCCTGAGCCGAAGACTGAAAAGCAAGTGCGTGGCTTCTTAGGGAGACTAAACTACATTGCACGGTTTATTTCTCACCTAACGGCCACGTGCGAGCCCATCTTCAAGCTTCTGAGGAAGAATCAGGCCATTAAATGGAATGAAGACTGTCAGCGAGCCTTTGACCGAATCAAAGAGTACCTGTTGGAACCACCAATTCTTATGCCTCCAGTGCCAGGGAGACCTCTGATCATGTATCTTACTGTGCTCGAAGGATCGATGGGGTGTGTGCTGGGTCAGCAGGACGAGTCTGGTCGAAAAGAGCACGCCATTTATTACCTTAGCAAAAAGTTTACCGATTGTGAGACGCGATACTCACTACTCGAGAAAACTTGCTGTGCTTTGGCATGGGCTGCTCGCCGACTAAGACAGTACATGCTGACTCACACTACTCTCCTAATTTCCAAGATGGATCCTGTAAAATACATCTTTGAGAAGCCGGCTTTGACAGGAAGAGTGGCCCGTTGGCAGATGATACTCACGGAGTATGACATACAATACACTTCACAAAAAGCAATCAAGGGGAGTGTGTTGTCAGAATACTTGGCCCAGCAGCCGATTGATGATTATCAACCCATGAGGTTTGAGTTTCCGGATTAGGACATCATGTTCCTCAAGTCGAAAGACCATGAAGAACCACTTCCGGAGGAGGGGCCCGACCCTGAATCCAAATGGAAGTTGATGTTTGACGGAGCTGTAAACATGAATGGGAGTGGAGTAGGTGCTGTTATTATCTCACCAGAAGGAGTCCACACACCTCTCGCCGCTCGGTTGACCTTTGAGTGCACTAACAACGAGGCAGAGTATGAAGCTTGCATCATGGGGATCGAAGAGGCAATAGACTTGCGAGTCAAGAACCTTGAGATCTTCGGAGATTCTGCTTTGGTGGTAAATCAGGTCAATGGCAAATGGTTAGTTCATCAAGCTCGTTTGATTCCTTACCGAGATTACGTCAGGAGGCTGTTAACCTTCTTTACCAAAGTAAAGCTGAGCTATGTTCCTAGGGACGAAAACCAGTTCGCCGATGCTCTCGCAACTTTATCATCCATGATTAAAGTATGCCGAGAGAATTTCGTGCCTCGAATTTCGATCTCTCGTCTTGAAAGACCGGCTTATGTCTTCGCAGTTGGTGATGGTGAAGATGACAAGCCTTGGTACCACGACATCAAACAATTCCTGAAGGCTCAGGAATACCCGTCTGGGGCATCCAGTAAGGATAAGAAAACTCTTAGAAGACTGGCGGGAGGTTTCTTCTTGAATCAAGACGGTGTGTTATACAAACGGAACTTTGACATGGTGCTGCTCAGATGTGTGGACAGACACGAAGCAGACCTGTTAATGCAGGAGGTTCACGAAGGCTCCTTTGGTACCCATGCTGGAGGACATGCCATGGCCAAGAAATTATTGAGATCGGGATACTATTGGATTACCATGGAATCCGATTGTTGCAAATACTCCCGCAAATGCCATAAGTGTCAAATTTATGCCGACAAGGTCCATGTGCCTCCGAATCCGTTGAGTGTCATGTCTTCACCGTGGCCGTTCGCTATGTGGGGCATCGATATGATTGGAAAGATTGAGCTAACAGCTTCTAATGGGCATCGCTTCATCCTAGTTGCTATTGATTATTTCACGAAGTGGGTTGAAGCAGCTTCCTACACCAATGTCACTAAACAAGTGGTTGCTCGATTTATTAAGCGGGACATCATCTGCCGGTATGGAGTCCCTGAAAGGATCATTACTGATAATGGTTCTAACCTCAACAACAAGATGATGGCTGACTTGTGTCGAGACTTCAAAATAGAACACCACAACTCTTCTCCATATCGTCCGAAGATGAATGGCGTCGTCGAGGCGGCTAATAAAAACATCAAAAAGGTTGTTCAGAAGATGGTTGTGACGTACAAAGACTGGCACGAGATGTTACCATTCGCGTTGCATGGGTACAGAACATCAGTACACACTTCAACTGGGGCAACTCCATTCTCATTGGTGTATGGTATGGAGGCAGTTCTACCAGTCGAAGTGGAAATCCCCTCATTGAGGTTGATGATGGATATCAAGCTAGATGAAGCTGAATGGCTCCGATCTAGATATAATCAATTGAGCCTCATTGAAGAGAAGCGTCTAGCAGCTGTATGCCATGGGCAGTTGTACCAACGACGAATGAAGCAAGCTTTTGACAAGAAGGTGCGACCACAGAGGTACATGCCAGGAGATTTAGTGCTGAAAAGGATTCTTCCTCCTCTCAACGATCACAGGGGCAAGTGGACACCCAACTATGAAGGACCGTTCGTGGTTAAAAAGGTTTTCTCAGGTGGAGCCTTAATGCTGACAACCATGGACGGAGAAGACTTTCCATCCCCTGTCAACGCAGACGCAGTAAGAAAATACTTCGTGTAAAAAAGGACCCGCTGGATAAAAACAGAATAAAGATCCAGGCAAAAATGGGCATCCCGGCGAGCCAAAAACAGAATAAAAGGCTCGGGCAAAAGTTAGGGAAATTTTGGAAAAAATGTACACCCGCTGAGTTGAAAAGCCACATCGGACAACTCAGGCAAAAAAGGGTATCCCGGTGGATTGAAAACCTGAAAAGGCGATCCACGCAAAAGAGGGATTAACACGAACGACTGCGATCTGCGAGATCCATGACCTACCTACAGTTGAGGTTATCCTAAGGGTTGAAGATCAGTTCATTTACTTTTTCTCAAGAGGCAGAGCGAGCGGAGCGTCTTGAAGACATACGAGTCATAACAGGGTTGAAAATCGATTGAGATTCATTTCTCACATTGCCAATAGGGTAGTTTTGTTTTTCTTTTAGTTGTTCCCTCATTCCAGGGAACTGCTTCCTTTGTATTGCCTATTCAGGGCCACCTTTCCAAATCAATAAGAATTCAACTTCAGTCAATTGACTATTTTACTTCTTTGTTTTTACTTTTTCATCTGGCATTGATTGATTGTGAAAACGTCTAGTAAATGGTAACTCGCATTGTGTTATGAACATTTGAATGCTTTTCTAACTCGTGCAGGAGAATAGAAACATTTAATATAACTCAGAAAGGGTGTTGAGATACCTAGACAATGATTCATGCTATGAGCCTGGGGCAAGCAGGTCCCAAACTAATTCTCTATGTTGCAGGTACTATCGATTGTGTTCATGCAGGTACAGGTACTGGTGTTGCTAACAGAGCTAAAGATCATTATCCAGGATGGGCATCCCCTTTTGTTTGAACAGAAACAAGTATCTCCCAGGGTGTTTCCAATCATTCCCAGCCATGTGCAAGTTGAAATTTCACCCAGCCAGATAGCAGAGAGTGGGTGTCGTCCCCAAGCAGAAGTCTCCTTTCAGACAGGAGCAATTCTCGGCAGTATAAGGAGTGTCTTGCCTCCCCTGCAGTTGCTTCCTCAGCAGTGTCAGGCCTTTGGTTCACAGAAAGTCCTCACTTCCCCATCAGAGTTCAAGAAGGGTTCGCCTCCAGCAGGGTCTTGGCGCTCCAATCTCAAAGTCCAATTTATTTTTGGCAGTGGCGGCTATTCTGAGCCAGTGAATTATTAACAGCTTTCCCCGCAGAGTTGTTTCCTCCTCACCAGGATGAACTAGATCAATGCAGTGATCATCGTTTCTTCCCAGCCAAGTTATCTGGAAATACCTGCAGTCTCCTTATCAGGAGATCTTCTTTGCATTGTCATTCGCATAATCATCATTGCGTCTGCATCCTCCAAAGCGTAGCATTTCCATCGTCATGGAGCATTACGCCATAAATTCAAACATATGCATGCCAGCATGGGCCAGTTTTGAGGTATATTACGTACAACTTATAACATCTTCTCAACCTGAAGTACTCTGCACAAAGGTTACCATTATCATTTTTCAGACATCCTTATCTTTTCAAGTCAATGTTCGTCGCTTATTCCGCGTCTTGTTTGGTACAACAGTCGCGTCGCAGGTTCCCGTTTTGTATAACGGTCCTGTTTGCTTGGGCTCTCGTTTATGTACAACGATCCCGTTCCATCTTGTCCTATTTTCTTTGTGTTTGGTTATCAGTCGAGGCTGATATACCTTTGCGTCTCCATTTGAGGATGGTTTCGTGTTAGATCCGAGGATCTTTTGATTTGTCATTCGAGGATGGCATTTCTTTTCTTCAAGTCCTTCTGCGGTTGGTCTTGTTGTTGTGGCTATTATTCGAGGATAGTAGTTCACTTTTTGAGCTTATTGATCGAGGTCAGTTTGTCTCTTTTGCAAAGTCTGTCTGAGGTCAGCTTTGTTGTTTGGTTATCAGTCGAGGCTGGTATACCTTTGCGTCTCCATTCGAGGATGGTTTTGTGTTAGATCCGAGGATCTTTTGATCTGTCATTTGAGGATGACATTTCTTTTCTTCAAGTCCTTCTGCGGTTGGTCTTGTTGTTGTGGCTATTATTCGAGGATAGTAGTTCACTTTTTGAGCTTATTGATCGAGGTCAGTTTGTCTCTTTTGCAAGGTCTGTCTGAGGTCAGCTTTGTGTTTGGTTATCAGTCGAGGTTGGTATACCTTTGCGTCTCCATTTGAGGATGGTTTCGTGTTAGATCCGAGGATCTTTTGATTTGTCATTCGAGGATGGCATTTCTTTTCTTCAAGTCCTTCTGCGGTTGGTCTTGTTGTTGTGGCTATTATTCGAGGATAGTAGTTCACTTTTTGAGCTTATTGATCGAGGTCAGTTTGTCTCTTTTGCAAAGTCTGTCTGAGGTCAGCTTTGTTGTTTGGTTATCAGTCGAGGCTGGTATACCTTTGCGTCTCCATTCGAGGATGGTTTCGTGTTAGATCCGAGGATCTTTTGATCTGTCATTCGAGGATGACATTTCTTTTCTTCAAGTCCTTCTGCGGTTGGTCTTGTTGTTGTGGCTATTATTCGAGGATAGTAGTTCACTTTTTGAGCTTATTGATCGAGGTCAGTTTGTCTCTTTTGCAAGGTCTGTCTGAGGTCAGCTTTGTGTTTGGTTATCAGTCGAGGCTGGTATACCTTTGCGTCTCCATTTGAGGATGGTTTCGTGTTAGATCCGAGGATCTTTTTTATTGTCATTCGAGGATGGCATTCTTTTCTTCAAGTCCTTCCGAGGTTGGTCTTGTTGTTTTTGTGTGGCTATTATTCGAGGATAGTAGTTCACTTTTTGAGCTTATTGACCGAGGTCAGTTTGTCTCTTTTGCAAAGTCTGTCCGAGGTCAGTCTTTGTTGTTGCTGGTTATCACCTGCGGCCGACATACTATCGTGTTTCTATTCCAGGATGGTTGTAGTATTGGATTCGAGGATCCCTTGTGAGTTGTCGTTCGAGGATGGCATTCTTCCTAGCATATTTCCACCTGGTCTTATGATCCGCTACCTATTCAGAGGTCAAAATAAAAAATACATAAATGAATAAATGAGCAGATGGCATTTCCATTGCTTTCAGCGTGCAAATTTTCAGGTTTTATTCGAGTATTCAATCACTTCATACCTTGAACGTCTAAAAGCCGTTGCAATTATTCGTTCAGGCTTGCAGATGATTGAATAGGGGCAACTGTAATACCTCAAAATTTGCCCTCATATTTATTCCCTCTATTGGCTCATCATTTTGCATTCATTAACATCATAATAGCGCATTTCATGGATTCATAAGGCATGTGATCAAGGCCCGTGGAAATTAGGGTTTCGTGCCCTATCTGTATTTATTATGGTGTGAACTTATGGAGAATATTCATTGGTACGTCTAACTTATTATTGGGGTGTTCAGTCAAATTGGTTTTGGGTGAGAGCATCGACTCTTCTTGATGTCTCAAGTTGTGTTCTTCGTCATTGAATACCTCAAGGAAAATTTGGAGTCCTTGTTCATGATTTTGCTTTGAAGGGAACTTTATCAACAGAGGTCCATTGTATCAAAGATTGGTTTAGATCCATTTGTTCACAGAATAATAATTTGAGGTTGTGCGAAGTTTAGTATGGCCTCAAAGTTCCTAGGAGTGGATTATGTAGAAGGACCTGATTGATGTCAAGAAAGAATGCACAGTTATTGACCTTACTTAGGAGACATCGTTGACGTTCAAATTCTAGTTCTTAATATTCAAATACAATCCATTGCCATTCTACATGTCAGCTAGCTAATTCACTGTTCTTTTAGTCACCATGACTTTATCCCGTTTTGCTAACCAAAGTTATCTTTCTGTGTCCATATACATATTTCCAACTTTCCATTTTTCATGTTCTTTGTCTCTAGATATCGACCATTTCTTTTCAACATTGAGCCCATTTTCTTTTCTAAAATCAATCCATTATTCATTTCTAGTTCCATTTCCATTTGACCATTTTAATCCATTCTCGACTCCGAATCCATTTGTTTGACAATATTACTAATCGTTCTTATCCATTATTACCATTTTCAAATCATTTTTGTGATTATTTCTAACAACCATTTTCTTTCTCCAATTTAAGTCATTTATGGAAAGCCCATTACTTATTTTTCTAGTGGTCCTAATTGAGCCCATAATTGTCAAGACAAGTATTTCTCGTCAACCCAATCTAGGCCCAAGAGTTATACATCCAATCCAATGTCTAAACAAACAGTTTTTATTATGTTATATATTTTTCTCTTCAAAGTTATACAAGTTTGTAAATTCCATCTATATAATCCCCATTCGGATATATGACAGGGTTTCCAAGAAAACAACAAAGTTACACCAGGAAAATTCAACATAAACAAAAAGGTCTCTTTTTTTCTCATAACAGGAGTTTTAGCAGAAAAGTTCCAATTACACGTCTAAAAAATAATTTTCAATTATCATGGAAAAGTCCAACAAGAAAAAACTCTCTTCAATCTTTATCACCCCTTCACCAACCTTCAACGATGTCGTCTCTGACCTGCACATCATGCCAAGAAGAAAAATCCAATGTTGATAAGCATCACAACAACAATAGTGAGCAATTTCAAAATTGAGAAAGGGGAGAAACAGAAAATGAGTGGATTTGAATTAATAACAATAAGCAAAAACAAACAGCAGGAATTTAGAGAGAAGTTCAGTACAAGAATGGATGCTAACCATCTCTAGCCTTCAAAAAAAAATCGCCAGCCGCAGCTTCATTTTTGTACGTCAGCTTCTACTATTTTGGTTTAAGTTTAATACAAGTCCAGTGTCAGGCCTTGGGTATGTTACAACTCCTTTGAAAACTTTTGTGCAAATTTTCATAGTCCTGCGAGAAATCCCGAAAACATCAGAAGAAGAAAGGGTCCCGAAAACAGTTAAGAGAAATCAAAAAGAAAGGAAAAATCTCAGCAGGGTTTCTTTTGTTCAATCCAAGTATTCCTCAGTTTCCAATTTCACATTAAACTGCAGTAACAATATTTGGAGGGAGTGGAAATTAAAGAATAAGCAAGATAGTCCTCATTGTAAAAATCAGCTCATAACCAAGACTAACATAACCAAAATAACAAAATCAATAACTAAATTCTAACTTCCTAACAGTATGCTAACTAACTTCAAAACCTCAATCACAGCAGAGCATAACTAACTTTTAATTCCTAATCAATTCCATAACAGAAAAAATAACAAACTAGTTTCTAGAAAATTCTAGAACTCACCAGAAAATTCTAGAAAGAGCTGGAAGATCAGCTACTATAAATCGAAGCTCTGGTTCTTCAATTCGTTTTTTCTTACACCTCTTCCCTTCCCACAAATTTTCACAAACACTCCACCATTCTCCTTCTTGAGTTCGAATCAATTCCTTTTCTTCTTCAGTTTCCCTTCACTTTTTCTTTTTCAGCACCCAAATTCTATCTTCATCATGGTGCATCAACCTTTCATCCTCAATCTTTGACCTGCACAGAGTAATAATTCCAATCATTCAGCATCCAAAAATTCAATAAGGATAGGGATGAAGGCAGGAATGTGAAGGGTAAAGAGGAAGGTATCATACCTCTTCGGCATTATCTTCATCGCGTATCGATATCATCACTCGGTGTTCGCATACATTTGGTCTGTATTTCGTGAATTTCTCATGCCAGCAGCCGGAAATTGCCACAAACATTTCAAGCCTGCAGGAATCGAAACGAGAGTCGCAGCGTCAACAACACGCAAGGTTCGAACAGGATCAAGTGAAGAAGTGTGACCGAGGCATACCTTAACACCAGCACGCATCATTTGAAACCTCCATCAATCTGAACTCATGCTAATCTGCAAGAAGCTTCGAGGCCCGTGAATTGGGTTGTTTCAGTTTTCAAAGATTTCTGTTAATCTCCAGAAGGTTGAAGTTCGATCTCCATCTTGTGCCGAATCCGAAATTCCCTCGTCTTCATCAATCGAAACTGGAGTATGTGAATCTTCATCCACTTCCGAGAAAGTTTCGACCGATTAGCTTCAACGAGATTGACGACCATTGTTCTTCGTCAAGGTACACATTTCTTGCTCTCTCTCGCATCTGTAGCCTTTAGACCTAGGGTTCTGCGTGAGACCGTTGGTTCGCTGATTTTTGAGCGATTCTTGCAATGATTAGCTTGATTAGGTTTCGGTGAAATACGAATTCGATGAGGGAAGATAGGAAGAGTTTGTTAAGAAGTCATTTTCGGATTCGTAAGGAATTTGGGGTCTAGGGTATGGAAGATGAAGAAGGTGAACGGCGAGAGGAGAAGACGGTCGTTGAGAGAGGTTTAAGGAAGTGTAGTTGGGGATGGAGGTGATGGCCGATGGTGAGGTGATGAACCTGGCTGCGGCGGCGGCGGGATTTTTAGGGTTAGAAAGGGGGAGGCGAGTTTGAGAAGGAGAGAGGGAGTTCATGCTGTTGTTTGTCTCTTAGGATTTTGTTTAGAAAGTGAATATATTGTTTAATTAGTTCAATTATTAGTTGATATCATGTTTAGAAAAAAAAAACTATTAGAATAGATTAATCAATTAGTATAATGTTTAGGATAACATAATGTTCAGAAAATATATCTGTTTAGGATAACAATCAATTAAGGTATACTGTTTAGGATAATAATTAATAAGTATAATTGTTTTAGAATTTGTTCAGGATTAATATAATAGAGTTTAACAGTATAATAATGTTTAGAATAAGCTATTAGGAAATATTATAGAACTGTTTTAGAATTTGTTTAGAAATAGATTAATTAATTAATAGATTGTTTAGAGACTATAAAATGTTTAGTTAGTAATTGTTTAGGAAATAAAATAGGTTAATAGTATAATAATTGTTTAGAATAGATTAGGATAATATTTGTTTAGAAATTTAATATAATGTTTGATTAGTTAACATTTTTTAGAAATATCATGCTTAGAAAAATAATAGTTTAAGAAAATATAATATAGTTTTGGGATTAGTATATTTGATTAGAAAATCTTTTAGAAAATATAATATAGTTTTAGGATTAGTATTTGTTTAGATAATATTTTAGAAAATATAATTGTTTAGTATGATTGTTAGAGTAATTATTTAGAATAGATTAGAACATTTTTTTTAGGAAATATAAAGTAATTAGAATGATGTTAGAAAATAAAAGATTTTTATTAGTTGAGATTAGTCAATTCATTATATTTTTAGTTAAGATTGTTAGAAAATATTATATTTAAGATGAGTTTTTTCCTCAAGTTAAGATTTTAGGGGAATATTGTCTTAAGATTTAGTCCATTTCTTTTTTTTTAAGTTAATTAAAAAATATATGAATATGCTAAAAAAATATGTTTAAAGAATATGTTTAATAAAAAATATTGCTATCTACACATCCATTTATGAGCCCAACAGCAAAAAACAACCTGAAAAGATCATTTCTGCACCTCCCTGGGTTCTGTGCGTATGGGCTTAGCTTTTTTTCTATTTCCACCCCTTTTTGTGAGCCCAGTTCGCAAAAAAACCAATAAGATAATCACTAAAAGCACCCCCTGCATTATTACTTTAAGATTTTATTTTAAGTTAATATTAATTTAGAAATAATTCAATAAAAAATAATAAAAATAATTAGAAAATTCCCAAAAAAATTAAGTAGCCTAATAAGTCATTTTAGAAATTTGTGACATTTTTATTTTCTGGAATTTGTTTATTTTTGAATTAATTATGAATTTTTCTATTAATTAGTTCTATTGAATTTCTATTATTTATGCTGGATTTTGTTTATTTTATTTAAGTAACTTCCAGCAACTTTTTGAACCATTCTTTTTTCTGTAATTAAAGGGCTCATAATAGTTCTTAGGATATTTTTTATGGAATTTTTAGGAGTTTTTATCTTATGTTTTAGTGATATAATCCTTAGGAATTAGTAGTTAATTCTTAGCTGGAAATAATTATTTTGTTAGGCATAGAAAAAATAGAAATTTTTAGGATCCCTCTTAGTATAAGATTAGAGATAATGTTAGGATCCCATAGTTTAATTTTCATATTTTTTCTAGAAGATTTAATATTTTTTTTTTAGAATATTAGTTTAGGCCTAGTTATGCATAATTCCCTTAGTTTAGACCATTAAAAGAAAATAAGGTTCAATATAAAAATAATAGTATAGATTAGATTTAGCATTTAAATTTAATATTAAACTTAGGTTTAGTTTAATTTGTTTTTCTTATAATGAATATTAAGATTAGCTTAGATTTAGTACTTAGGCTTGAAATTTCATTTTTCATTTAGAATTAGAATAAATAAAGTAGACTATTTTTTTAATTCATGTCATTGAATGCCTTTTAGAATTTTATTCCTTATGGTAAATTTCATTATTTTTTGTTTCATTTTGATTTTACAACTTGTATAGGTTCCCCATTTGTTCTTAGAATCAACTTAACTTCATTAAGAAGTAAGTTGAATTCTAGTAGTTTTAAGTTTCCATTAGGAATAGAAAACTTCACTAACCATTAGGACTACCTTGTAAATAAATAAACAAAAATAGGATTGAGTCTTAGTCCCTTAGATTTTTCCTTTTATCAACTTGAGTCATTCTTTCTCCCTTCAAAAGAAAAGTAATAAAACACTTAATAAAAACCGAACAATCTTGTACGACACGAGACTTTGTTGCGGAGTGTTTATACGCGTCCTATTTCGGGGCGAGGTGTAAATACTTCCCGCGATGGATAGGTCTTAGTACAAGACAGTTCACAAACAAAATTCAAAACACTTCTTTTAAAAGACAAAAAACAAACAATAAGCGACTATCCTGCGGGAACTTCTCTTCTCATCTCATTCATTCACAACGCGAACTCGCGACGACTTGTCACACATGCAAGACGGTAAACGCACTCGTACCAGACGAGCCTGCAACACCTAAGCATAGACATACGCAGTTCCAGCATAAAAAACACAAACAAATAGTTCCTGCCTTAGTTAGGCGAACTACGTCGACTCTGATCCTCATTATCCCAGTGAGGTACGTAGGCAGCGGGGTAGGGCCCGTTCGAGCACATTCTTTATTTTCCCTACATTTTCCCCATTCTTTCTCTTTGTTTTATTTTCCAATTCCTTTCTCATTTCTCATTTCCATTCCAGTTAGCGGTTTTATTCAACAGCAGTTTTTCTTCTCACCCTTTGAAACAAGCAAGCAAGCGTGGATCCCGTCGGGTACGACGGACGATCTGGGGTGCTAATACCTTCCCAGGTCGTAACCGACTCCCGAACTCAGATCTTTGGTTCGCAGGATCTTGTCCTTTCCTTTTTCCTCAGGTTTGTGCAACATTACCTTTCCCATTCATTCGGGATAAAAATGTCTGGCTGGCGACTCTACCTTTTCCGCGCCACTTTCGCGTTTGTACTAGGATGAAAATCCCGGGAGCGACACATTGTCGAAGCCCTCCTTGAAAACGGCCACGAGGTCTTGGTTGAGAGAGCGTATATGCCCCAGCAGCTCACCGCGAGAACCAATGGCATGCTCCTCCTCGGTCTCATCGGCCAAAAGACGGACCTTTTCCTCGAGCGAGTCAATATGAGCCCGAAGTCCGGCATTGTCCTCGGCCAGCTTCTGGTGGTCAGCCACCTGCTCCTCCAAGCTCACCTTAGCCGCCTTTAGCTGGTCCCGCTCCTTCTCTGCCTCTTCCAGCTTCTTGCTCAGCCCTTCCTGCAGCTGATGCTCCTCCTTATAGTCCGACAGGTCTTTGGCCAGCTTCTCCTTTTCCGACCGAACCTGCACCAGAGCGTCCTCCAAGGTGGCAGTAGAGACCGAGGTGTCGCTCAGGACCATGGCCGTCTCCATCACCCGGATGACAGCTGCCAGATCTCTAGCCAGCTCCTTACGCCGGACACCAGCTTCTTGGTCCAGGATAGCCTTCGCTTCAAGCGCCGGCACCGCAATCGCTTCCTCTCCCTTGAAGAACGACAGTTCCACGTAGCACGGAGGTAACAGATAGCTGCCCGGGCCACCCGGACTTCCCAAGGATGACCTCGCAAGAGTCCCCGCCGGACGTTTCCGCTTATAGAGTGGAGAGGCCGATCGAGGCGGACTATCAGGAATATTTATCGTTGACGCCCGAGGAGGAGAGGAGGGTGCCGGACTTGCTGTGTTCGAAGCCCCGACCCCAGCATCAGCAA
Source organism: Lathyrus aphaca (assembly GCA_963966055.1). Taxonomy (NCBI): domain Eukaryota; kingdom Viridiplantae; phylum Streptophyta; class Magnoliopsida; order Fabales; family Fabaceae; genus Lathyrus; species Lathyrus aphaca. The sequence goes on from OZ014522.1 coordinate 517,579,736, forward strand.
TGGTCACCTGAACACGAGCCGCAGTCTTCTTTTTCTTCTTCGGCACCCGGTCAGCCGTACCGACCTGGTTGGCCAGCTTCAGGACCCGATCACGCGTACTGGGCATAGCACCTGCGTAACAATACACACAAACATTAGCGAGCGAAAACACTAACAAAAATAAAAGATTAAGAAAAAATCTGCCTACTCAATAATTCTAAAGCTTCCTCCTCGGTTCCACACTCGAGCAAGGCCTTGGTATTGATGTAGCGCGTCTCGGTGATTGGCGCTCCGGCCTCGTCGAGATAGGGCACACCCTGTCGATCCGTCCAGACCCCCAAATTGAAACTCTGCACGTAATCGACCAGTTTTTTGTATGCGAGCCTGTCCTCAACGCCGAGCATCGAAAATTTGATCCTGTAGTGGGCAGTGGAGAGGTCGAAATGATCGCGCTGCCACCTCAGCGGTATCTTCGACATCAACGTCTCCTCCCCATTTGATGCTCGTTGATAATAGTAAAGAGAGTGGAGGGCAGCACGGGTGGTCGGCATCACTACATACCATGACCTTTGAAATGTCAGGCAGAATCCACATACGTCTTGAACAAACGCACGGGCTGTTTAAAAGAGACCCAACCATGGCGCCCGTGCTGACCGGACCGCTGGAGATGGAAGACGTGGAAGAAGAGGGCTCGGGTACACCCAATGCCGAGGAAGCGGCAGACCAACTCGAATGCCCGCATGAAGGCGAGGGCGTTGGGATGCAGTTGGGACGGCGCCAGCCGAAGCCACTTAAAAATAGACATCTGAAAGGAATTGAAGGGCAGCCTGATCCCCGCCTCCCGGAAAGCAAATTCATACAAAGTCAACTGCTTCCCTGGGAAATGATGGCAGATACGGTCTTCCTCCTTGGGGGCACAACAGTACCAATTCGGTGGGTCTTCCCGGCTTATGTCTTCGACCACGGCGTAAGCGGGGATAGCCTCGTCGCAGAAATATGACTCCTCCTCCAAAGGTTCATCCGCAACCCAGGAGAGATCAAGCTGCCCGGAGGATGAGGCGTGTTTAGTGCCGTCCCTGACACTCCCATCCCCAACAGGGAGACGAGCGATTGTCGCATCTTCGGTCGAGGACCCGGAATCTTCCCTCCTCGGTCGTAAACGCCCGGTAGCACCTGAAACGCAGACAGAAAGAGTGAATTCGACGTCATATCAAATCCACCCTTCCACCGCAGGTCAAGTGAAAGGGCGTAGCGGCGACAGACACTAACTACGCTCGACTCAGAGATACGCACGTTCTTGAGAGACCGAGCAGAAAATTCATACAGCCTATGCAAATATTGCCCGGCATATGTAGTTTATGCCCGGTACAGTATAAACCTAACCCAATTTTTCTACCATCTACAGTCCATCTACGGTCCATTACACTATTCCTAAGTCAAATCTAACCACATGCTACGAATATCACATACATTGTAAACATTTGACATAAAACAGAAGATAAAATGATGAATTACAGAGGCAAAATGGTACCTGACATAGAGAAGTTGAAAAGGAGACGGTGGCGCACGGGCAAGGGACGGTGGTTCAGACAAGAAGACGGGCGGAGACGGCGGTTCAGACGGTTGGACGAGCAGACAAGAGAGATCTTCAGAACTTCCGGTGAACGTAGGAGCGAAAAAGTGAAAATGAAGTTACTCAACTTCCTTTTATAGTGTCTGGCGCGTGGACCAACGCGCTAGGTCATCATTACCTACTGCCTACGCCATCTTTGCACACAAAACGAAGCGACGCCATTAAGTCTGAGACACGTCTATCCAAAAAAGAAACTGAAACGACATCGGGCACCTGTCCGTCTCCCCGACTCGTCAAGACGCCATATCCCCGTGTCGAGTCCTCGACAGTTACGAGGAAGATGCATACCCACCGATCACGCTCCGTCCCCGGCACTACCGTGGAAGGAGGAGCTCACAAACAAGTCTATTACGACCTCACATGCCGAACATGTATCTCCCCATCGACACGGGGAACCCCCAGTTGCAATATAAGTCATCACTCTGACTCAGAGACTCGACTTGGGGGGCTCCTGTTCTGGACTGGGCCACGACGTTATGCATGGCATGGCCCATTGCTCGTCGGGTCCAGGCCCAAACGACCGGGCACTTGGAAGCATCGAGCAAAGGTCTTTTCCCCCGCGTCAGAGGGACATCACTTCAACAGCTCGACTGCGTGGCGGGCAAAGAATGCATTGCCCGCTCAATGATCTTCATCCACAGGTCACCGACCTATGTCACGGGCATCTAAGCCACGTCGGGCAGGCCCATATCTGCCATCTCATCTGGCACGTCACCCAACTCCCCTGCATTATCTCCTTAGGGATAGGGGCAGTTGGACCAGGGAGCAGACCTTTGGTCTAGGTCTTCACGCTTCTTACGCGTCCCCTGGCAGCTCCTCCTTGGGCCTAGCTAATCCAGCCCATTAGGAGCCTTGGCCCAGCGCTGGGGGCTCAGTATAAATACCCTTTCATGGCAAAGGGTCAGGTATGCTAACTTACTCTCTGATAACCTTATTCTGTACCTCTTCTGACTTAAGCATCAGAGCACTTTGCAGGTACACCCCCCTCTCACTCACCTCACTCTCTGGTCTAGTCTACAATCCTTGGAAGGCCCTCCTGATCAGGTAAGATCAGAATGCATGGAAATAAACACATGAACCTTGGAATTCCTTGAATAATAATAAATAAAGACTCGGGAAATCCTTGATCAGATGAATTTGAATTGATTGCATATCAACTTTGACTTTGTTCATATGAAATTGTTCGACCCGGGGAACTATTTTTGATATTTTTTGCTTTTTTCCTAAAAAAGATAGTAAAAGATAGAAAAAAAATATTTTTTGGATTTTGATTAGATGTTTATAAATATAAACAAATAAAAACACACAAAAGCAATGGTGGTCCCATGTGAGGCATAAACCTGCAACCAAGAAGGATATAAGAATTAATATGTGATCTTATTTGATGCAAATGAAAAACAAAGTCTTAGGGGGAAAAATGAGGGTGTTAAACAAGGCACCTAATCATTCTTCTTGGACCGAAGTAGTTGTAAGATCCAAAATCTCCCCATACCTACGAATGATAAATTTCCTTTTTTCTTGAGGTACCCTTGAAGCATAGACCTTTAACCCTTAAATGTCAAAAGTTCTTACCTTAATTGCAATGGTCTTCTTCTTGTTGGTTTCCATATTCCCCTTGACTTTGAATTTTTCCTATAAAATGTTTAAAATCCCTTATGAAATTATGCAAAAGTTCATGAATACGATGACATGATGATGTTGATGATGATTTTTTCTATTTTTGGTGGGGTAACTTGCAAGCATGACCTAGCTTGGGTGGGTCTTTATATTAGGTTAGTTCTAGATGTTTTCTACTCAATCCTCTCACATGTAGGATATACGGTGTTGATAAGCCATAAAATTTAGGACTATACCCTAGTTTTACCATGAGAAGGAGCAAGCCTTCCTACCGTAATCCTTTGGGATAAGTCACGTCCAGGCAAGAAACTGGTAACGACCCTTTGGGATTCAATACATGAGGTTACCATGAATAGGTAGGGTATCTAGGTTGTCGAAGTCACATATCAACTTCTAAATCATCATCTACGTCGGGGGCGAACCCTTCTGTGATGATACCTTTGGGGGATCTATTCCGAGTGTTGTCTCAATGCATTTATGAGATGTAAACATCACCAAAAACACTTATGTTCTACATCATAATTCTAGAGTTTTTCTCCAAGCTTGAATTTTAGCTTCCACACAAATAATATATCCAAACCCAAATGAATGACAATAAGCATGATAATAATAAAATAACAAAATCATAATAAAACAAAATACAACCTACATACATAATAATTCAAACATAATATTTAAATAAACAAATAATTAAAATAAGAATAAAATACAACTACAAAAACCACATGAATTAAAAGAAAGACCCCACAAACAAAAACCCTAAAACCCTAAAGTTAGGATAAACCCGACTTAAATTTTTATGAGTCACCCTCATATTTTTAAGGAAAATAATGATAAACCAAAAATCTCAAGTAAGAGAAACTAGATAAGAAGTTGGTTAAGTGGGAGAAAGGTGTTTGGCACCCCTCACTTCTATTGTATCCAATAGGATCCTCTCTAGGTTTCTAGGGTATGCTTTGCTTGTTTTTTAAAAATCCAAAATAATAAATAATAAATCCAAAACCCTAATTTATCCCTTATTTTACTCGTTATAGGGTTTTACAACCATATGTCTGCGTACCTTCGATTAGAATGATCAGAGCATCGTAGTTTAACTCCATCTACTCCCTAAACCATAATCTTAATCATTTATTTTCGCTCTCGGATATTAGAGCACTATCTCATTATTACCCCTTAACTAACTTCTTAAACCTTAAAATAAAACCTCTTAAATCTTCATTATAAAACTCCTAAACATTATTAAAACCCCAAAAATTCATAAAACCCCAAAAGTGAAACCCCCCAAGTCTTATATTAAAAAATAAAATTATTTTTTTCTTTCCAAAACAAATATTTAAGCCAAAACTAATTCAAATACCCACAAAAATAGAATTTTCAAATTAAAAAAAAAACAAATTCATTCTCTCATATTAAATTAGAATTTAATTAAATTAACAAAACCAAAAAAGCTAAGTTTAAAAATAACTAAATAATAAAGTTATAACTTCTTTTTTTAAATTCCCTAAAAAACCATTTATCCCCAAAATCCAGAATATATAATATATTATTTTAAAAATATTTTTCTATAAAGTAAACCAAAAAATAGACAAAAGATATTAAATAATTTTAATTAAAAAACTCTTTAATAAACCCTTAAAAATAAAAACAAATACCCAAAATATTTTTTAACCTTATTTCCCATAATTATAAATCATAATCCCTAATTAAACCTTAAATACTAATTAATAAATAAATTTAAAAAATTAATTTAATTAAATACCCGGGGGTGTATTTTATACCCAATTAGCAATTCGACTCTCAAAATAGGGGTGTGGGTAGCAATCTGGGTGCAAAGCCCATCAACTAACCCAACACTCAGCCAAGAGACTCCACCAGGAGAGAGTCAACAATTGACTCTCTTTGGTACGTTTGATGATCATCAGACGGTCATGGTCCCCTATGATCTCCACCATTTGATCCCTTGGTAATCCAAACAAACGAGCCAGATTGTAAGTCAAATACGAACTCACTGTGATACCTCACCACCTAAAAACCCTCGTTGACTCAGAGAGTCAATCCATCCAAAAAACCTCATAAGGTCACTTGGCCTGCATCCAAACCCTCCTTAGAGGACTATAAAAACACTATTTCTTCAGACTTTCACCATTTTTCTTTTCCTTTCTCTCTCTCTCTCTCTCTCTCTAACTTCTCTCCATCTCTCTCTAATTCACATTTCCTCTCGCCTCTCTCCTTTTTTCTCCTTTCCGACCCCAGCGGCTTGGCCTCTGGCCTCCGCGAAACACCACAAACTATTATTCCTTTTCCAGTTTCCGGTTGATATTCAACCGAAAAATTCAAATCCCAAGAACCCTAACCCTACCTAAACCCAAAAACCTCTATGTTCTTTAGGGTTCGCGAGGAACCCTAAGAACTATAACTCATCTTCATTCAAACCACAACCCAAAACCCTATAATCCCTTCCTATTTTTGATGAACCCTGGTGTTCCTCAAAGGAGCCCTAACCCTAAGAGGACAAACTCTAACCCTAAAAACTATGAACCCTAACCAATATTCAAGAAAAACTAACAATCAACAATAACACAATAATTAAAGTAAGTGTTCAAGACTTACCTTCCCTTGTCGTGACTAATTATTTTGCTGCTTTCCTTTTCCTTTTTGTTGTACCCAAAAAATTTTCCTCACATCTTCAAGACAATATACCTCAAGAGAATTCCTAATAGTCACAAGATTCTCAATTGCTCAAAGGGATTCAAGGTTTCATCAGACAAAGCCTCCTCCTAAGTAATGAATCTTAAAATTAGGGTTTTGAGTTTCCCAAGATAAATTGGACTTATAAATCCTCAAGTGGACTTCATGGGGTCTCATATACTTAAAAGGATCCTCATGTCAAGTTTCAAGGCTTTCCCTACAAGTTCGGTAAATCAGATGCTCAGATAATCAAAAATCAGTTAACTTGGTTAAAAAGTCAACTATGGTCAACATACAACTAAACTTCAGGATTTTTGGTCAACATCAAGATTATGAGGTGAAACTCATCATTTGATCAAGGGTTGATCATGATTCATCAAGGAAACCTCAAATTCATCAAGAACCAGAAGTTACTAAATTAGGGTTTTTGTAGGAAAAGTCAACTATACTTTGACCAGTCATAACTTTCACATGCTTCATCAGAAATTTCTCATACAAAGCTCATTTTGAAGGAAATTCAATTCCCTACAACTTTGTGTCTTACAAGCCAAGTCCATAAATGCTTCATTTGAGAGATATGAGCCAAGACATTACAGGTCCTTTTAAAAGTCAACAAAAAATCAACTTTTTCAAAAGGTCATAACTTGAAAATAGAAGATCAAATGGACATGGTATCAAAAGTAGTAGTTAGAGGACACTCTAATCTTTCTAAAAATTCCAAGAACACATACATGGGATAAAAATTGAGAGAGTTATTTATTGTTGAAGTTGAGTGAATTTAAGGAGGTGTATAAAACAAGTAATGACCAAAACTCAAGTTTTTTTCAAATGGGCCCATATTTTTCTATCCCAGACTTAATCACAAGATAATTCACGACCCATAAGTCATAATATCTAATTTTTATATTTATTATATATTATATTGGATTTAATTTGTTTAAAATCAATTTTAATTAAAATAAATATTGAAAAATCAAATATTTGATCTTAGGATTATTTTGGGATTATATTTTGATGTTTATGATCATAATTTGGATCCCAAATTATTTCAAACCAAAAGAAAAGGTCATAACACCAAATTTTCACCAAAATATAAACCTTTTTTCTTCATTCCAAAGCAACCTCAAATCTAACACTCAAGCCCAATTTTTAACGTAATTTGCGTCTCTACAAATACACAACAAGGCCATATGCACAAAGGACGAAAAATTTGAGCCAAGGAACCCTTATCAAACTTCAAAAAATCCAAAGAAAATTCAAATTCGGTTTTATACTCACAACCACTTTCAAGAAGTTTTGAAGGTCTCAATTCATTCATGAGGATCTTTAGAACATGTATCCATCATCATCATCATCAAAAACATCATAATATGACCTAACCGAATTCGTTTTTAACTTGTTTTTTTTCTTCTTTTCGATTTCAATTATAAATGCATCATAACTCAAATTTGATTATGTATTCTTGTTTGTGTTGATGTTTTGATGTTTTCTGGATTCGTTAATTTGGTTTTAGGTTCAGGAATGAAGATCCACCATTATTAGGGTTTACGACCTCAATTTTGGGAACCTCGATTAAAGACGATTTCAAGTGAAATTGATGATTCTAATAGACTCATGGAATGATTTACAATTAATTGATGTCTTTAAATTAGATTAATCATGCTTGTTTAACATTTTTGAAAAACGCATGTGCTATAGTGACAGACAAAACTGTCACTATAGGTTGTTGCTACGACACAAAAATCGTAGGTATAAGCTATGGATGGATGAGGAAGAAAAAGGTTGTTGGCGCGTTCTGATTTTTTGAATTTTAGTTTATTATATAATTTTTGTTTCCCATTTGTTTACCACGCAGGCACAATGGCCCAATGGTTGGAGTGCACGTTTGGTGGCTTGAGGTTTCGATCCAGGATTTCAACATTTTTTTGCCCTTTTTCCTATTTCCTTTCTTTTCTTTATTTGTTTTGTTTTATTATTTATTTTTTAATTTTTTTAATTTTGATTAACTAACCAAATAAATATTCTTTTAATATATATAAAAATCATAAAAAAAATTCTAACTAACTTAATTATCTTTTTTAATCAATTTATTTTTCACAAAAAATTAGTTTTAGGTTATTTTATTAATTAATTTCATAATTAATTTTTTTATTTAACTTAGTAATTAGGGTTTAACCAAACTTAATTTTAATGTTTCGAACCTAATTTACTTAATCGTTTGACATGATTTTAATTAATTAACACTTTTGACATAAAATTACTTTCTTAATTAAATTTAAATTAATTTCTCTTAATTAATTAAGTTCCTCCTTATTAAAATCATTAATTTAGGTTTTAGGACTTTAAAAAATATTTTCCTAATTTTCTCCTTATTTTATTTTGCTATTTAATTTTATTAGAAAAATGTATTGGATTATTATCTATCTTGTAACATTTAATTTTCCGCACTCCCCGATTTAAAATATGTATCCCCCTCCCTATGATGTAATAGTCTAGGGTTTATTTTCTGCTTTTAATTCCGTAAATTATTAATTGTGTGGTTAGTAATAATAGGGTGTGAAAAGAATGCATGTGAATAATAAACGGACTTAGCCCATTAATTAAAAGATAAAATAATCGAATACAACACACTTCTCACACATACACCCCTAGGGTTTCTCCTCTTGTCGCCTTACAAAAATGGTCAAGTCCCTCGAACGTAGGGGTATCTTAGCAAAGTTGCCTAAACAAAAATCATCAAGTCCCTTCGATATAAAGATCATAGTTCCCCGATGACCCTTCGAGTTGCCTACAAATAAATGATCTCGTCCCTCGATGACCCTACAGAAAAATGATGATAGTCCTTTCGAATCACTAAGATACCTCTACAAGGTTGCCTTCTATGACCATATAACGACCCTACGCATGTCCCTTCAAATCCAAGGACAAGACTACTTACTAACTAATAGTAAGGACAGTATTGTCCCTAAAGAAACGAAATAACAAGAAAGACTTACAATTTAGGGTAAGTAGTTCTTAAGTGCTTGCTCACCATCTTTCAAAATACTTTCCACACCTTACATTTTCAAATATTTTCAAACAGTAAATACTTTGTATACATTCGTACAAGAATCATTACAAAGTTAAACTTCTAAAATATTTTTTAATCACACACTACACTATTTGTTTTTTCAAACAAAGTAAAGCGGGCTAAGTAGTTAAGAGCCCATGGATAACCATAGATACAAATGGTGCTAACACTTTCCCTTTGTATAACTTAACCCCCGAACTCAAAATCTTTTTCAAAGGTTTTTCCTATTCTTTTTTTTTCTTATTGGATAAAATAAAAGTCGGTGGCAACTCTTTCTATCCGCAACATAGTTTTTGTGAAAACAAAAACGACCAAGTCAGTTCTCCCACCGTGTTACACTTTTCATTGTTGATTTGTCCCTCCCCCTGTTCCTTTGCTTTTATTTCTTTGTTTTGCAAGTGCAATGGAAGGAGTTTAGCTCTTGAAGGCTTAGGGTTTCGATGTGAAACCCTAATTTCAAATATGAAGATCTTTAAGTGAGGGTTCTGGGAGATTTGCGCAGGGTTTCTTGAAGCTTAGCTTTAGGGTTTCTTTTTCTTCCTCCTTATTCTGATTTTAATCTTAGGTTTTATAGGAAAAAAATTAGGTTTAGAAATTTAATGTATTCAATTTGATTGATTCCAAGATTGAAATTTTATTGTTGTTAGATCTGATTTGTAATAATTTCAATATATTTGATTTATTTTGATTTTGCTTTAATTTTGTTTCAAGTTTTGAGATTCTAATTTTCTCTTCGGATTCCTTGATGCGCAAATCGTGTTTAGATTTTGGTCAATCCAAAATTGACCTTAGTCTAACAAAAACAATAATAATAATAACTGAAAAACAAAACCCAAATAAAAAAAAATTAAAAATACATAATTCTTATAACAAAACAAAAACCCTAGAAAGATTTAAAAAGTAATAAAATTGAAATTGTTTATTTAAAAAGAAAAAACCCACGCCCCCACATTTTCCTTAGTAAAATAAATGCTAAATTAACTATTGGGTCCTTTAACTTATTTAATTGTAACACTTTGGTCCTTTATGCTTGTTTTGATTCAAGTAGGTCCTTTATGTTACCTAAGTGTTGCACCATTACCCTTCTAATGAACTTCCGTTAAAAAAATATCTGATGTGGCATAAGTTTTGTTGATATGGCGTTTAACATTGCTAAGTTGTTATTATTCCATTTATTATTTAATTATTTTATCACCGCAATAGAATTTTAAAAGACATATGCATGTTAATCCAATTAAAAGCTTTCTTTCCATTAACCCTAAATAATATAAGCGAACTCAAGAATTTCTGAAGAAATCAACCCATTTGAAGAACAAAGACACCATCATTGACGAATACAGTTTTGAAGGAGAAGTAGTTGAGGTATATTCTTAAACCCTAAATAGTTTATGGGTTGTAGTTTGGTGATCTTTCTCAGGTGTTTATTGGGTTAGCTTCATTGATTTTAGTTTTGTGTATGTTTTATGTGAATAGGTTAGATATGGATGTATTTTATGTTGATTTTCATCATAGGGGATATTTTGATGGTGACAAATATGAAGGGAGGGAAGTGTCGAACTGGAAGTGCGATGGTCATAGATGGATTTACTTCGTGATTTTGGAGGTTGTTAAGGAGATGAAGTATCCAGGTGTTCTTGAAATCTGGTACGATTTTGCTGGTACACTGAAGGCTCTTGAAAATGAGTATGCACAATAGAAGCACTGAACTGGTAAAATACTAAAGGTAAGGTTGATATATACATTGTCCATCCTATTTCTCAACCTGATATAGTAGATGTTTTACGTGAACATCTAACTATTAATGTTACTGAGGCCCAACAAGAAGTTATAAATGAATCCCAAGCCGAGGATGTCTTCTAGCCCCATCATGAGGATGTTACTGAGGCCTAACAAGAAGCTGTAAATGAAGCCCAAGTCAAGGATGTAAATGATGCCCATCATGAGGATGTAAATGAGGCACCACATTAGGAAGTAAATGAAGTCCAACATGAGGAAGTAAATGAGGCCCCACATGACAGTGATGACAGTGTTGTAGGGAACATGTTTGATGACTCAGATGATGAAATTTTAAATGATGGTTTTGATGCAGTGGTGTTAGGAGAATGAGGTGTCATTGCTGGCCAAAATGACCAACCTATTGATGAGTTACTTGCAGATGACACACCCAAAAAAAGAAAAAGGAAAGGTGGTAGACCAAGAAGAAGGTGGTTCCAACCGAGACATCAGGCAGTTCCCAAAAAAACAAAGGTATACCAATGAAAAAGAAAGTGGATATAGAAGTGAAGTTGCCATGGAGGAAACACCAAGTGATGAAGATGTGCTTGATTTTTAAATAAGAAAAAGGAGTAGAGCTAATAAGTTATGTGGAGGGTTGTTTGATTCTGACTATGTAAATGGGGAGTTATAAAGTGAGGATGACATGAGTAGTGATTATTCAGATGAGGATGGCAAGGTAAAACACCAATTATTTGCCATGCCTAAGAAGTTTAATGACTATAAGTGGGAATTGGGAAGCTTGTTTTAAACAAAGGATGAGTTCAAAGAAGCTATTGCAAGTTGTAACACGGTGGGAGAACTGACTTTAGTTATGTTGCGGATAGCAAGAGTCGCCACCGACTTTTATTTTATCCAAAGGAAAGGCATAAAAGAACAGGAAAGACCTTTTAAAAGATTTTTGGGTCCGGGGGGTAGGTTATGTAAAGGGAAGGTGTTAGCACCCTTTACATCCATGGTTATCCATGGGCTCTTAGTTGCTTAGCTCACTTTGAATTGTTTTTTGAAAAGATGAAGTGTGTGAATAGAAATTTTCATAAAAGTTAATAATGATCCATGTACGGATGCGTAAAAACTTGTGTCTGAAAATTTGTTTGAAATTTGTAAAGTGTTTGAAGAGTTTTGAATGAAGTGAGCAAGCAACTATGAGGTACCTACCCTAAAGTTTTAAGTCTTTTCTGTTCTTTATCCTTTAAATGGTAAGACTATCCCTATTATTAAGGAATAGGTAGTCATTACCTTGGATGTAAGGGACATATGAGGGACATCTGTTTATGAAGGCAACTGTGGGGTGTATTAAACACTTAGGAGGGACTGTCATCATTATTCGAAAAGGGACTTGATCTTTAAAGGCAACCATTAGGGACTTGATGACTTTATTTTGAGGGACTTGCTTTATACACCCCACTTGACCCTTTTGAATAGGCAACAATAAGAGGCAACCCTAGAAAGTGAGATGGCGATTAAAAATCGACTTACGTGTGTGAGTGTTTAGTTTTATTTATCTTTAATTAAAATGATCTAAATTTGATTTTAAATATAAATACATGTTTGCACTCCCTAAATTACTAACCATAGCAAGCAAATTAAATAATTTAAATATTTACAAAAATTTACACCAAGGAGCAATTACATAATAATTATAATAAACAATTAAAATAGCAAATAAATAAATATAAATAATAAGCAAAAATAAATAAATGGGCAATAATAAATATAATAGGGGTTAGTAAGAATGATAATTAAAATCAAAAATAAATAAGGTTAGTGAAATCATAATAATAAGCATAATAAAAAAAATAAAGGGATTAGTAATAATATGGTTAGTAATAATAACAATAAATGAAATAAATAGAATTAGCAACAATATTATAACATGATGAAAATAATAAACACAAAAATTAGATTTTTAATATATAGACATTTATTTAGAAATAAGAACAATTAAATAATTATTGTGACATTTTAATTTATGTACAAATTATTAAACTATTTTTAAACATATTATAATTACAAAATTTAATTATTATAGATTCAATTATTTCTAAACACATATTAAAAATTATTTATATATATAATTTAGGGTATAAACAAATTAGAAAAATATTTACATATTATATGGAGAAAATAAGTTATAATTATATTTAAAGATTATATTTACAAAAATTAATCATATTTACAAAATTTTATATTAAATATTATATTTTCAAAAGTTATAAATTTAAATCATAAGATAAAATTAGTTTTTTTATATTTTTAGAAAATAAATTAAGTTTTACAAAATTAGGGTTTGTTTAGAAAATATTTTCTTAGGTTTAATTTAATATACAATATTATTTAAATAAACATGCATACATTATAATTTAATTACATAAAAAAAAAGTTTAAATTGAGAAACATAAAAGTTTAGAATTTTTTAGAAAATATAAGTGTTGTTTTAGATATTTATTAAATATATATACATTCATAATTTATTTTTTAATTAATAAATAAGAAAACAATTAAGGAAATTAGTTAAATGAATTAAAACAGAAAAAAATAGTAAAAAGAACTTACCTTGGCTGGGTTTGAACCCATGACATTCTGATTACCATCAACAACAACAACCACCAGGCCACCATGCGCATAACCAATAGCAGAGAGAGTGAAATTGGTTTTGTTTCTTGTTTGGAAAAGATCAGGAAAAATAAATAGAAGCAAAAGGCCTGGGGGAGGATTGAACCCAGGACCTTTGAAACTAACACGCATACACAAGACCAACCCAGCTGGATGAGCAATTCTGTTTACAAATCATCAAATAATAATAATATATTATGTCCAACGTATAAATGAAAAAAACACAAAAATATTTGTCACAGCCAAGTTTCGATCCCTCGCCCTCTCATCAAACGCCCGCCTGGCTTTCCACTGGGCCACACAACCTGTGGTGATAACAAACCAACAAGATAACATAAAATATTTTGAGCACAATTTGAATTTTCTGAACGCGCCAACAGCTTCTTCTTCAACCTCATGACTTGCGATTTTACCTGCGAAATCAATCACGAATTTTCCTGCGAAAACAGAATGGCAACAAAACCTACGAAATCCAATGATCAATAAAACTGTAAAATTTCGCAAAATTGAATACACAAACATAGTCCAGAGGTCCATTCGAATCAATCCATGGTCTTAGAATTCATTTATGTTTTGTAAATTATAAAACCCTAATTCTTGGCCGAAACCCTAGCTATGGTGGATTACGCTTCAGGCCCTGAATCTTCAATTCAATTGTCCAGAATCATTCTAGGCATCACAACAAACACATATCAGTCATCAAAAACAATTCATAATGCATATGTTAGTGAATTCGAAAAATTAAATTTCAAGACAAAAGTGGATTCGGGTTGAGCAATATAGCATGGTATTGATGCATATGAGTGTTGGTTCATGATCAGAGAGACCTAAGGAACATTGCTATGTCCTTACTTTACCTTCTAATGCCCTGAAAATCAAAAACCGAATGTGAGTTTTGTGAAAGATTTTCAATTTGTGAAACTTACTTTTGGAGGCAGAGAATTCGTCTCTTTGCAATGGCAATGAGTTATGCACTTATAGGAGAGTGAATTAGGTCAAAAAGATTGATTGCTTGTGTGGAAAAATTGATATGAAAAGATCCAAATTGATCATGCCTTGAAAATCAAATATTCATGTGTGAATGCTTGCTATTTTTGGACAAATATCATGATTTCTTTCCTCTTCAATTCAAATCAATATTTAAGACTTTCTAGAAACTTAATCTCAACCAAATCTTACATTTTCATATTTTATTTTTATTTAAAATGATTTTTAATGAATTAAATCAAAATAAATAAAAATAAAATAATAAAAATTCTGATTTTTAATGGTTTGGGTCGTGCATGAAGTTGGTGTATGGGTTGGGTCATTATTTGGCAAGCCCATTTGGAAGAAATTGGTTTTAGACCTCCATTTTCATCATAAACCAACTCAAAATTTCCCAACTTTGCAAGGGCACACATCCTTCAATTTTAATGCTATGAGGGTGTTCTTGGACATTTTAGAAAGCTTGAAGAGTCCTCTAAACAACCCCACTGGTTTCATGTCCATATCATTTACCAATCTCAAGTTATGCCCTTTTGAAGTTGTTGACTTTTTGTTGACTTTCAAAAGGACCTATAATGTCTTAGCTCATACCTTCCAAATGAAGCATTTTTGGGCTTGGCTTGTGAGACACAAAGTTGTAGAGAATTCAATTTCCTTAAAAATGAGATTTGATTGGAGACTTGGTGATGAAGTATGTGAAAGTTATGTCTGGTCAAAGTTCAGTTGACTTTTATTGAGGAAACCCTAATTTAGAAACTCCTGATTTTTGATGATCTGAAATCTCCTTGATGAATCATGATCAATCCTTGATCAAATGATGAATTTTACTTCATATAATTGATGTTGGCAAAAAATCATGAAGTTTGACTTTGGTTTGACCACAGTTGACCTTAGTTTGACTTTTTAACTGCATTGACTGATTTTGACTTATCTGATCATCTGACTGAGCAAACCTTTGAGAAAAGTCTTGAAACTTGTCATGGGGGTTCTTATACACATATAAGATATTATGAAGCTCACTTGAAGTCTTGGAAGTCCATTTAGCCTGATTAAAGTCAAAACCCTAGTTTTGGATGCACTGCTTAGGAGGTGCATTGTCTGAGGGAATTGTCAACTCTTCTGACCAATTGTGAACTTTGTGAACCTTGTGAACCATCATAAAATGTCTTGTGAATCTCATGGGAGGTATTGTGAACCTTGTGAACCTTGTGAACCTCATGAAGTGACTTGTAGACTTCATGAACCTCATGAAAGGCCTTGTAAGCATTGTGAATCTTGTGAACCTTGTGAACCTTCATAAAGTGACTTGTAGACTTCATGAACCTCATGAAAGGTCTTGAAAGTGTTGAGAAACTTGTGAACCTTATGAGCCTTCATGAAGTGACTTGTAGACTTCATGAATCTCATGAAAGGTCTTGGAAGTATTGAGAAGCTTGTGAACCTTGTGAACCTTCATAAAGTGACTTGTAGACTTCATGAACCTCATGAAAGGTCTTGTAAACATTGTGAAACTTGTGAACCTTGTGAACCTTCTTAGCACACAAAGTCTTGTATTGTGAGGGCAAATTTTGGGGTGCAACAGCTTCCCCTGTTCAATTTTCTGAAACCTGAGGGGTTAGATTGGTATATTTGCCAGTCGTGACCTGGAAGGTTGAAGGGGATTGAACACAAAAGCCCAAAAATTTGCACTCACCGGTGCGTAGAATGATATTGATGACTAGTTGTATATGCTTGAGTGGGCTTAAAGATGCCACTTGGAGAAAAATTCTTCAGATACATTTCTTGGAGGATAAAGCAGTCCAAAATATGAAGATATAATGATAGCTTTCAAGAGGATAAACAATGTCCTGAGGTAAGGATATGCTTTCAGGAGGATAAACAACGTCCTGAGGTAAGGATATGCTTTCAGGAGGATAAAGCAGTCCTGAGGGATTGATAGCTTTCAGAAAGATGAACAACGTTCTGAGGTATAAGAAGCTTTCAGGAGGATAAAGCAGTCCTGATGTACTAGAAGTTTTCAGAAGGATAAAGCAATCCTGAGGGATGATATGCTTTGTATTGATACTGGATCTCAGTATTAGGTCTTCGTATAGGCCGTCTCTGAATCGTTTATAATTTGAATTTGTTGAATAGACCAGTAGAAATAAATCTGCGTGACGATTATCTCTTCTGGAAATATCTTGGATTAGGGAATAGATCTTCTTACAGACCGTTTGCCTACTCTCCGAGGTCAAAAGAACGTCAGGATTTGTTCTTCTGAAAAATATCTTGAACCAGGGAATGGATCTTTTTACAGACCGTTTGCCTGCTATTCAAGGGCCAATAGATTAAATCTTCTGAAACTATCTTGAACCAGGGAATGGATCTTTGTACAGACCGTTTTCCTGATATTCAAGACCAGATATATTAAATCTTCTGGAAATATCCTGGATTAGGGAATAGATCTTCTTACAGACCGTTTGCCTACTCTCCGAGGACAAAAAAGTGTCAGGATTAACTCCTGAAAATATCCTGGATTAGGGAATGGATCTTTTTACAGACCGTTTGCCTACTCTCCGAGGACAAAAAAAGTGTCAGGATTAACTCCTGAAAATATCCTGGATTAGGGAATGGATCTTTTTACAGACCGTTTGCCTACTCTCCGAGGAAATAGATTAAATCTTCTGAAAATATCTTGAACCAGGGAATGGATCTTTATACAGACCGTTTGCCTGCTATTCAAGACCAGATAGATGAAATCTTCTGGAAATATCCTGGATTAGGGAATGGATCTTCTTACAGACCGTTTGCCTACTCTCCGAGGACATCTTGAGTAATGTATATATCACTTTTGACCTGTTGTAAATTGTTGATATTGATTTATCTGCATATAACTATCCTGCAAGGAAAAAGTTAGTTTATGCAATATGTATGCATGCATAGTATGATGCACCTAAAGTAAATGTATTATGTATCTATGGATATGTTATGGTATGATGTAAATGATGTATGTATGATATGATGCTGCTGGAAGCGTCTGGATATCTTCGTATAACAACTGCTAGCCAGGGAAAATAAATCCTGATTCGTTGTTGAAGAATATGAGGAACTCGTTCCCGTCTTGTTTGATAATATATTATTCATAACCTCCCGTATGCTGGGGATAGCAAGGTATATATGACCTCCCGTCTGCTGGGGATAGTAAGGTATAGATAACCTTTGTCTTCGTTTGATAGTAGGGTAGATATAACCTCCCGTCTTCGTTCGTCGTACTCTTATTGGAAAGTAAATTCCCGTATATCCGTATGAGGATAAAAGAGATGGATATAAATTCCAGGGGAGATGTGACTTTATGAAGATGGATTTGTCCTACTGAGGGTTTGTAGCTGTTTTGTAAAGATGAACCAGTGAAGCTTCGTTGAAATCCTTCCCTCGTTCGTCCTTGGTAAATACTATTACTGCGTTTTCATGCATTTCTGGTAAACATCAATCATATTAAGCATACATACATTCAAACACAACTAATGGACGTTTCGCTTAGGGTAAAAGTAAATCTGGATTCAGAGGGAAAAGTAAAGCAGAACTTGAAAACAGAATTGTTTCAACTTCGAGAGTGTATAACCAATTGGATTTGGAGCTCCTGAAATTTTTAACTTTCCTGAATACCTTCCAACAATTCTCATAGCTGGATCTGAAGACATGATACTGACACCATCTGATATTACTGGCGTAGACAATTAATTTCCACAATGGCTTCTGCTGAGAATCTAATATCAAGGTAACACAATGAGAGGAACGTGTCTTCAAATTGTGATGGACCATATACGCTTCGGATACTAGATTTGAAAAGAAAGCATTGCCCCTTGGTTGGGGATGAATTGTCCCATAATGGAAGTATCTGAAATGAGCTACCTCAAGAGAAACAAGCAGAATGCCCCATAAGCATATGCCCCTGGCATCATGAACTTTGCAGTGTTACCCTTGGTAATTCAAATATATGAGAAAAGTTGCCTCTGGCTATTAAGCATTGTTGGATCTGGAACTGGTTGCCCTGAATGATTTGAACAGTAACTTGGTATGCTCCCTTGATTAGGAAACAATGACCATGCCCCTGGCATTATGAATTCTGTAATGCCTCTGGCTGCTTAAACATAGTTGAATCTTGTCCTGATTGCCCCAAATGAGTTAGGCAGTATCATGGTCTGCCCCCTTGATTGGGAGATAATGATTATGCCCCTTTGAATACATGGACTTTGATCCAGGAAGCAACTTTGTTTATCGGAAGGACTTTGGTTCATTAAACATTCATCCTGTAAGTTTCTCCATTTGTCAAACACTCAGGTATATTCAAAAATGCAATGCTTATGTCTGTCTTGAAGTTTTTTGAAAAAGAATTAAAAAAATTTTTTTTTTTTAGAAAACTGTGATATTAACTCAAGTTTTATAACAAGCCCTAAAGGAGTCAGGATACCTTTTCGTAGCAGTACGCTTTCGAACTAACCATGCTTCAGTTAGGACTTTTAAAGGGTTGTAACGTGGCCTGGTTCACGGTTTAAGAAACAAAAGATAAAGGCTCAAATTTTATTTGTACCCGACCCAATCTCCATGATGTTCTTCAGTCCTATGCTCAGTTAACTTATGCATTGAGGCTCAAAGGAGTCTGGAATTGTAACACTGACATTTATGATGGTTCAGAAACCGAAAATTTATTTGAACATTCAGTCATCTTTCTTTGTTGAGGATTCATAGTGACCTCCTTTTTTCTTTCTTTTTTGGCTTTATTATCCCTTCCTTTTGCCTGAACTGTTTGTTTTAAGATTACAGTCAGCGGGATATCTCAATGTTTTACTAAGTCTTCTTCATGGATTTTGACTTAGTAAGCTTTTCTTTTGCTGGATATTGACTGTCAGGTTTAATGATTACAAAGAACCATCATTAGTTGTGTACTACACAAATAATTGGCATATTTGAGTTAACCGAGTAACTACCCTGCCCCGGGTCATGAATAAGGGTTTTAATTTGCATGAGAATAAAAACTCCTACTTCATAGGCTCAAAAGGGTTGACTAGGGATTAACTTCCTTATATCTCCACTATTTAGGAATTGAAACAATGTCTGTACATCGTCAACATAGTCTGTTCAAAAGCATACTGCCTAATATTATGGTATTGTTTTCGTCATCCTCCCTCTACAGGCTTATAGCTTTATCAGGAGTTAAATATCACAAGATAGAAATAAGAAGCATAATTCAAAATATAGTGGAACTAATGGATTAATTCAAGACAAACATATGCAATGCATTAATGAAAACAAAAGTTTAACATAATAGTAAGTGTTTAAACAAATAAAAGAAATTACAAATGAAAATTCAAATGTTGTCCCATCCAGTTGGCTGAATGTCTTCAATTGCAATTTGTGAACTTTGAGGAGCAGTATACTTCACCATGAAATCAAATTTGCCACTTGGATGTCCCAAGGTGCCCCATATCTCAACAGGAACAGGTAGGCTTCCTTTCTTGCTACCTTGGGCAACTTGTTTTGCAGCTTCGGTGTTTGATGGGTGATAGTAGAATTCAACTTGACCTTCTGGAGTAACCTCTAGGATTCCTTCGTCAATCAGGTCTTGGATCTTTTTCTTCAATGTCCAACAACTATTAGTATCATGTCCAGGATAGTTGGAGTGATACCCACACCTTGCCTTGGGATTATAGCGAGGAGAGGAAGTTTTAGGATTTTGAGGAGGATTTTCCAAGGAAATTAGCTTCATCTCCAACAAGCATTGCAGAACTTGTGACATTGGAGTGCTGAACTTGATAAACTGCCTTCTATATTTCTTGTGTTGAGGTGGATTAACCTTATCGGGTCTTTCTTCTTCAACTGAAGAACAATCAATGGCAACCTGTTTCTTACCTTCTTTTATCCTCATCTTCCTTTCAACCAAATCAGCTTGTTTTGATGGAGGTTGACTGGTGATTAGATTCCCAACTCTATTATGTCGAAGCTTATTGACAAAGCTTCTCAACTCTTCTTGCCCCTGGGCCAAACTCTGGATAAGAGCCATTTGGCCATTCATCTGGATCCTCATCTCTGCCATCTCAGCTTGTAGTTGTTTCAGCTGATCATCCTTGTTGTCCTCAGGATTCTTCTTCTTCGTGTACTTAGAGAGGAGTGCTTTCAACTCTTCTTGCCCCTTGGACAAATTCAAAATCACTTCTTGAAATTGAGCATTCTGAGCTTGAAGATCTTTGACAGATTGTTCGAGAGCCATTTCTGCTGAAATAAACAGCGAGAAGATAAGATACTTGTTCATAAGAAACCTGTGATGCAATGACATGGTATGTAAATGCATATGCAATGTTTTCAAGGACCGCAGGATTTAAATTTGTGTAAACAAACAGAAAGTAAACTTTTATTAGTAATCAATAAACTTGTTTGCCTCTTGGGCTAACAACAAAAATAAAATGAATACAAAGATGGGGTTTTAAGTCTCCCATGGACGTTTCCTCTTTGTGTTGAGGTATGTGTTAAGATTCCGTTCCTCGTGTAGTTGTTTTGTTAGTTCTAGGACTCTCTCTTGGCTTGCTTTGTAATGAGCCTCGAAAGTATCCCTTTGCTCCTTCAGTTGGATCCATGATCTCTGCAAGTCTTCCATATCAGTAGGCATGTCTGGGTGAAGGATGGTATAAGCTGTGTCTCCTTCAGCAACAGGTTCCATGGTAACTGGTAGGACGGCAGGATATGGCATCATGAGAGTCTGAGCACGAGATCGTACCCATCTGAGATAAGCTTCCATAGGAATAGTATACTTAGGCTCCAGTGTCTTGCTGTCAACCCTGTTTACTTTTCCCCAGGCTCGTATGAATCTCTGACTGTAACCTTGAAGATCGTTGTCGTAATCAAACACAATGCCCTGAATCAACATGTCATGTGGACCATCACTCCGAGCGTAACCAAACTGTCGTAAAGCTAGAGAGGGGTTGTAGGTGATGCCTCCTCTTATGCCTAGAAGTGGCACATTAGGAAACTCTCCACAACGGTCAATGATGGTGACATTTTCCATAGATCTGGAGCACCAATGGATATCTGAGTGAGAAAGTGACATGATCCTCTTGGACCATCTGAACCCTTGCTCATTCTTCATTACTGAGCGAGGAAGGTGAGAAATAAACCACCTAGAAAGCAAAGGCACGCAGCACATCAAAGTTCCTCTTGCCCTTGTAGTACGGGTGTGAAGAGAATGCAGGATGTCTCCAAGCAATGTAGGCACTGGATTGTGACTCAGGAATATGTTGATGGCATGAACGTCTATGAACTGATCTGGATTGGGGAACAATACTAAGCCATATATCAACAAGGCTAAGATCTCCTCAAAAGCATCATAGCTCATGGCCTTCAAGAACACCTGAGCTTTCTCTATCAACACCTTAGCAAGAATACCCTTGACTCCACTTCTCGTTTCTAGAACAATGTCAGACTTCTTCAGATGTAGAGCTGCAGCAATAACCTCTGGTTTAAGCTCCTTTTCCAAGCCTGTGAAGGGTCTTTGATCAAGAACAGGTATACCCAGAAGTTTAGAGAACTCTTCCATCGTAGGAACCAGCTGATAGTCAGGGAATGTAAAGCAGTGGTGCTTAGGGTCAAAGAACTGAAACAGAACACTCATCATGTCTTCATTGAACCCTGAAGTGACTAGATCCAATAAGTGACCATGTCTCTTGATGAACTGGGAATGATCAGACACTTGAGAAACCAACTCTTTAAGCTTAGCAGGTATGCCCACAAAGTTGATCCTGATGGTGTTTCTACGAGCAGAGGCCATGACCTGCAACAAAGAACAAAGATAAATCCTTTGGTCCTTGAAATGGTTAGTGAAAATGCTATGCTTATGATGCATGATGATGTCATGATGTTATGTTCAATCACAAACATGTGGCACACACAAACAAGTCACACCATAGCCCTAGGTTTAAAGGCTTGCATGAGGTTCAAAGGTAAGTACCCTCCCCTGAAGTTAGATGGTTCATCCTGTCCTACAAAAGTAACCAGGTTCTAAGGGATCTCAATATCATTGATCCTTCACAAGGGTGGTTGTTCAGTAGGCAACTTACTTGCCAACCAAAACCCTCCAAGTTTAAGATCTCAATGAGCGTAGTATCGAGTGTCAACCAACTTCAGTCTGCACCAAAGCCGGTTACCTCACTACTTTCTAAAGGCCAAGATGGGATAACTAGGGTTCTAAAAGTTAGTTAGTGCATTGACAACATATGGCAGCCTCATATTATCCTCAACTTGACTTAAGGAACATAAGCACCAACCAAGAAGTCACACTAACTATGGCCACCAGATCAACCGTATCGATATACGTCGTACAGTTTCCTTGGTCTATTGCCATTTACCTAAGGTACACTAGATCCGGGTTAGGACCTTTCACACATAAGAGCACCCAACAAGTAAAGTAAAGCAAACAAAGCAAACAAATTTAAAGTGATCTAATTCCTAAGGGTACCCCTCTTTTATTAAATCCCCAGCAGAGTCGCCAGTTCTGTAACACGGTGGGAGAACTGACTTTAGTTATGTTGCGGATAGCAAGAGTCGCCACCGACTTTTATTTTATCCAAAGGAAAGGCATAAAAGAACAGGAAAGACCTTTTAAAAGATTTTTGGATCCGGGGGGTAGGTTATGTAAAGGGAAGGTGTTAGCACCCTTTACATCCATGGTTATCCATGGGCTCTTAGTTGCTTAGCTCACTTTGAATTGTTTTTTGAAAAGATGAAGTGTGTGAATAGAAATTTTCATAAAAGTTAATAATGATCCATGTACGGATGCGTAAAAACTTGTGTCTGAAAATTTGTTTGAAATTTGTAAAGTGTTTGAAGAGTTTTGAATGAAGTGAGCAAGCAACTATGAGGTACCTACCCTAAAGTTTTAAGTCTTTTCTGTTCTTTATCCTTTAAATGGTAAGACTATCCCTATTATTAAGGAATAGGTAGTCATTACCTTGGATGTAAGGGACATATGAGGGACATCTGTTTATGAAGGCAACTGTGGGGTGTATTAAACACTTAGGAGGGATTGTCATCATTATTCGAAAAGGGACTTGATCTTTAAAGGCAACCATTAGGGACTTGATGACTTTATTTTGAGGGACTTGCTTTATACACCCCACTTGACCCTTTTGAATAGGCAACAATAAGAGGCAACCCTAGAAAGTGAGATGGCGATTAAAAATCGACTTACGTGTGTGAGTGTTTAGTTTTATTTATCTTTAATTAAAATGATCTAAATTTGATTTTAAATATAAATACATGTTTGCACTCCCTAAATTACTAACCACAGCAAGCAAATTAAATAATTTAAATATTTACAAAAATTTACACCAAGGAGCAATTACATAATAATTATAATAAACAATTAAAATAGCAAATAAATAAATATAAATAATAAGCAAAAATAAATAAATGGGCAATAATAAATATAATAGGGGTTAGTAAGAATGATAATTAAAATCAAAAATAAATAAGGTTAGTGAAATCATAATAATAAGCATAATAAAAAAAATAAAGGGATTAGTAATAATATGGTTAGTAATAATAACAATAAATGAAATAAATAGAATTAGCAACAATATTATAACATGATGAAAATAATAAACACAAAAATTAGATTTTTAATATATAGACATTTATTTAGAAATAAGAACAATTAAATAATTATTGTGACATTTTAATTTATGTACAAATTATTAAACTATTTTTAAACATATTATAATTACAAAATTTAATTATTATAGATTCAATTATTTCTAAACACATATTAAAAATTATTTATATATATAATTTAGGGTATAAACAAATTAGAAAAATATTTACATATTATATGGAGAAAATAAGTTATAATTATATTTAAAGATTATATTTACAAAAATTAATCATATTTACAAAATTTTATATTAAATATTATATTTTCAAAAGTTATAAATTTAAATCATAAGATAAAATTAGTTTTTTTATATTTTTAGAAAATAAATTAAGTTTTACAAAATTAGGGTTTGTTTAGAAAATATTTTCTTAGGTTTAATTTAATATACAATATTATTTAAATAAACATGCATACATTATAATTTAATTACATAAAAAAAAAATTTAAATTGAGAAACATAAAAGTTTAGAATTTTTTAGAAAATATAAGTGTTGTTTTAGATATTTATTAAATATATATACATTCATAATTTATTTTTTAATTAATAAATAAGAAAACAATTAAGGAAATTAGTTAAATGAATTAAAACAGAAAAAAATAGTAAAAAGAACTTACCTTGGCTGGGTTTGAACCCATGACATTCTGATTACCATCAACAACAACAACCACCAGGCCACCATGCGCATAACCAATAGCAGAGAGAGTGAAATTGGTTTTGTTTCTTGTTTGGAAAAGATCAGGAAAAATAAATAGAAGCAAAAGGCCTGGGGGAGGATTGAACCCAGGACCTTTGAAACTAACACGCATACACAAGACCAACCCAGCTGGATGAGCAATTCTGTTTACAAATCATCAAATAATAATAATATATTATGTCCAACGTATAAATGAAAAAAACACAAAAATATTTGTCACAGCCAAGTTTCGATCCCTCGCCCTCTCATCAAACGCCCGCCTGGCTTTCCACTGGGCCACACAACCTGTGGTGATAACAAACCAACAAGATAACATAAAATATTTTGAGCACAATTTGAATTTTCTGAACGCGCCAACAACTTCTTCTTCAACCTCATGACTTGCGATTTTACCTGCGAAATCAATCACGAATTTTCCTGCGAAAACAGAATGGCAACAAAACCTACGAAATCCAATGATCAATAAAACTGTAAAATTTCGCAAAATTGAATACACAAACATAGTCCAGAGGTCCATTCGAATCAATCCATGGTCTTAGAATTCATTTATGTTTTGTAAATTATAAAACCCTAATTCTTGGCCGAAACCCTAGCTATGGTGGATTACGCTTCAGGCCCTGAATCTTCAATTCAATTGTCCAGAATCATTCTAGGCATCACAACAAACACATATCAGTCATCAAAAACAATTCATAATGCATATGTTAGTGAATTCGAAAAATTAAATTTCAAGACAAAAGTGGATTCGGGTTGAGCAATATAGCATGGTATTGATGCATATGAGTGTTGGTTCATGATCAGAGAGACCTAAGGAACATTGCTATGTCCTTACTTTACCTTCTAATGCCCTGGAAATCAAAAACCGAATGTGAGTTTTGTGAAAGATTTTCAATTTGTGAAACTTACTTTTGGAGGCAGAGAATTCGTCTCTTTGCAATGGCAATGAGTTATGCACTTATAGGAGAGTGAATTAGGTCAAAAAGATTGATTGCTTGTGTGGAAAAATTGATATGAAAAGATCCAAATTGATCATGCCTTGAAAATCAAATATTCATGTGTGAATGCTTGCTATTTTTGGACAAATATCATGATTTCTTTCCTCTTCAATTCAAATCAATATTTAAGACTTTCTAGAAACTTAATCTCAACCAAATCTTACATTTTCATATTTTATTTTTATTTAAAATGATTTTTAATGAATTAAATCAAAATAAATAAAAATAAAATAATAAAAATTCTGATTTTTAATGGTTTGGGTCGTGCATGAAGTTGGTGTATGGGTTGGGTCATTATTTGGCAAGCCCATTTGGAAGAAATTGGTTTTAGACCTCCATTTTCATCATAAACCAACTCAAAATTTCCCAACTTTGCAAGGGCACACATCCTTCAATTTTAATGATATGAGGGTGTTCTTGGACATTTTAGAAAGCTTGAAGAGTCCTCTAAACAACCCCACTGGTTTCATGTCCATATCATTTACCAATCTCAAGTTATGCCCTTTTGAAGTTGTTGACTTTTTGTTGACTTTCAAAAGGACCTATAATGTCTTAGCTCATACCTTCCAAATGAATCATTTTTGGGTTTGGCTTGTGAGACACAAAGTTGTAGAGAATTCAATTTCCTTCAAAATGAGATTTTATTGGAGACTTGGTGATGAAGTATGTGAAAGTTATGTCTGGTCAAAGTTCAGTTGACTTTTACTGAGGAAACCCTAATTTAGAAACTCCTGATTTTTGATGATCTGAAATCTCCTTGATGAATCATGATCAACCCTTGATAAAATGATGAATTTTACTTCATATACTTGATGTTGGCAAAAAATCATGAAGTTTGACTTAGGTTTGACCACAGTTGACCTTAGTTTGACTTTTTAACTGCATTGACTGATTTTGACTTATCTGATCATCTGACTGAGCAAACCTTTGAGAAAAGTCTTGAAACTTGTCATGGGGGTTCTTATACACATATAAGATATTATGAAGCTCACTTGAAGTCTTGGAAGTCCATTTAGCCTGATTAAAGTCAAAACCCTAGTTTTGGATGCACTGCTTAGGAGGTGCATTGTCTGAGGGAATTGTCAACTCTTCTGACCAATTGTGAACTTTGTGAACCATCATAAAATGTCTTGTGAATCTCATGGGAGGTATTGTGAACCTTGTGAACCTTGTGAACCTCATGAAGTGACTTGTAGACTTCATGAACCTCATGAAAGGCCTTGTAAGCATTGTGAATCTTGTGAACCTTGTGAACCTTCATAAAGTGACTTGTAGACTTCATGAACCTCATGAAAGGTCTTGAAAGTGTTGAGAAACTTGTGAACCTTATGAGCCTTCATGAAGTGACTTGTAGACTTCATGAATCTCATGAAAGGTCTTGGAAGTATTGAGAAGCTTGTGAACCTTGTGAACCTTCATAAAGTGACTTGTAGACTTCATGAACCTCATGAAAGGTCTTGTAAACATTGTGAAACTTGTGAACCTTGTGAACCTTCTTAGCACACAAAGTCTTGTATTGTGAGGGCAAATTTTGGGGTGCAACACAAGTTATGTTTGTCGCTCCCGGGATATTCATCCTAGTACAAACGCGAAAGTGGCGCGAAAAAGGTAGAGTCGCCATCCAGGCATTTTTATCCCGAAGGAATGGGAAAGGTAATGCTGCACAAACCTAAGGAAGAAGGAAAGGACGAGGTCCTGCGAACCGAAGATCTGGGTTCGGAAGTTGGTTACGAATTGGGAAGGTATTAGCACCCTAATTCATCCACCATACCCGACGGGATCCACGCTTGTAAGTCTGTTTCAAAGGGTGAGAAATAAGATGTTGATGAATAAAACTGCTGACTGGAACTGGAAATGAAATGAGAAAGGGAATTGGAAAGGATAATTAAAGGGGAAATGTAGGGGAAATAAGGAATGTGCTCGAACGGGCCCTACTTGGCTGCCTACGTATCTCATCGGGAAAATGAGGATCAGAGTCGACGTAGTTCGCCTAACTAAGGCGGAAACTATTTATTTGTGTTTTTTATGCGCTGGAACTGCTTATGTCTATGCTTAGGTGTTACAGGCTCGTCTGGTACGAGTGTGTTTACCGTCTTACAAATAAAACAAGTCCCCGCAAGTTCGCGTTTAGAGTGAATGAGGTGAGAAAAGAAGTTACTGCAGGAAAGTCGCTTATTGTTTGTTGTTTGCTTTTTAAGAGTTTTTTATGAATTTGGCACAAGGAAGTGAATTCAAACTCTTTTCCATGGAATGTGTACTTGCTACTACATTCCAATATGGAATAATAGAACAAGCACACCAAGTAAGGAGAATTTATCCAAGACTTGTTTCCAAGGATTAGGGTCTAAGCTCACTAGCTTGTTGAACTTATTAGATGTTTTTGTAGCTTTGTGAAGAAGTATCTTTTAGGTTTTCTTTGTGAAAATAACCTCTTGATCAGACTTGTACATCATGCTAGACAAGCCTACACCATTCCAAGATGGAATGAATGTAAGTGCCCCATGGAATAAGGCTATACACAAGAGATTTTTTCATGCATTTATTAATTCTTTTTTATTTTTGTTTGAAGATAAGAAAAGAAGACTCAAGAGGCAAAAGGTCAAAGCTAATGAGGGACTAAGACACAACCCTAAGTTATCTTGTTATGTACAAAAGGCGATCATATGGTTTGTGAGGTAATCTAAACCTAAGGACAAGAAAATCAAGTTAGAATTCAACTTACTTCCTAAGGAAGTTAAGTTGAATCTAAGGAACAAAAGGGAACCTATGAACAAAGCAACAAGTGCTAAGTAAAAATACAATTAAATGCATAAGAGAAAGGAATGAAGTAATTATTACCTCATCTCCCCCCCCCACTTACAAAACAAATGTTAGCATGATGAAGTAATATGAACAATTATGACATGGCAAACTTCAATTAAGAACTCACTAGCTTAAGAAAGATGTTAGTGAACTTCTAAGGTTAATGCCTACGTCTAAGGTATCCTATGAGGTAACACACTTCAAAAGTCAGTATCTAAATCATTTTAAAAGTATCTAAAGATATTAAGTGAATTAAAGTCAAACTATGCCCTAAAGTGTTACTAAACCTTAATGAAACCTAAGGATGAAGTTAAAAGGGAAACCTAAGTGCTTAGCATACTAAAATATCCTAAAATCAAAGGTAAAATAAAAAACCAGAACTTAACACTATATGGAAGTTAAGTATGAGTTTACTTCAAATGAGAAAGAAGAGATTTAAGTCAAAAGTGTTCAACCATGAGGTTGAAAGATGGGAGAATGCATATGGAAACATGATTCTAAAGGTTAAACAAAAAGACTTAAAAGAAAATTCATAAGTGACCAAAGGGACTTGACCTTTCCATACAAAAACTAGAGGCTTGATAAAAAATTAGAATGGAAATTATATTTGGAAAATATTCACAAATGATGTGGTAAGAGGCATCCTAAGGCTAGGTATTCAAATTAGGGTTTTTAAGGTCCTTTAGATGGCAAATGAAGTTCAAAGGGATGCAAAAGACTCTAAGCTTGATATGAACATGTGAGAATTACCACAAAACACTTATGAGACACAAAACAAAGATAATATGAAGTTATCTTATGCACAAATTCAATTTGAGATGGCTAAGATGGAAGGAGAAGTGAAATTAGTTAAAGTAAAGCATGGGTGACTTATGACTCAAGGCAAACCTAAAAATCAAAGGTGAGGACCCAAGGATTGTACTTAACACTTAAAGACATCCTATAGGACCTAATAGACTTAAAATTAAGACCTCAAGATGATGGCATGAATGCCTTATTCTAATGGGATCAAGGGAAAGAAATAAAAGGATCAAAAATATGACTTGTGAACCAAGCAACTTGGAAAAATACTAAATGATCATGAAACATTATGAAAATTGATACTTGAATATAAAATCCAGAGGGTGACTTGCATACAAAAAACTCACAAAAATTCTCATTTTGAGTGTTCAAATGAAGTGTAGAAGTAGATTAGGGTTCATATGCATATGTGTGAAAGAAATGGACCAAAACTTGACTTATAGTGACCTAAAAATCAAAACAAAAATATGTTGAAGAAATTCAATGAGTCCTCTGACTAATGCAAAAAGAATGATTCATTTAGCTTTTGTGGTTTGGGAGAAAGCAAATGAAAAAATTGGTTGGTCAAAAAAAGAAGGAAATAGAAATTAATTCATTGGGAAATTAATTCTGGTTAAACAATAAAGGAAAAATGGGAACAAAAATTATGGAAAATTAGGAAAAAATGTAAGGATCTCACATGAATTTATTTGGAAATTTTTATGAGGTTTTGATATTTTTAAAAATCAGAAAGGAAAAATGAAATAAAAGAGAGAAAAATAAAGAAAATGAAAATAGGCTGAATTATTGAATGGGCATGGGGGGTGGATTCAGCAACAAATAACAATATGCTGGGCCTTGAACAAACATGCATAAGGTGTGAAAAGAAGTATGAGAATTTGCTTCACAAAAATGTTCATGTGCAAGCCATGTGGTTCATTTATGCATTGGCAGGTTTATGGCCTTAGGATGGCACAGATCCAATGGCTACGTTTTAAAGTTACCAAACAATTAGGGCATTGTTCAGGTCACCGGAGGACGTTTCTGGTTGTTTTCTCCGATGACCCCTGGCTAGGGTTTGGATCAATCCTCCATGAAAATAAAAACTAAAGGCACAGAAAGACTCGTCTCACTCCACATGTCCATAATCCAGTCTCAAAATTAACTATAGGTTCAAGAAACGGGCAAATCGAATGCAACAAAAACCAATCCTAAAACTGAAAATATGCCTCTTAGAGGCATATCAACTAGCCAGAACCATTACAACTTCTATTAACCTCGCATCACCACAAAACAACTAAAAATGAATGAGTTAGTGCAAGATAGATCAAATATGAGAACCTGAAATGCAGTGTGCTCAAGGTTGAAGAAAACCAGAGAGTATATTCCAATTGGTTAAGTGCTTGATATGGATCCTTTGTAGAGTGAAATAGACACTCTATTGAAGCCAAAATCTTGATGAAAAAGGACTGGTGTAGAGGATTTGCAGAGACACAATCTTGATGCTTCAAGCAATTACTACCATAGAATTCATCCTTGTGATGATGTTGAACCTGGATTGATGATGAAATCAATACTGGAAGTGGAAATCAGAGAGATCCTCACAAAAATGCAGGAATATGCAGTGATATCAATTGTGAGATTCAATGGAATGCAGCCATGGAAGTTGTGCAATTCATAAGGATGATGATGGACAGATGAAGGTAGAGCTATGTTAATGGCAATTGAAGCTAGCTCGAAGCAAAATGCAGAAGAAGATCTTTAAAATGCAGAGAGAAAACCAGAGGGAAAATGATGAATGATGAGGTGATTTTTGATCAAATGGCAAAAGTTGTTAGGATTCAGTTATTGGTGATCTTATATAAGCCTGGTTAGAAGCTAACTCCTCCAGTTGATGGTTAGAACCATGGTTAGAAGTTAACTTGAGGTGGATTGAGAAAATCAGAGGTGTAGAGATCAATGATATGAAGCTGCATTGGCTTGGCTCGAATCTGATTGTGTATGGTGATGTTCATGTTGCTTATAATGAGGCTTAGTGAGATGGTGAACTGAATGAAGCAAAGTGAAACTGACTAGATCAAGTGCAACATGTTTGTCATGTTATGGAATTCTTCTTTTGCTTTAATTTTCAAAGAGTGCATGATAGTTAACATGATCTTGTGGCCATGAGATAATTTGAAGCCTTTAATACAATGCAGAGTGATCCCTGCATGATGAATGAAGCAAATACACTTGAACTGAATTGAATCCAGCATGAGATACATTGCCTTAGACTGCAAGAAAACCAGGTTGCACACATTGATCTTCCATGGGGTGTTTATTCAAGCTCAAGTCATTAATTCATATGGTCCTTATACTCAATTTGAAGGAAATGTTGCACACAACCAATTTGTAGTTCAAACCAAAGGGGAACATGGACTCTAGACACTTCAAATATCCCCTTGAACATCATGTCATAATGTTGCATTATGGGCCTGCATAGCATTGCCTTGGCCCTTGCAATATGCCTTGTGCATTTTAGTTTGAAGATCCCCATTTTGCCTTTCCATAACTCTTAATCCTTTGATCAAATGAAAAATCTTTGAACATCAAAGTTGTTGGAAACATGGCAATAAACAACTTTGTAGTTCAAAGAAAGTTCATTTGAGGCCTCTAACATGGAGAAAAACAGCTTGCATTATGACCCACCCCCTATTTGATGGAATGCCTTGTCTGGCACGCATGCAGGAGGCAAGGCCTGCCTTGGTTTTGCCCTAGTTTGCTTGGATTTGTTCAAACTTTGCAAGATCATAACTCTCTCAATTTTGATGCTATGAATGAGTTCCACCTATGGATTTGAAGCTCAAGATGCCCTATTTAATTATTTCAAGGTAGAATTTTGATAACCCTCATATTTTTGGAGAAGGCCTATCTTGAAGTTGCTGCAAAAATGGCCAAAACTTGCCATTTTTGGAAACCCTAATTTTCAAAAAATGGTAAGTTTTGGTTTTTTTGATTTCTCTTGATTCCTCTATCATTTGTCGATCAAATTTGAACCATGTGATCCTTGTAACCCTAATTTCATGATTTTGATCTCAAAAAGTCAGGAGTTGACTTTTTCCTCAGCATGGTTGACTTTTCCCCAATTCCCTGATTTTCAATCATCTGGCCAATTGAACCTCTTCCAAAATGTTTCTATGGATGAAATTTAAACCCTAGGCGCTTGACATCATATATAGGACAATAGAATCCACTTTGGATCAAAATTTCATTGAGAAGCCCAGTAGAAATGAAACCCTAATTTGGCCCTTTTTCATCAGGAGATGTTGCACTGCTTGCCTCCTTTGATCAATTCAAATCTTTTCATGACTTATGGATTCAAGTGAAGACTTATGGGATGTTGCGAACCTCTTGCACAAGGTTGAGAATATTTGTGGCTCCTTAGCTTCCTTTTTATAGCCTTCAATTGCTCCAATCAAAGATCACATGCATATGCCTCAGCTATGGTGGACATGATGCAAAGTTTTTGATTATTTCATGAATTTGTTTATGCTAAATGCTATGTAAAATGTTGAGGAAATGAGAGGGAAAATTTTGAGGTATTACAATGTTGTCCATAGTGGCTTGCTAGCAACCACTGATTTATCCAATAAATGGGGAATACTTGTGGGAGTTGACACCATATCCTGATATACTACCCCCCATCCATAAGGGCACCTGGGAGACTAAAAAGAAGTAGAAACAAGGATGCTGATGAAAAGATGAAGGATTCAAGAAATGCTTTTAGAAAGGGATTTCCAAACAAGTGCTCAATATGTGGTACTTCTGGACACAACAAATCCTCATGTCCATATGCACCAAGACAATCTCAACCCGTAGGTGTTCCATCCCAACCTGCAAATGTTCCATCTCAACCTACCACTGTTCAATCTCAACCTGCAAGTGTTCCATCTCAACCTACCACTATTCAATCTCAGCCTGCAGGTGTTCCATCTCAACCTGCCACTATGCAATCTCAACTTGCAGGTGTTCCATCTCAAATACCAACTGCTATAGTTCCAACAGTCCAACCCCGGCCAAATAAAAAGTTCAGACTAGACAGTCCCAAAGTGCCACCACTTCATCTCCAACAGTCAAATCCCAACAGTCACAAGTAATTCAAACTAGGAGATCAGCATCCTCACAAAGAGTTCAAACAAGATTGTCCATCACAGTTGATCAACTACTTTCCATGAGAAGGTCCAGACAGGACAAACCTCTATCAAGCAACCAACAACTCAGAGACCAAAATTGCCTATTAAGAGAAAGGCCAAGTAGAATGTAGTCTGTATTTTGGAACTAAATATGTAGTATGTATTTTGGAACTAAATGTATTTTGGAAATATTTTATAACTAAGTATTTTGGGTATCTTTTGAATCTTATAACAATATTATGGGATATGTTATAACAATGTTTTGGTATCCTACTTTTGGAACATAATTATGTTTACATATGTTATGAATCTGCATTATTATGTGTCCTGTTATAAATCTGTTATGGCTCTGCATTATTCTGGGTTGTGTTATAACAATGATTAATATGTAACAAAAAGGTCCTACAACTTTTTAAATTGTAACAACAAGGTCCTTTAACTTTTTAAATTGTAACAAATATGTCCTTTAAATTGTATTAGTTGTAACACAAACAACATTAAATGCCAAACTGATTACACATTATATTGCAGTAACAAGACTGGTACACAATTGCAGCACAAACACCATAGATGCAGTTCACATAACAAACTTTCTAAAATCAACATTTCTTAAGCTACATACTAACTAACATTACCACTTCTTAACCAACATACACATCAAGATTTACTAAAATGAAAACTAAACAAATAATTCCATTAACAAATATCTTCAAAATCTTCAACATGTTCTTCAACATCTCCTTATTATAGTTGTCATATTTTCTAAGCGTGTTAATTTGAACATCCTTTTCACCACACTTGGAACATTTTTAATTGTATGTGTCTTGTATCTCTGGTTTGCCTTCATCACTTTGTTGGTTTACGTACCACTAAAAAAAATTCACCTAAAATTTTCATCTTCACTCTGTCAACAAAGTTAGTTATGGATTTGAACATACTATACACTCAGACATAGAAAAACCCAAACTATTCACAACTCACGTACCAGAAAATATATGCATCCCCAAAATAGCTTCCCTACATTTCTTCCTTACTTCTTAACTTTCCTTATCACTGCTTTGGCACCATATGAACAGGTTGGTTCGATTGCAAGTGGAAATGATCTTGAAATGACTTATTTTCGCTATCCATTTTTTGATTTGTACCACGGCTACTGAGAGATTCCATTATTGAAGATATGAAGGAGATGAATGACAAAGAGATTAGGGTTCTAATTGGGAGAAATTTATAATAACCCTTTTAATATTCAATTATGGAGGTAAAATAATTAAATAATAAACGGAATAATAACAGAAGTTCATTAGAAGGGTAACAATGCAACACTTAAGAACATAAAGGACCTACTTGAAGCAAAACAAACATAAAGGACTAAAGTGTTACAATTAAATAACTTAAAGGATCCAACAAGTAATTTAGCCTAAAATAAAACCAATAACTTTATATATATAAAAAGGATCTAACAAAAAGGATCAAACAAAATACCAGCCTAATGCTAATTCTTCTTGGATTGTGAAAGCCATCTTCAAAAATAGGGATAAGCTGATAAACTCCAATGCTTGGAATGCGTTTCAAAGGATGGACAAATACAAAACCAGAAAAATGTATAATGAATTAAGGGGAGAAAAACCTAACATGAAGTGGAGGAAACTTATGATTCATAACAGAGCTAGGTCGAGAGCAATTTTCCAATTGTGGTTGACTTGTAATATATAGTTACCTACCAAAGAAAAATTATAAAATTTTGGCATTCAAACTGATGGCATGTGCAATTTATGTGATGGGACTAAGAGCACTAACCACTTGTTTTTTTATTGTGTGGAAACTAGAAAATTTTGGAAGCACATGCTGGACTGGATTGGTGTAAGACATGATCCTGAGGGCTGACACACTGAACTGATTTGGACCAGCCACTCCACTAGGAGGAAGGTGTTAAGAGACAAATACTTAAAATGATTATGGCTGAAACTATATACAAAGTTTAGCAAGTGAGAAATAATATAATTTTTCAAGAAGGGAGATTAGAAGAGCTTCAAGTCCAAGACATTATAGATGTAGTCAATATTAGAGCTAAGAGTGATAGAAAATTGGATCAATTTTGTAATATTTTATGACTTTTGGCCTTTGTTGTTGTTTTCTTAGTCTCTTGGTATCCTGTATCAGTTGATCGGTTTTTGCTTGTAATATGTTTTTTGGGGTAATATAATATCTTTATTCCAAAAAAAAGATTGATTGTTTTTTTTAAAAGACACACCCTTTTTTTTCCCGATAAATGAAAGGAAATACGTTAAACCCCTCCTTTTTATTTTAAAAATTGAAATTAATAAATTTATCCAAATATATTATAAAGAGATATGTCCAATTTCCCCTTATTTTCCCAAAATTAAAAAAAATCTTTATTAACAAAGATTTTAAAATATTTTTCTATAATAAACCCTGATTTTATTTTAAAATGACTATAACAATCCTAATAAATAAAAATTGATAATATTTTTTTTTTAAATTTAAATAATAAAATAACTCTACCTCCTTATAAATATATATAAATTTATTTAAATAAAGAAATATGTCTAAAAAATAAAAAGAGTCCCTCTTTGACTTTTTAGGCTATAAAAGTAAATCTCAGGTCAAAATTTAGGATACGACACAAACCTTAAAGTTTGATCCACTCACTTGCTTCAGTTTTCTCCTTCAAAACCTACCAGAGAACCTTATCACTAAGGCTCAATATGATGTCACTTTTGGTTTTCTCTATCATCGTCGTCTTTTCCCTCTCCATTAGGGCATTATCCATGTTTTCAGATCCTTTCAGTGCTACTAGCAGACCATGTTGAATAAGAAGGGCTCGCATCTTCAAGCGCTATGATAAAAAATCATTTACTCCGATGAATATCTTAATCTCATACTTCATTGATGGCATGTTCTCCACGCTCACTGCCGGTTTGTTGTGATAATCGATATCAATAACAAAATAAAACTGACAGAAAGAGAGAGTTTTTGATCAAACAAGAAACCTTTCATTTCATGAAAATATATAAATAGATAGATAGAGAGAGTGAGAGAGAGAGCTGAGTTTGTTATGACGGTTATTGCATTCACTTTCTCAATGAACGTTAATTGATTACAAGTGAAAAATAACAACCAATTTCTTCTTCTAACAAGTGAAAAAGTATAATATTTATAAACTACTAGCATATGTATGTTATTATGAAGATAACACGTATACATATCATACATAACTACGACATAACATAATACACAGTTATCTTCAACTACTGCATGCTTGAACAAATTTTGACTATTACATGCACATTTGACCCTGTAAAGATGAGAGTTCGATCCAATACTATACGATAAAATTCAAATGCAACATATTCTCTTACAAAGAGAAACAATATAAATCACTACTACAAAATGCACAAACAACAACACCAGGTTTACAACGGATTCATATACATCGTTGTAATAGGTTAGAAATTTCCCAACTGGTTTATAACACCGGATCTAATGACGATTGGCTTAAAAACTGTAATAATACATGACGTGTAACAAGCATCGATTCACAACAACTGCATTTTTTCTCTCCATATTTTTACATTTTAAACATATTGGAATTCTGGTATGACAAACTCAGAGGTCAAATATGATATTGAGACATCTTATATGTTACATATAAACATGGCAAGGCACAAACAACAACA
Organism: Lathyrus aphaca; assembly: GCA_963966055.1. NCBI lineage: Eukaryota > Viridiplantae > Streptophyta > Magnoliopsida > Fabales > Fabaceae > Lathyrus > Lathyrus aphaca. The sequence goes on from OZ014522.1 coordinate 517,616,920, forward strand.
CTTTTAAAATTCTGATATATCAGATTCAAACATTCTTCAGGATGTTTAAACATCTGATATGACATTCACCATATATACTGCATAAAATAAACTGAAAGTTGTAAAGAACACAATCAAATTGTTAAACCAGTTCGATGCTAACTCATCTACTCTAGGGGCTACCAAGCCAGGAAGGAAACCACTATGTAGTATCAATTCAAAGACTTCTCAGCAAACAACTACAATTTACAGTCTTCTCTCTTAATCACTACTCGTGCAACTTCTACTTAGGAACTCCTAAATATGAGAAACTCATCCTCACTTCCAATCACCTCAGTGATGTATTATAGTCCTCAACGGTCAGTTGCTGATATTGACAGATATTTACCTGCATAACAATCCACAACAGAAGCCACACTTCCATGACAACACCTTAACCTTGCGTAGCAGCTTCAGTAAGTACACAACTTCTCTTGCTTACAAGCTTTGAGAATCACAAATAAAACAACCACAATAGAGTTCCTTGTTGCGCACGGCTGCCACATGAACACAACCCTAATAATGTTTACAATTTCGGGTGGTTGGTTGGTTCTAAACCTAGGTTACAAGATTTCTTTTTATAACCTATTCCCAACTGGATTTGGGCCTAAGAACCCACAGCATAACAGCTGCTACAAATATGCAGAAAAATCTGCTACAAATATACAAAAAGATCTTCAAATATAAAAACTCCTAAAATATCTCTAAATATAGAAACTCTATATTTTTCAATATTTGTCTTCAATGTAAATTTGAGTCTTCAAGATCTTTTACAATCAGCACCAATTGATTTAAATCTTCTAAATTTTCTGTTGAAACTAAAACAGAAACTTCAATCTATCTTCAGCAGATCATGATGTCGAATGAACTTTCTTGACATCTTCTTTGACATGTTGTTCCAGATGTTGAAACATTTCAATACAACATGTTTGGGCGCACACAATGGGACTCTTTGCTTAATGTTTTCTTTTCTTTTGCAAATATCATGTACAAACACACTGCTGCTATATTTGTTTTACAAAATTAATGTCAATCTAAAAATACAGAACTTACAATCTCCCCCTTTGGCAAATTTTGGCTAAAACAAATATTACAAAAAATACATTAAAATCTCCAGCAGCAAAAACAAAAGTGGAAACAACAACCTTTTCTTGATGATGTTAGGACATGTTGCTTGAAATCTTCCACACTGGCCTAGCACTTCTTTCAGTGGAAATTGCAGAGGACAAGAAGTAGAAAGTCCTCCTGAACTCTGAGAAATACCTCTTGAACTCTGAGCATAAAGTCTAGAACTCTTGAAAGAGAAAACCCACTACTACCCCTATCCATTCAGGTTCCTAGAAACATCCCTCTTCAGAGAGACCAATGGTTTCATAAGAGAACAAGGTATTCATTCTCTTATGGAACTCAGAACACAAGTCAGAATTGTGTTCACAACTCATGACACAAGCTACAACATCCATCTTGACATCTCTAGCTACTCCATAAGCCACACATAACAAATGCAACTGATGTGACAACAGCTCTAAGCACAACATTTGTACACATTCTTTCTCCCCATTTTTAGCCAAAACTTGGCAAACACAGCCCTCACATCACCATACCCACGATTTATTCATCCAAACACAAAAGAACCCCATCAGAAGGAAAGGTGAAAGGATGAAAAAAAAATTAAAACTCACATGCTGGAGTAAGAGGAAATACGCTTCTATAAATAGGGAGCAAGGACATAGATAGTAACGACCTATCCTTGAAAAAGAAGCGTTCTTGGTCCAAGATATTTATGATAGGAGCAAAAACTTCTGCACCATTCAATGTGGAACAAAAAACTGACCTTGATCAGCTGACTTGCTCTCCCAAAATAAACGGCCCAATAATCAACATGCATGAATAAACCCGTGTTTCACATTTTTCTGCTAGCGCCGTCCATAAATATTCCTCAAAATGAAACAATATACACATGTTGTGAAATATGTTCTGACACCCACCCATAAACTGTCTGCTAGCAGTGCAACAATATGGTTCACAACTCCTTCAGAATCCAACGTAAACTGCAAAGAGCAGCTTTATACTATATAGCCTTCTGGATTCCTAGGACACTTCTAGATCACAAGGACATGCACACCACAACCACTAAGTAATAAAAATTAATCAGGAAAACATACTTAGTAGCACATGTCACAACATGATGTGTAACATCACAAAACCTAGTTAAGGTACTACTCCCCCTTAACTTCACAAAATCACCTGCACAAAATTGTAACATACTCCCCCTAACAAGGATACTACATCCTTCTCTGCACTTTGATGAAAGGAAAACATAAAACGCATCTTCATGTCTTCAAGAGCTTACCATCTGTTCAATTCTCAATTGAACATATTCACTTCTTGTACCAAAGCACACTTGATCCCTTCTAAGTTTGTTGTTACCACAAACTGCACAAGTTGGACATCTTCAAACAAACAGGTTCTTCACACACCAATGGCCTTTATAACCAATAGCCAACCAATCCATACAAACATCATTCAATCTAATTCTGAAATTAGAAAGAATGTCCACAAACAGACTTCTAAGCAATCAATACTTGATATACTTCTGTCCACTCTACATGTTTCTTTCAGACAAATCATCTACTTCATCATTCTCACATATGATTAGGTAGGCTAAAAATAGAAACCATGTAGACAAACACCAAGGATAATGTACTAACACCCAGTTATAACATTTACCACACACTAAGACCTTATCACCATGATCTTAGATGTGCTCCATCAACTGGACTTACTATAGCATAGTAATCCAAGAACTAAAAATATTCAACAATACTTTGCCATCATCTTGAATCAGAAATCCAGAAAGAGAGATAAACTTTTATCCACCTTCAAGAAGAACAAATCTCCTTGAGTCTTCAAATCATCACTCTTATGCCCAAGAGAAACTTGTTCCAAGACAATCCTCAAGACCAACCAGATGCCACACTCTGATTATCTTGATTCTTCGAATCCAATATAGAGATCAACCAATTGCCACAGTTTGATCACCTCATTTATGAATCCTCATATGAAAAACCCAACTTCCACCATTTGTCTTCTTCACATTTGTCATAATTATCATAAAAATATTTTGATCTACTTGTTGTAAATCATCATATCTTTAATTGATGTGCCACTTCACCAACTGAGATTCTGATGTTGAACTAGATGTTTGAACATCCAACTGTTAAATTCAGCTCCTTCTTCTGCCACTTGAAAAAACCTATTTCCTTAACAGAACAAGAGTTCCAAGCTCTCATAGACTTGATTCATCAACCAAGTTAGAGTAGACAACCTCCATTTTGTTGATTCTGCAGAAATTCCTATCAATATCACATATTGTTAAGAAACTCCCACTATTTATTCAAAGTCTTCAAACCTGCCACTATCTGAATCTTCAGAAGGAATAGTTCAGAACTACACCTTGCATCTATACCAAGGATGACATTTCTCCTTGAGTAAAGCAATCTTCACAAAGTCTCGATGGTTTATCAATTATAACTTCATGATAATATACACCTTCCTTGTCAAGGGAAGAACAAAACTCTAGTTGCACCTACAAAAAATAACAATTTGCATTCTTGCATCCATAGACCACAGATAACACTTCTTAACTCCCCCTTACAAGAACAACCAAATCTCCTTCTTAAGATAAGCATTAGTTGCTCAGTACATTTTCTGAACCATAAGATTCAGACTGCATATATGCATACTTCCCAGATAAATACTAAGTCTCCCGTCTAAGTATCCATCTTTATGCATCATAAAAACAATAGACAAATACCAAGCCTCCCGTCAAGGTATTTACTATTGGTCAGATAAGATTACCTTCTCACACAAGGCAAGACATGTAATTTGACTTCTTTTTCTTCTTCTGCAGGCATCTAACACTTTCTGAGATGATGTTCTAACATTCTTTCAGACATCAGTATCAGTCACAACTTCACAAATTATTATGGTTCTGAAGACACCTATCATAGTAATCCATACACAGGTAGGGGTAACACAAGAGAATCAACCATCAGAAGTTGATTATACCAAAACACAGACATATGCAGTAGCTGGAACACAAACCTTTCTTTTAGACTCAATATTCAGACTGTCTGATTTGAGATGTCTTCACAATATAGCAACTGATCAGATATATACACAACATTCAACTCCACTAGTTGACACACCTTGACCTTCATGTACAAGGAGTCTCTGTGAAATAATACTCCTTGAAGCTCAGGTACTTCACTCCTGCAGCAAAGACCAGAAATAAATTGTCCTCGGGAGAAAAAGACATGTTTATCACACCTTGATCAACACACATATCTAAGAGAAGTTCCAGGGCCAAAACCTTCTTAGACACATCATACATATGCCTCCTCTTCCAAATCAGGAGTAGGTTCCAAACATGTGTGAAATAAACATAATAGTTTAGCACCCAAGCCTCTATACAACCAACCCTTAGACATCAGAATCATGCCTAATTCTGATGTGATGTTCTATCAAAGGATAAGACATCATTCCAAGGATCAAAGATATCTACAGACAAGAGATAGGTATGTTTAAAACAGTCTTCAGATATCTAAACAACCACTTCTTTTTACAGTGCCTTGAGTGGACTTAAAAAAGAGTCTTCAAGTATCATTAGCACAATTAACAGAAGCAGATAGACATATATCCCCAACATCATATGATATATCTCCAGAGAAGAGAAACCTTCTCAAACATAAGGAGTTATCAGAAGATAAGCACCAGATACAAAATCCTCATAAACTTCAAGTGTCACACCACAACCCTAGCAGAATATCCAGGTGGCACTAACAACCATAGGTTTGAAAATAAATCAAACATGTCACAATAGCAGCACAACCCCACGCTACAACATCATAACAGTTCATTTTCCACTTCTAGGGACCATTCACACATCAAAACATCTTTTCAGTAGAACGCTTCTACCTTTACCATGAACCGGGAAGTATCCCCCTTGGATCTCATCCAGAAACAAACTAAGATGCCTGCTCTGATACCAATTGAAATTCTGGTATGACAGACTCATATGTCGAATATGATGTTGAGACATCTTATTTATTACATATAAACATGGCAAGGCACAAACAATAACACTTTTAAAATTCTGATATATCATATTTAAACATTCTTCGGGGTGTTTAAACATCTTATATGACATTCAACACATATATTGCATAAAATAAACTGAAAGTTGTAAAGAACACAATCAAATTGTTAACCCAGTTCAATGCTAACTCATCTACTCTGGGGGGTATCAAGCCAGGAAGGAAATCCACTATGTAGTATCAATTCAAAGACTTCTCAGTAAACACCTACAATTTACAGTCTTCTCTCTTAATCACTACCCGTGCAACTTCTACTTAGGAACTCCTAAATATGAGAAACTCATCCTCACTTCCAATCACCTCAGTGATGTCTCATAGTCCTCAACAGTCAGTTGCTGATATTGACGGCTCTTTACCTACACAACAATCCACAAAAGAAGCCACACTTCCATGACAACATCTTAACCTTGCTTAGCAGCTTCAGTTAAGTAGACAACTTCTCTTGCTTATAAGCTTCGAGAATCACAAATAAAACAGCCCCAACAAGGTTCCTTGTAGCGCACGGCTGCCATAAGAACACAACCCTAATAATGTTTACATTTTCGGTTGGTTGGTTGGTTCTAAACCTAGGTTACAAGGTTTCTTTTTATAACCTATTCCCAACTGGATTTGGGTCTAAAAAATCACACCTTAACAACTGCTATAAATATGTAGAAAAATATGCTACAAATATACAAAAACATATTCAAATATAAAAACTCCTAAAATATCTCTAAATATAGAAACTCTATATTTTTCAATATTTGTCTTCAATGTAAATTTGAATCTTCAAGATCTTTTACAATCAGCACCGTTGGATTGATTTTAATCTTCTAAATATTTTGTTTCTGTTGAAACCAAAACAGAAACTTCAATTCATCTTCAGTAGTTTATAATGTCGAATGAACTGTCTTGACATCTTCTTTGACATGTTGTTCTAGATTTTGAAACATTTCAACACGACATATTTGGGCGCACACAAGATGATTCTTTGCTTAATGTTTTCTTTTCTTTTGCAAAGATCTTGTACAAACACACTGCTGCTATATTTGTTTTACAAAATTAATGCCAACCTAAAAATACAGAACTTACACATATATTTTATTTCATTTTTTTGTATTAAAGAGACTTTAACCTCAAAACACAAAATTCATCTTCTTTTTTTTTTTCTTTTTTTAAGTGAAAGAGAAGCGTTTGATCAAAACTTCATTAAAATTAATATTCATCTTATTATTTTATTTTTTAGTATTACGACCCTCAAAACTCAAAACTTCATTTAAAAAAGTGAAAGATATGAGCATATATAAAAGAAAACTTCATTAAAATTCCCAAAAAGAAGAGTACATTGATAATCATATTACATTTATTTATCAAGTGTCTGAGCCCATAACAATAAATGCATCTTCTTAATCTGAGACTCTCTCCTCACTACCCTCATCAGAATCATAAAAAAAAATCCTCCTCTGCTTCTTTTTCTTCTTCTTCTTCAGCTTCTTCTTTTTGGCTTTCCTCACCCTTAACGTATCTCGTAGAGCCAACGATCCAGATGGTTGGACCTTCTTATTTGACCGCTGACGTTGTTCATTTGTGACCTCATTGGTGATGTTTCTGTTAGCATTCTCATTTTTATAACTCATTGTTACGAATAATATATTATGAAGAATTGCAAAACTGTCAATTTATAGATGAGGTTGAAGATGAAAATTCTGATAGTTTAATGCTTGCAATGATGATAACTTGTAATGGTTGATCTACTCGAAAGATATTTTTGAAAAACATAGAAAATTTTAAATCATTATTATACTTAGGATGATAGTTTCTCTCTTGCGGGAAGAGCAAAGGTTGTAATATTACAACAATTGCTTATTATAACCATGAATAAATAATTATGTAAAATGGCAAAAATATTGTTGCCAGAATTCGAACCTTGTACCAATTAAAAGGGGCATCCCTACGATTATTAGGAAAAACCATTGTGATATATTTATAATAAATATATACCTATCACTATGGTTCTTATTGATAGCCGTTGTGAAATATTTACCATATAAGCGAATTAACTTTCACTTATTGACATATATCGTCGTTTCCTTCAATGTGAAACCCTAGCACCCATTAGTTGTGAATCGTGTGCTTCATACATGAAGGTATTCTTCTTCTTTAATCTTTTTATTAGATATTCTTCTACTTCCATTATCTCGTTTGTTTCATGTTATTTTTGTTGATTGTTTCCATTTTTGCTTATTCGTCTTCAACGCATTAACAAAGACCATACTTTGTTTATAATACATATTGTTTGTGTAGCTATGGAAAATAAAGTATTATTCTACTTAAATTTTCTTGTTAGATAGTTCCCATTATCTCGTTTGCTTCATTTTATTTTTATTGATTGTTCTCATTTTTGCAGATTTATCTTCAATGCATTAACAAAGACCATATTTTGGCTATGAGACATATTATTTATGTAGTAATGGAAAAAGTATAAGCATGAATTTATGATGGAAACTTTATCCACCTTATACTTTTTCTTCATTGCTTCACGAACAAGATGTTTTTCATACTCGTGATGTTTCACAAGCTAGGTGAACTTCATCATAATGGTACATATGAAAACAATGTATGTTGTTTTGTTATAGTCTCACTTAGGTTACAGTCTCACTTCTTAGGGTTTTGTTTCAACTTTTGCTGGTTTTATTTTGAATACTAACTAATTTTCTTTTATTTGAAATAGCTGAAGTTGTATAGTAAAGATGACACATGGTGATGATGATGGTGGTAACAAGTGTATAGTATGAGTTGGTAAGATACACGCACACACACACACACACGCACACACACACACACACACACACACACACACACACACACACACACATATATATATATATATATATATATATATATATATATAATATTAATAAATCATCATAACAATTCATTGATATCTATAATTCTACTTTATCTTATCATCGTCACATATCACTGTGATTGTTGTGTTCATGATTAATCATCATAACAATCGCGATGATAAACGACGATGATGAGATAAACTATAATAAATGATATCGATGTATTGAATGAAATTGACCATTGAACTATATTTGTGCTAAGGAACATAAAATGTGCACAATGAGACACATGCAATTCGGAAAACAGTGGTGTGTTTAAGTTGGCTTTCAAGAACAGTTTAATTTTCATATTATATAGTTCTTTACCAATTTTAATGGTTGTATTTCTTTAATTAGATGTATGGTAAAACAAGCAATATACATTGGTATATAAAAAACTAAGGGTATGTTCCACTACGGATGAAACTCATAAACGTTGTAATATATTGCGCGCTTTCCAGAATACAACAACAGTCTCAGCTCCGTGATTATAAGTAGCGTACTAACGACAACACTCTACATAACAATGCATTGATCTGCGTGATTATATGTAGTTTCCAACCATTGTTAAATGAGTTTTCTGTAGTAGTGAATAAGACGAATTTGTAGTGGTATGTGAAGTTGTACCATATGCTGAGATATTTGGCATAACAAACAATGTTCCACTTTATTCTATTGCATTATCAACCACCACTATTTCTCTCGTGATAAGTAGTAGAAAATTTACTCGGTTGAATTCTTATCAAAGATCTTTTTCTTAAAAAAAAAAATCAAACCTTTGGTAAAATTTGGTGTTTAGTCAACTGACTAAACACCAAATTAGCTAATTTGTCTGTTACTTAATTGATTCTCCATTTGCTTAGCATGACTATATCTAAGCTAATTTGTGATGATTATCACATTTTCTTATCAATCGATTATATTTAAAAAGAGGTTATATTTCTTAGATGTGATATTCTATACTTCTTCAAGACTCAATTCAATATGCTAATTTAAACACAAAATTATCATATTTTTACTGCGTACTTGAACATATTTTGACTACAACATGTACAATACTTGTCGAACCATAAAACTACCCTTATCGACATCAAAATTTGATCCAAATACCACTATATTTATATACTCCCTCCGTTTCACAATGAGTGATTCATTTGGAATAAATAAGTGTCTCAAAATGAATGATCCATTTTAATTTTCAATATAATTTTTTCAATTTTATCCTCAAGTTAATATTACTTTTTTCATTTCCAATACATGATAAATGTAATTTAATAAAAATATCATTTTCTTTTCTTCAATTATTTCATTTTTTTTTAATTTGTGTAAAAAGTCAGTGGAATCACTCATTGTGAGACAGAGAGATTATCAGATAAACCGACCATTATTAACACTTTATACAAGTTGTTGGACCAACTCCCACCCAAGACTATGATATACGGGGTGCTAGGGGTGGCAAAACGGGTCTGGCCCTTTGGGCATGCCCGTTTTGCCCGTACTTTAGTGCGGGGTGGGCCAAGGGTTTAGGCCCTCACCCTCTAAAGTGTCTGCCCCGCCCCGTCCTGTTTACGTCGCGGGCTTTTGCGTACATTCACATTTACTTAAATTTTTGCATTTTTAGGCTTATAAAGTGCAATGCCCGCGGGCTTTTCCCGTCTCGCCCTCACTTTTTCGCGGGAAGGGCTTATGTTTTAGGTCCGCAACCTCAAAATTGACCGCCCCGCCCCGCTCCATTTTCTTGCGGGCTTTTGCGGGACGGATCTAAACGGGGCGGGCATACTCGTTTGTCACCCCTACGGGGTGCTAGCTTCACATGTGTGTTTCACTTCACCTCACAGCCTATTCTCTTTTAATTTTCACACTTTTCCTGACACATACTCACTCCATGGAATCTGAATTTCCGACCTGTCACATTTCCCTCAATGAGCCTGACACAATTTACACAAGTTTTCATTCCCTTTAATCCTTTGTTTAGCTTAACTAAAAGTAAACATCACCATCTTCTTTATACAAAAGCCAAACTCACACACACCTTTCCTAACCCAACAAAAGTAGAGACAACAACACTTTTTCTTTCTCTTCTCCCTTTCTGTGTCATTATTATTTTTATCAAGTGTCTTTTTATATCTCAGAACTCATTCATCTTTTCAAGTTTCTTTCTTAAAGGCAGTGAAGCACTTGTCATTCACATATGTTTTATCAAATCGTAGAAAGCAAGATGCCAAGTGTAGTAACTTCTTTTGCATGTGGTATAGAAAACATTTGGGTGGCTATATAGATAGATATGGGTGCAGTTTTGTTAAATCTTTGAACCCTTCATTTGTTACGAACAGTATTATTGTCCATTTACATGCATGGATCAGAGTGTAGAAGGTGGTTCAGTTAACAGTTAGTAGTAGAAGTTCACATAGTTGGAGCTCTCTGAGTTGCAGTTGTAGACATTAAAATAAAGATGGCGTAAAGCACAAGGTATATATGTTTCTACTAACTGCTCTCATTCTCTGCTCTACTAAAACTCTACACAAGCCGTAAGTAGTAGCACACTTTTATTTCTCCTTCAAACTCAAATTAATTATTAGTACATCTTTTGGTCCATTTGTCAAATCGTCTTTAAACTCATTTTGTTTGGAAATGCATAGTTAAACATCCTTTTCTAGTTGCATGTAGGCAATAAAATAGGGATAGCTTGAGACCCATATTTCCTGCTGTCAAAAAACCCTCCATTCACTTATTTTTTAAGACCATACGATTAATACAATTTTGACGGCATAAATGTGGCAAATAAAACCCATTGCATGAGATTCAATTTCAATAACTTGTTTAAGGCTAATAGCGATGGTAATGGACTGAGATTGGGTAGGGTATTATAGATTCAATTTCAATAACTTGTTTTAAGGATTCCGTGATTTGAAAAAATCGTCATATCTGAATCTATATCCAATGTCAAAGTTAGAACTTATACTCGTGCTCTATAGATATATAAGTACCTACATCGGTATTTCTATTAAAAATAAATGGTAAATTCTTATCTATCCACTTTAAAAAATTGGATAAAGTTACTCATAAAATAATTTGTATTGAAAATCTAAAAAATTAGAACTATTAAATAAATAAATATAATAAAATAATATGACATAACTTGATTAGTTGGATGTACATTACCCAATTTTATGGGATTGGTAGAGAAATAGTCCCCAAAATAGATCAATTATAAAATATCACATCAATTTAAAATTTTCAAAATATTATTAAAAAAAATGATTACCAAAATAAACGAACACTTATATTAAATATTAATGATTTAACATTAATATACATTTTAAAATTAAAATTGATAGATATACACTTTTAAATAATAATATAAATTAAAATATATAAATATAAATTAAAATACATAAACATATATTGTGCGGATATGTGGCAAGAGATACAAAGGTGTTCATACCCGTTAATTTTTGTGGATAATTTTCTGAATCCATATTAGTATCTATTTGCCATAATTAGTCCACATGTCCCGTAAAATAATTTTGAGTTTCGTTTTAGTCTCACAAGAAAAAAAACGTATCACATTAGTCCCATAACATATCTTCCGTTAACATTTTTAGTCCATTTTGTTTATTGATGTGTTTTACCGTTTGTTTCTGCCACAGTGGTGTGCCATGTGGTCAATGAGTTATCTCATGTGTACAATATGACTTTATTTAATTGATGTGTTGACTGACTCATCCAATATTTTTCCATATTTTTTTTTCATGTTCTCTCCTTCATCTCCTCTAGGGTTCCATTGTCTCAGTCGTACCTCTCCTTCATCTCTGTAAACATTTTTCTTTCTTCTCAATCCTTCTACATCGTACTTTTATCAAGTCGTTCTCTTCAATATATCGGTTTTCAAATAATGCCTCTACCAGATCATCCACGTCGGTTATTCAGAGAAACAAGTGGAGAGAATGTCTTTGCCAAGAAGAATGCATGCGTCGTACAGTGGGCGACATGAATAGTGTTAATTTCGGGAAAAAGTTTTAGGGATGCAGAAATTTCAGAAATCACGTCAATAAGGAATGCAATTCTTCAAATGGTTCGAAGATGACATTATTGATGAAAGGGACGTGAAGATCCAGAGACAGAAGAAGAAGATAAACAAATTGAAGTATCAGATCATCAAGACAAATGGATGGTTGAAATTGGATGTTGTCGCTCCCGATAAAATGGGACCAGGCCCAGATAAAGGTACAGACGCGAACGGTCGGCGAGAGGGACAATGAGAACACACAGCCGTGAACTCACTGGAGATGAATAGAGTCGCCAGCTAGGCATTTTTATCCCGGGGGAAAGGCAATGCTGCATAGGCCTAGAAAAAGATGGATAAGACGGTTTGCTAACCAGAGAGACTGAGAAAGGGGGTTGGTTACAACCTGGGAAGGTATTAGCACCCAGATTGTCCGCCGTACTCGACGGGATCCACGCTTGAAAGATTTGTGTTTTAAAGGGGTAGTGTCAGTGCAATCTGTGTATAAAGAGCTGGAAAAGATGTACAGGTGTCAGTGTAAAAGAAGTGTGAAGTGTATAAATGTACAGTGTCAGTGTAAAGATAGGAGTGAAATGCTCATGATAATGAGGCTAAAGAATGATACTGAAAGAGGGGGGAATGAACAGAGACTTTTGTTCGATAACTGTTAAGTTATGCCTACGTATCCTCTCGTGCAATGAGGAAGTCAGAACACCGTAGTTCGACCCAAAGAGACTGAAAGATGAATTGACTTGTGAACTGCTTACTTGCCTATGCTCAAGTGTATGATCTGTCTGGCACAGATGCAAACTGTCTTGCATTAGACGGAAGAAGCAAGTTCTCGTTTATGAGTGAATGAGATGAGAAAAGAATCCCGAAGGAGACGATTATTGTTTGTTTTTTTATGTTTTCAGTCTTTTATTGTTTTTGGATTTTGTCATAAGTTAATGAGCTTAAGTCTAAACCAATGGATTTAGTAAACTCATCACATCTTCCCTCAGTTTAGGGGTAATGAGAATACCTTAAGTGTGAAGTCAGATTCTCACACTTAATCACCTTTGATGCAGGATTAAGATCATTAACCTACTTGTGATTATTTAGGTGTTTTTTGATGTTTTTGGTTAGTGTTGAGTAATGAGGTTAAGCCATGATCAAGGATTAAACAGACCCATTACACTATCCTAAAAGAAGGATAATAGATGAGAATGTTTAAGCTGAGGAAAACTCCTCAACTTAATCCATGATTAGGGATTAAACTCATGACAAAACAAGCCTTTGATTAAGTGGATTTTATTTAATGATGAGATGATGAAGTGATTTTTAGGGTTTGTAAGACAACTTGAGGGGGACTTGTCCATTAACACTAGGGTTAGTCCTTCTTAACCACTTAAGGAAGAATTAGAACCCTAATGCAAGGCCCAAGTTACAAGTGTGATGTCTTGATGATTATTAAGTGAATTGATTAAGAGATTTAAACACATTAAGGGTTCAAGACTTAGGATTAAAGTTATACACTCCATCCTAAGAGAAGGATGCAGGCATAAGCTTAATCACAAAGTCTTAAAGCCTTTAGGGTTTAGTCCCTGATTATGAGATGAGAAGAGAAGACTCAAAGAGAGACACAAAGGTAAAACTATGAGGGGAGACTAATCAAAACCCTAATTCATTATCATGCTTGGATGTTCCTAAGGTTTGTGAGGTTTTCAAGAACAATCTTCAGAAGAACCACCAGGAAGCAGATGAACAAGATCAAGAGAAGCAAAATGGCTTGCTTCATTCAAGAAGTCAAGTCACTTGAGGAAAGAAGGTAAGAAGAAGAAGAATTAGCAAGCTCAATCTCAAACACAAATAGAAATGCATCAATGGATGCAAGAGAGATGAAAAGAAAAGGTATGAGAAGTGAAGGCAAATTCACTTCTCAAGTTTACTTACCACCTGAAATGTTAGAAAGAAATGCAATGCAATGCAAGATGAGATGAAATGGTATGATGCTAAACAAAACCAGAAGCATGTTGATGATGATTATGATGTTATGAGGTGCTACAAGCAAAAGGCAGCACATGGGGATGCTCATACAAGATCATGGATGCAAATGATGCAAGCTAAGGAGCATGAACAAGCATGAAAGTCATGAAGCATACAAGGCAAATGACATGGCAAATGTGCAATGCAATGATCAAACATGCTTTCTATATGTCTTAAGATGTCAAATGAATCACAAGAATGCACAAAATGCAAAGACAAGTCATGTTATGCAAGAGAATGCAAGAAGGATGCAAGAGAAAGCCCCAAATTAGGGTTTATGGATCAAACATCAAACAAAAACCACAAACAGAAGCAAGCCTTAAGATCAAAAATGGAAAATGGTACCCAAAGAAACCCTAAACCTATACTAAACCACTGCCCAAAGGGGAGGTCTCAACTCCTAACCAAACTCAAGATATGAATTTTCTAAGTTATTAAGGGTTTTTTAGGGTCCTTAACAAAAGAAATGCCAAACAATTGGAAAATGAGGAATCAAATCAAGACCATTTTATCTTAGAAACTATATGCTAAACACAAAACAAAGCAAAAAGAATCAATGTCCAAACCTTCTCCAATAGGCAGAAATGAATTTTTAAACTTATGATCAAAATAATGCACAAAATATGATTTAATTCAATGAAAAATTCTTAAAATGCATCAAGATCAAAAAAGAAATTTGGTTTGAAGGTTGGACAATGTTTCTAAATGTCTTAGAACATTTCATGAATTTTTTTGTAATTTTTAAATACTTAAAAGTATTTTTAATTAATTAATTTCCATTAATCAATTAAAAATAATCTTTTAAATATTTAAAAATACTTTTTTAATGATAAAAAATAAAATAAAAATATTTTTGGGTCTTAAAAATTAATAAAACTTTAAAGAAAAAGTTTCATAATTTTTAAGACATTTTTGCTATTTTAAAATAAATATGCAAGTTAATTGAAATAAAAATGAATTAAAATCAAATAAAATAGGAAGTAATCAGGATGGATGGATGAGATTGATTCTGAGTTTAAATTGGTTGACTGCGCGCGTCATCCAAGGGTCCAGGTTGACTCTGATTAAATTATTCAAATTATGGATTAATTAAGTTAACACGTGGATTAGGGCATAATCAAAGAGATCCAGGCCACTCACTAGCGCGCGGGAAGCAGCATCCAAGGGCCCAAATTTAAAGTTCACTAATTAATGACCATTAGCCCTAATCACTTTCAGGCTGCCGGAGAAGACTTCCGGTCGTCTTCTCCGGCCAGCTCTCTCCCTGAGAAACTTCAAACTCCCTAAAAACGTATCAAAAATGAAATCTAAAAACTGGGAAATGTTCCTCACATCCTCACGAATCAAACCCCTATCCTAAAACAAATTTATTCTTCCTACACAAACTGAATCGAAGAGAACAAGTTCTAGGGCACGCAGGTTTCAGAGACAAATTAAACTCTCAAATCAAAGCCATTTTCAAAACCAATGATACCAGGATGATCAGTGAATCACATAGAACAAGTTTGTAACAAGAAAAATGATTTCTGGAAAAAATAATTTCGAGCTACCTGAGATTTGGAGCTTTCAACCTGAGAACTTTCTGGCCACCTCTCCTTGTGCAATCCACTCCTTAGGACCTCTTGATGATGTTTGAATGCCTTAGAACAATTTATGTTGGCTGGATGGTGAGATTCGACAGCTTCTGCTCAAGCTTGATCAGAAATGGCAATGGTGTTTCAGGCACTTTCAGATCATGGTGAGGGGTTGTTTGTGATCCTGAGGATGAATGGAGAAGGTCTGTGGTGTTTGTTTGTGTGTTTGCAAGCTGTGGTGAGAGTTTCGAAGAGAAATGCAGGCTGAGGTGAGAAATGGTTATGGAGTATTCTGGTTGTTTCAGGCTTGGGTTCTTGGTGCTGGGTGGTCTATGGAGCAAGGTGAGTTGAATGGTGAAGATAGTTTTAGTGTTTGCAAGCTGTGGAATCAGATTCGAAGCAAGTTGCAATTGGGAGTGTTTTTGTGAATGTCATGAATGAGAGAGCTTCAGCCTTGCTTAGTACATGGAATGGCTTGCAAAATGATATGTTATTTTAATCCAAGTGGCCAGAGGATGTGACATGGCCTGTGGTGATAGGTAAGTTCACTTTTGCAAAAAGGTCAACTTTTGTGTAAGGCAAGTATGGTGAGGTGCTAGGCAAGTACAATGAGCATGGGCTGCGCAGCATGATGAGTGTGTGAGGCTAGCTTGATTCAAGGACCAATGCAGCAAGTTGGTGAGGAGAAATGAGTGTTTTGCAACTTGGTTACTTTTTGCCTTTTCATGAAAATCTCTCATTACACAAACCATAAACATGTGAACCTTGGTCCAATTCTGATTTTTGTGACTTAGAGAATGTTTGTGTAATGGTTTGAAATGAACTAGAGGTCACAATTGGCTTTGGTTCAAGACTTTGCAAAATTTCCATTTGAAGCATGCCTTGAAAATTAATGATTTTAGCCAACTTTGACTTGCCATAACTTTTGATCCAAAAAGAGTTTGATCATGTTCTTGTACTTTTTGAAAAGGGAAAGATGAGATCTACAACTTTCATGACCAAAGTTTTTCCATTTGAAGCATTTTTGGATCAAGAATCAAGGCTTGAAAAATGACCTAAAATGATGCATTCTTGAAAAGTCAACTATGCCCAAAAAGTCAACATTTGCAAAAACCCTAAATTCTTGATTTTTATGAACTTCAACCTTCTTCCATGATCAAATAAAGACCATGTACACTCAAAATGATGAAGATCACCCATTGGTTGGGTCATTGGGGGCCTCAGATGCCCTGATTTTACACTGACTTGTCTGAAAAGTCAACCCTTGATCAGATGACTTCCCCATGGAATTTCTTCATGAAAATTGATATGCATACTTCCTATACCATATAAAGAGCAATGGAAACAAGAATGACCAAAAAATTTGGAGTTATGGCCTCTGAAAACAAAACCCTAATTTTCAGTCAACTGTGCAGTTTAACCTGGCTCTGCATCCACTCAAACCCTAGTCCTTGTGATTCCTCTGCAATTTTGACTTTGAAGAGATGGAATATGACATATGAACACACATGGACCCCTTTGAGTTGATTGGTGGCCTTTGGAATGGCTCAAGATGCCTTGGGATTGCTCAGATCACAAACCCTAGGTGCAGATGCCTTAGGAACTATGCAGTGAATCAAAAAATGAGATGTGAGATGATATGATTGTGTTTATGCATATGAGGATGATCACAAGCCATGGTGTGAATGGGTGAGGGCAAATTTGGGGTGTTTACAGCTGCCCCTATTCAAACATGAGTTAGCTGTGCAGGATGTAAGCGACGGCTTAACAGGCAAACAAGATAACTTGTGGTTGAATACCAAAGACAGTCCAAAATTTGCACTCACAGAATGAAGAAGAAAAGGGATATAGATTGTAAAAGGAAAACAAAGTATATTGTAAAGTGTGGGCGACGGAGGACGACCGTCGAGCAGAGGACGACTGCTGGGTAAAGAGCAATGACGGGGACGACCAGCATGCTGGGGATAAAAGGTAAAGCCAAGACGGGGACGGCCGACTAGCTGGGGAAAATAAAATCGTGATGGGGACGGCCATCGAGATAAAGCTGTAAAATTCTCTGGAAATTAATGAAACATGACGGGGACGGACATCAAGTTCATAAAGGTAAAGTAACCAACGATGGGGACGGCCATCGGGCTAAAAGGAAAAGGGACCACGACGGGGACGGCCATCGGGTTAAAGAATAAATGAAATAAACAGATGATGGGGTACGGCCATCAAAGGTGAAGGACGATCACCTAGCAGGGGACGGCTGCTCTGTTGGGGATAAAAGGAATATGATGGGGACGGCCATCAAAGGTGGAGGACGACCACCTGGCAGGGTACGGCTGCCGAAAATATCAACGATGGGGACGGCCATCGGATAGAAAAGGTCAACGATGGGGACGGCCATCGGACGAGCATGATGGAGGACGACCATCAAGAAGTGGAGGACGACCACTCAGCAGGGGACGGCTGCTCTCGAGGTTTATCATAACACAAGATGAGTGTTAGATAACCAAAAATCAACAATGGGGACGGCCATTGGATAAAGTGATGAAGGACGATCATCAAGAGGTGGAGGACGACCACCTAGCAGGGGATGGCTGCTAAAATATCAACGATGGGGACAGCCATCGGATGAGCATGATGGAGGACGACCATCAAGAAGTGGAGGACGACCACTTAGCAGGGTACGGCTGCTCTCAAAGTTATCATAACACAGGATGAGTGTTAGATAAAAAAGGAAATGCTTTGTTGGTGATCTACTGGGGATATAGTGAACACGGACGAGCGTTCACAACCAAGAAAAGAAAGTATAAGCGTTTGGCATTGTATAGATTAAAGATGCGGACGAGCATCCTTAAGGCTATGATACGGACGGGTATCATGTAGAAACAAACTGACACATGTTCAGAGATGATGATACGGACGAGTATCAACGGGTTAACAAGGAACACGGACGAGTGTTGAATCTGAAGGGACTCTTCTGGGGAATAGTAGACACAGACGAGTATCTATGTTCAAGAAGACACAAGTTTTTGACACAGTGTATGGATTAAAGATGCGGACGAGCATCCTTAAGACTTATGATACGGACGAGCATCATGTAGAAACAAACACTAGACGCAATGTTCTAAGATGATGGTACGGACGAGCACCAACTGGTTAACAAAGAACAAAGACTATTGTTGAATCTGTGGGGGTATGAGTGATGGTGTATACAAGATACGGACGAGTATCTGTATAAGCGTACCGCGAGTAGTGAGTATATATATATAAGTGTTTATCTGCTGGGGAGAGTGACACAGACGAGTGTCAAAAGAGAAAAGTGTAATATGAGCAAGTATCTGCTATACAAAGTCTAAGCGACTGCGCTGGGGATATGACACGGACGGGTGTCAGGAAAGTGTATATATAGATATGTGTGGGTGCAAAGAGGATGTCTTTGGCTTTCTGCTGGTAATATGACACGGACGGGTGTCATGAAGTATCTGTAATACGGGTGATTTTGTTTGTAGAGAAAGTTCAGGCGACCTTACTGGGGAGTGATGACACGGACGGGTGCCAAAAGGTGTACATACTGGTGTTTGTGATTTGAGAGGCAACTGCTTTTGCTGGGACTCTGGTGAGGATTTCTGTACAATGATGATGAACGGTTATTATTCACAAGCGCTAATTCATAACATGGCTTATGATTATGCTATGCGTTTGATTTTTGCCGTAATGCTCCGTATTAGACGGAATGCTACGCTCTGAGGGGATAATATGGTGCGAATGCCATGATTATGCAAAGATACCACACTGGGATTCGGATCCCGTCACTGCGAAGATCTCTGGTCGATCTGTTGGAAATGGACCTCCCAGCTGGGGATGAGATCATTGGTAGATCCAATGATGTATCTATTTGGGGATACAGGTCATTAATAGACCTATCCTTATAAATGAGAGACCCAGCTGGGGTTTGTAGAAGCTTTCTTCACTCTGTTGTGATCTCTTCATGCGTTGCTCTTCTGGATAGAGGCTGGAAATCTGTGGGGAGATGGTTCCCTGACTTCTGTATTCAGCTGAGGATGACACGGCAACTTGGCTGGGGAATTATGAGAGGCAACTCAGCTGGGGAGAGCAACAAGAGGCAACTCAGTTGGGGATAGAGCATTTCAAATGCTAAGATTGAGTGTATGTTGATTTGGCAACTTTGCTGGGGAAGATGGGCACCTTCCGGTGCCACGTGGAAGATAGACCGAGTTGATAATGATTTGCCAGTTTGCCGAGACGTGACTTGCATGCCCCAGGTTGCGTTCTGGATACCTGCAATCCTGCAAAGATAAGGAGACGCACAAAAGGTCCCGAGGTATCCTTTATTGGATTCCGTCATAGGAGTTTAAGTACTTTCGAGAGTAATCATATTCCCTGCAAGCATGTGTTTCATTTTCTTTCTTTTTAGTGAAAAACATCTGTACTTATGCAATTAGTTTTTTAGAGACATCAGACATTCTTTGCAAATAAAATGTACAAAACGAAACATGACTGAAAAATCTGATTTTATTAATTCATGTGCCCTAAATTGGCAAGATACAGTCAAGGAAACATATCTCCTGAAATGAAGAGACTGTCACAAATTGAGAAACAAAAGTGCTGGCAGTGTTGGCGACGCTTTGAGGAGCTTCCTCTCCTGCTATGACTCGTATGACAATGACGTTCTTCTCGTCTTGCTTTCTGAAGAAAGTTGATTCTGATTGAAGCTTGATTCCGTCGAAGCTTTCTAAGTTGTAAGTGATACAGACGAATTCAGAATGCAGTTGTTCGCTTATTCCCTTATTTTGCATGGATCGCCCTTTCGGGTTTTCAATCCATCGGGATACCCATTTTTGCCTGAGTTGTCCAATGCGGCTTTTCAACTCAGCGGGTGTACATTTTTGTTTATTTTCCCTTATTTTTGCCCGAGTCTTTTATTCTGTTTTTGACTCGCCGGGATGCCCTATTTTTGCCTGGACTTACATTCTGTTTTTATGTCCAGCGGGTCATTTTTATGCGAAGTATTTTTTAACTGCATCTGAATTCACAGGGGACGGGAAATCTTCACCATCCATGGTGCTGAGCATCAGTGCTCCACCAGAGAAAACTTTCTTTACCACGAATGGTCCTTCATAGTTTGGAGTCCATTTGCCCCTGTGGTCTGTATGAGGAGGGAGGAATTCTTTTCAACACAAGATCCCCTACTTGGTACTCTCGGTGTCTGACTTTCTGATCGAAGGCCTTCTTCATTCTCTTCTGATATAACTGCCCATGACAGATTGCAGCCAATCTTTTCTCTTCGATCAGACCCAGTTGTTCGAATCGGGACCGAACCCATTCTGCTTCACTCAGTTTAACATCCATCAATACCCGTAGAGAGGGTAATTCAACTTCAACAGGTAGGACTGCCTCCATACCATACACAAGCTGATACGGTGTTGCCCCAGTGGATGTTCTGATTGACGTACGGTACCCATGCAAGGCAAACGGTAGCATTTCATGCCAGTCTTTGTAGGTGACTACCATCTTCTGCACAATCTTCTTAATATTCTTATTTGCCGCCTCAACAGCGCCATTCATCTTCGGCCTGTAAGGAGAAGAATTGTGGTGTTGGATCTTGAAGTCCCGGCACAGCTCTGCCATCATTTTGTTATTTAAGTTAGAACCATTATCAGTAATGATTCGCTCGGGCACTCCATATCGACAGATGATATCTCTTTTCAGAAATCGGGCTACCACTTGTCTTGTAACATTTGCATATGAGGCTGCTTCAACCCACTTGGTGAAATAATCAATGGCGACCAGGATGAATTTGTGACCATTCGAAGCAGTTGGCTCAATCTTGCCAATCATATCAATGCCCCACATGGCAAAGGGCCACGGTGAAGACATGAGGTTTAAAGGATTGGGAGGCACATGCACCTTGTCTGCGTAGATCTGGCATTTGTGACATTTTCTGGCGTAAGCGCAACAGTCTGCATCCATTGTAATCCAGTAATAGCCTGATCTTAACAACTTCTTAGCCATGGCATGCCCTCCGGCATGGGTACCGAAGGACCCTTCGTGCACTTCATGCATCAACAAGTCTGCTTCTGTCTTATCAACACATCTGAGGAGTACCATATCAAAGTTCCTTTTATACAAAGACCCATCAGTGTTCAGAAAGAAACTTCCAGCAAGCCTTCTCAAGGTCTTCTTATCATTGGAAGATGCCCCAGGTGGGTACGTTTGATCCTTCAAGAAGCATTTAATGTCATGGAACCAAGGCTTATCATCTTTTACAACATCCGCTGCAAATACATATGCTGGTCTATCAAGTCTAGACACTGAAATCTGAGGTACAAAGTTGACGGCTTGAACTTTGATCATGGATGAAATGGTAGCAAGAGCATCTGCAAACTGATTCTCGTCCCGAGGGATATACTCAAGTTTGACTGTTGTGAAGAAAGTCAATAACCTTCTTGTATAATCCCTGTAAGGTATCAGATGATCCTGATGTGTATACCATTTCCCATTGGTCTGATTGATTACCAAAGCTGAATCTCCGAATACGGTCAGTGTTTTGATCCTGAGGTCAATGGCTTCCTCAAGACCCATAATGCAAGCTTCGTATTCAGCTTCGTTGTTAGTGCAGTTGAAAGTGAGTTTTGCCGAGAAAGGCATGTGAACTCCTTTAGGTGTAATGAGTACTGCACCAACACCACGGCCATTCATGTTAACAGCCCCATCAAACATCATAGTCCATTCTTCTTCTGGGTCAGGCCCTTCAGTGTGAATAGGCTCTTCATGATCTTTTGTTTTAATGAACATGATGTCCTCATCGGGGAAGTCAAACCTCATAGGCTGGTAGTCATTAATGGGTTGCTCAGCAAGATATTCAGATAGTACACTGCCTTTGATGGCTTTCTGAGATGTGTACTGTATGTCGTATTCTGTGAGAATCATCTGCCATCTTGCAACCCGTCCGGTAAGAGCTGGCTTCTCGAAAATGTACTTGACTGGATCCATTTTTGAGATCAATAAGGTAGTGTGGGTCAACATATACTGTCTCAGTCGGCGAGCAGCCCACGCTAAAGCACAGCAAGTTTTCTCGAGCAGTGAATAACGCTGTTCACAGTCGGTAAACTTTTTGCTTAGGTAGTATATTGCATACTCTTTTCGACCAGACTCGTCATGCTGGCCCAGCACACACCCCATTGACTCTTCTAATACTGTCAAGTACATAATCAAAGGTCTTCCTTCAACTGGCGGCATGAGGATTGGAGGTTCTTGTAAGTACTCTTTGATCTTGTCAAAAGCCTTCTGGCAATCTTCGTTCCACCTGACCGTTTGCTCCTTTCTTAACAGCTTGAACAAGGGTTCGCAGGTTGCTGTAAGGTGAGATATGAACCTTGAAATGTAGTTCAATCGACCTAAGAACCCTCGAACCTCTTTCTCAGTTTTCGGCGCAGGCATTTCTTGAATAGCTTTGACTTTATCAGGGTCAACTTCAATCCCTTTCTTGCTTACAATAAAGCCCAGCAGCTTACCGGATCGCACCCCGAATGTGCATTTGTTGGGGTTCAGCTTTAGTTGGTACTTCCTCAGTCGCTTGAACAACTTCAGCAAATTCACCAGGTGATCTTCCTCTGTAAGGGACTTGGCGATCATATCATCCACATAACATTCTATTTCCTTGTGGATCATATCGTGGAACAATGTCACCATAGCCCGTTGATATGTGGCACCAGCATTCTTCAGTCCGAATGGCATCACTTTGTAACAGAACGTGCCCCAAGGTGTAATGAATGTTGTCTTCTCCATGTCTTCAGGTGACATCTTGATCTGATTATATCCCGAAAATCCGTCCATGAAGGAGAATACCGAGAACTGAGCCGTGTTATCCACCAATACATCAATGTGAGGTAATGGGAAGTCATCTTTCGGGCTGGCTCTGTTCAGATCCCGGTAATCAACACACATTCTTACTTTGCCGTCCTTCTTAGGCACAGGTACTATATTAGCAACCCACGGTGGATAGCTAGTCACAGCAAGGAACCCGGCGTCCCATTGCTTTTGTACCTCTTCCTTGATTTTCATAGCCATGTCTGGACGAGTACGGCGCAGCTTCTGTTTGACTGGAGGGCATTCTTCTCTCAGAGGCAGCTTGTGCACAACAATGTCGGTATCCAACCCTGGCATATCTTGATACGACCAAGCAAACACATCAACATACTCTTGAAGCAGATCTATCAGTTGTCTCTTCACTGAGTCTTGCAGGCAGGCCCCGATTTTAACCTCTTTCACGTCTTCCTCTGTACCAAGATTAATCACTTCAATCTCCTCCTGGTGAGGAGTGATAACCTTCTCCTCCTGTCTCAACAACCTAGCTAGCTCTTCAGGAAGCTCATATTCTTCTTCAACCCCTTCATCAGCTTGATTGATCGGATTGTCAAAGTCATACGATGTCATAGCCGTGCTGTTGTCGGTGCTGTCTGGAAGGCACACTCTGCAAGGGTTAAGTTTGTTCATTTTAGTGATTGATTTTAATCTTGCTTTAGAAAAAAGTGAGATGAAGTTATCATTTTGAAAACACCGCCATTTATTTTTGTACAAAAA
Source organism: Lathyrus aphaca (assembly GCA_963966055.1). Taxonomy (NCBI): domain Eukaryota; kingdom Viridiplantae; phylum Streptophyta; class Magnoliopsida; order Fabales; family Fabaceae; genus Lathyrus; species Lathyrus aphaca. The sequence goes on from OZ014522.1 coordinate 517,641,164, forward strand.
GAAAAATGGAAAAACAGTGAACAGAAAAGAAAAAGACTCGTTTGCAAAAAGATGTCTGATATTTCATTAATTTAATCTTGTTTGCACAAAAGTACAGATGGCCCTGATTACAAAATGAGTCTTGTCATCTTGGGCAAGATGCAAGACTTTGATGCATGCTATAAAAAATACAGGAAATAATAATTACTCTGCATGAGTAACTCTTATAATTTCCTGGGAAGACCAGTTCGAGACACTGCTCCCCGGGGTCTTTGGACGAATCCAATTCTCCAGATTGCGCTCCTCTTCCAGCTCGTCTTCCAAACAGTTGATAGCATCAGGGGTGAGCATCCCCCCACTGACAAAACCTGGCTCTGCAGCAGCCTTTGCTTGATGTTGAGTTGGTTTGTAACCCAACCCAAACTTGTCCTTCTTCTCCTCCACAGCTAAAACCTTGCCCCAGCCTAGGGCAGTTCCTTCTTCAACAACCTTCCGGGCTTGTTGGTATGATGACATTGGAGTACCAGATACAGCAGATGCTTCATTCACATTCAAAGCTTCAAACCCCTGGCTCATTGTTTCATGGATCTCCCCATCCATTTCAATGTACTTATAGGTTGCCAGGTGGCTGACAAAAATGTCCTCCTCTCCACAGATTGTGACAACTTGGCCTTCCCACTCAAATTTTAACTTTTGGTGAAGGGTAGACGTTATTGCGCCGGCGGCGTGAATCTAGGGTCTACCCAACAAACAGCTGTAGGCGGGCTGAATGTCCATCACATAAAAGATAGTTTTAAAGGTCTGCGGGCCAATTGTCACAGGCAGCTCAATCTCTCCCAGAACCGATCTCTTAGAGCCATCAAAGGCTCTTACTACCAGGTTGCTGGGTCTCAATGCCAATCCATCATATTCTAACTTCACCAGAGCCTTCTTTGGTAAGACATTCAGGGAAGAACCTGTGTCCACCAGCACATGAGAAAGGACAGCTCCTTTGCATTCCATGGTTATGTGCAAGGCTTTGTTGTGGTTGCGGCCATCCACTGTCAGGTCAGAATTGGTAAACCCTAGCCCATTGCTAGCAGTAACATTTCCAACCACGGTTTCCAATTGGTTGACAGTAATCTCCTCGGGCACGTAAGCTGCGTGCAGGACTTTAAGTAGTGCATTCCGATGGGCTTCGGAGCACATAAGCAGTGAGAGGATAGAGATTTTGGATGGCGTCTGGTGAAGCTGATCCACAACTTTATAATCACTCTTTTTGATGATTCGCATAAACTCATCAACTTCCTGATCGAACGGTGTCTTCAGGGTTTCTTTGGCAGCTGGGTCTTCCTGCACCGGGCCTTTTCCCTTTGCCTTGGCAGCAGCTTCTGCTTCGGCAGTAGGTCTTTGAACTTGTGAAGCGAAGAGACGTCCGCTTCGAGTGAAGCCTCCGCCTCCCCCCACATTATCTACTTGTGGTGCAGGTGCTGATGTTTCAAGAGTGATTCTTTTTCCTTCGCAATACAAGTCAGAGCCATAGTGCCAAGGGATGGCCCTGTTGCTTTCAAATGGTACTGGTCCAGGCACCGTGACAGTGACTGGACTGATTGCCGCTGCTGAAGGGACTGTAATTGTTTGTGGATCATAAAAGATTGTAACTGGTGCTCTGATGGGAGCAGCACCTTCTGAATGGTAGGCAGAGTTGTTTTCCGGATCATAGAATATCGTGACAGTAGAGACATCTTCATGATTGATTGCTGGTGTTGTAGGAGGTGTTGTTGGAAGGACTGATGTTGTTGTTGATGGAGATTCGAAATGGAATGAAGCTGAAGTTGTAGCAGGAGAAACTGTTGAAAACTGATCATTTGGAAGGACAGGTGAAGTACTTGTTGATGGTGCTGACGAATTGTCAGGAACAATAGTTGCTGCAGTTGTAGGAGGTTCTGAGTCCGTTGTTGATGAAGTTGCCGGATTTTTCGGAAATGATGTGGTGATCTGTAGCAGGCCACTCTGAATAAGGCTGTCAATGCCATTCCTCAGGTCCTCACACCCATTCCATGAAATATTGCAGTAGGGACACCCTAGTTCACACCCTGGAAATATTTGGTTCTCACGAAGTTGAGCCTTGATTTCCACCAATGGTGTCCTGATCTGACCCACACTGGTTATTAAATAAGACGGTTGGTCTTCTTCAATAGCGTTAATTCGGGGACCACCATGGTTTGGCATAGGGTTTTTATTGACATTGGGCGGCGGTGCAAAATTCAGAGCCTTGGAGTCTACCAAGTCTTGTACCTTCATATGCAGAGCCCTGCATTTTTCTGTACTGTGACCAGGTGCGTTTGAGTGAAAAGCACACCTAGCATTGGAGTCATAGTTCCTTGGTAGACTATTGGGATCCGGGGGTGCCAACGTTCTTAGCTCAACTAGGTTGAGTTTCAGAAGCTGTGGCAACAAGGCAGCATACGGCATTGGGATCGGGTCGATCACTCGGTTAGCTTGGGATGGCCTCTGTTGGAATGGCCTTTGTTGATTGTTGTTGGTGTTGTTGTTGTTGAAGTTCCTTGGAGGATATTGATTTGGCTGATACTGAGGTTGTTGTTGGAAGTTTTGTTGCGGAGGTTGATAGACTGGCTGAGGATGAGCTGGAGCAGGAATGGTGACTGCTGCTATTGACCTTTGAACATATTGGGGCCTACCCCTGTTGGTGTGGATGGCATTGGTCTCGCCAGTTCTTCTTGGGCCTGCAAAAGGCTTTCGTGTACTACTGGACGAGCTTGCACCGTTATCTGAGATCTTTCCCATTTTCAACAGGCTTTCAATTCTCTCCCCAGCTATGACAACATCTGCGAAGCTAGTGGAGGAGAAAGCAGCCAACCTGTCAATATACGTTCCCTGGAGGGTGTTCATAAACATGTCTGCCATTTCTCTCTCAGACATAGGCGGTTGAACGGCAGCAGCCAATTGCCTCCATCTCTGGGCATATTCTCGGAAACTTTCCATTGACGACTGTGACATTCCCATTAGGAGAGTCCTGTTGGGTGCCATGTCTAAGTTGTATTGATACTGTCTAATGAAGGCCTCTGCCAGGTCTTTCCAACATCTCACAGTTGCCCTTGTCAAATGGGAATACCATTCCCTTGATGCTCCAGTCAAGCTGTCTTCGAAGTAGAACATCCAAAGCTTCTCATCCATTGTATAGGCCTTCAGCCTTCCCAGAAATGATTGCAAATGAGTCCGGGGGCATGAAGTCCCATTATACTTTTCGAAACAAGGAGGCTTGAACTTATGGGGGATCCTGACCCCATCTACCAAACCCATGTCCATGACGTCGAAGCCCAAAGAATTTTGAGACTCCAGTGATCTCAACTTTTCAGCTATTTCATCCAGTCGCCTATCATAGGCTTCCTCTCCAGCACCCATTACTGTAAATTGGTCCTCCTGAGGATCTTCTTGAAGTACTCTGGCTGCAGTGGCTGTTCCTTGAATGTTTGCAGGAATATTAACTTCTGGATGGAGATGCGGGCCAAACACAGGGGGGTTAACATGTGGTTGCACCCTCTCATTGTTACTTGTGCCAGCAGTCCCCACATGGGGGTCATCCTGATTCCTCCCTTCTACCAAAGCCCTGAGCCTCTCCTGGCTTTGAGCTAAGTTGTTCATCACTTCCATGAATTGTGTTATCTGAGTTCTCATCTCCAACCTTTCGTTGGCCATCTGGTTTCTGACCTCCGTAAGGTCCTGCTGCATCTGATCCATCTGAATTCCCGGAAGGTTGTTTCTAGTTGGGTACCTGTGTGGCCTGTTGAGGGGAAATACCCGGCGGCGAGCAATAATTCCTGAGATTCACAACAGAGGTTAGTAACAACAAAACAAAAACCTACAAAACAAACAAAAGGGTTAGTATGCAATGCAGTTATGCTTATTTGTTCTCAAGGTATCCGGTTTGGCCTTCAGTTTTGACCCTTCCAGACCCTTGAAGATGATGTTGTTGAAGTTGCTTTTGAAGTAACCCAGATGGAAACTCACAAATATATTACAAAAGGCGAAGTAATACAATTTGTTCTTTTTTACAACACAAGCCCTCAAAGGGGTCGAAATACATCACAACAAGCAAAAGTACATGAAAAGGAATAACAACAAGCAAATGATCAAACCCCAAGGCCAAACTCATCCTCACGAACTTCCTTAAGAAGTGCTTCGGTCACAGGATCAGCCGGACACTCCGTGAGACCTCTGATGAGAAGGTTTCTTGTTGCAACAGCTGCAGTCAACTTCTTGTTCTGACTTTGGTCCTTAGACCTCTTTACCCCTGCTCTGATCTTTAGCTCTGACATCTCCCTCTGGGCTGTTGCCAGGGCTTCTTCCATCTGTTCCATTTTGTCTTGAACTCTCTTGTCTTCTAGAGTACGGGCCTCAGTGATCCGAACCCACCTGGCCTGACTCTCTTTCAGGTACAAGTCTGTTCTTGCTCTTTGGAACTGGGCTTCTTTACAAGCATTCTTCAGAATTTGCTCACCAGCCTTAGACTTCTTGATATAATCTCCAGACTTCTCAATCTTAGTCAAGTGTTCCACCCTCAACTTCTCCAATCTCTCAACCTCCCTCACACCTTCACTCCTCTCCCGGAGGGTCTTCTGCAAAGCCTGGGTTAGCTTCTCATTTCTTTCCTTCAAGCTTTCAAACTCCTCTAAACTGATAGTGGCAGGAGGTGGTGCTGAAGATGACTCAGGCCTGTCTTCTATGGTGAAAGGCAATCCAGAGAACTGGGCCCTAGCATGGGACCACTCATGATATTGGGCTGATGCCACATTATTGCACTTCCCCAGAATGATGATTCCCTTAGTCTGAACATGATCCCAAGCCCAGGCAGCCAGCCTAACAGTTGCCAGACTTATCTTGTTCTCACAGTAGAGGGTCTCCACCAAGTCTTGCTCCCTAGGAGTATGGACCAGTGCATAGCCCAGTTGCCTCCTGAACAGCAGAGGGTTGTAATTGATACTTCCCTTAACTCCTATTAAGGGCACATTGGGAAAGTGCCCACAGCTGGTGATGATATCTCTACCCTTGGTGCTTTGAGTACATCATCTGATATCTGCTGAAGTTAGGTTAGTGAGCCTCTTAGCCCAGTTGCTCTGCTGATGAGGATTGAGAAATGTATATGTCCTGGGTAGATGCTTGAGAAGCCAAGTATGAAATAATGGAGCACAAATCCTCACTAATCTTCCCCTCTGTTTCTCATTCCTCTGGTGCACTGAGTAATAGAGATCTCCTAGCAAAGTTGGCACTGGGTTCTTCAGGATGAGCAAATGGATTGCATTCTTGCTGATGAATCGAGGCTCATCTGCAAACAACACAATTCCATATACACCTAAGGCCAACAGAGCACAAACAGCTCTCCACTCCCCCAGGGAGGCCTTCAGACTAGCTTGGGAAATCAGGAAGTCAAGATGAAAACCAGGGATCCCAGCTTTAGAGGTCATATGCTGCTCAATCAAAGCAGGTTCCAGGTGCAGAGCTTTTGCCACCTCTCCATTGCTGGGAAAGACCATTTCAGGGTTGAAAGGGATTTCCCTCTTGATAGGCAAACCAATCAAAGATGAGTATTCTTCTAAAAGAGGCCCCAACTGAAAGTCTTGAAAGGTGAAACATCTCAATGGGGGGTCATAAAACTGAATGCAGGTGTGGATCAAACTCCTCTGAGATGGGTCCAGATCCATGACCAAGTCAAGTATATCCCCATAATGCTCCCTGAATAAAGGTATGTGATCTGGAGTGATCAGGGTTTGGATCCTCCTGATGTCTGATAAGTCTGGTTGGAAGAAATGATAAGTGATGTTGCTTTTCTTTGGAGCCATGATGCTGAAGACTGAGTAGGGTGCTGATGAAGATGTTGAGAAGTGGGCCACTGGCTGGCTAGTGCAAGTAACTGAAGTATATGGCTGACAAGCTGAAGCAAGTACTGGTGGAGATAGGTCAATACTGCAGATGGGGTCAAAACCAAAACCAGATGAAGGTGGATACCCTGAAACACAAATAAGCAAATGTTAATATGATGCAATGGTTATGTATGCAAATGATATGCAAGGGTTTGTGACTGAGCTGGATCTGATCAAAATGCCCTGATATAAGTCCATGTGTGTTCAAGAATCCCAGATGGAGGTCTATAAATCCAGTAACCAAGGTGGGGGGCTCAAATAAAGAGCCACAAGTCCAAGGTTTTAGAATCACAAGAACTGTCCAACATGGAGTATTCTTAACAAAGTCAAAGTAACAGGGTATTCTGAGGTCAAGGTACCTGCAAACCTGTAAACAGCCCAACCCCCTCACAGGTGATGATCTAGAACAAGGATCCTCAGACTTGGATCAGTTATGAGAAGTGTAAACACTTCTAACCCGGAGGTACAGTGTTTACAATAACCATAACAATTCCTCCTCTAATTCACCTCAGTTTCTGAAGGTCAATACTAAAAGGTCATCCAGACTTAGCAGGCTTCCCAGATAGCCCTAGCATTGCAGGAAATCTGCAACACAGAGTTCTCAAGAAGAAACCCATATCTGAACCGTGTTTCATATTCCCGCACCAGACCGAAATGGAATGGGAACACCCCTCTCCAGTGATGGCCGTTGTGAAATATTTACCATATAAGCGAATTAACTTTCACTTATTGACATATATCGTCGTTTCCTTCAATGTGAAACCCTAGCACCCATTAGTTGTGAATCGTGTGCTTCATACATGAAGGTATTCTTCTTCTTTAATCTTTTTATTAGATATTCTTCTACTTCCATTATCTCGTTTGTTTCATGTTATTTTTGTTGATTGTTTCCATTTTTGCTTATTCGTCTTCAACGCATTAACAAAGACCATACTTTGTTTATAATACATATTGTTTGTGTAGCTATGGAAAATAAAGTATTATTCTACTTAAATTTTCTTGTTAGATAGTTCCCATTATCTCGTTTGCTTCATTTTATTTTTATTGATTGTTCTCATTTTTGCAGATTTATCTTCAATGCATTAACAAAGACCATATTTTGGCTATGAGACATATTATTTATGTAGTAATGGAAAAAGTATAAGCATGAATTTATGATGGAAACTTTATCCACCTTATACTTTTTCTTCATTGCTTCACGAACAAGATGTTTTTCATACTCGTGATGTTTCACAAGCTAGGTGAACTTCATCATAATGGTACATATGAAAACAATGTATGTTGTTTTGTTATAGTCTCACTTAGGTTACAGTCTCACTTCTTAGGGTTTTGTTTCAACTTTTGCTGGTTTTATTTTGAATACTAACTAATTTTCTTTTATTTGAAATAGCTGAAGTTGTATAGTAAAGATGACACATGGTGATGATGATGGTGGTAACAAGTGTATAGTATGAGTTGGTAAGATACACGCACACACACACACACACGCACACACACACACACACACACACACACACACACACACACACATATATATATATATATATATATATATATATATAATATTAATAAATCATCATAACAATTCATTGATATCTATAATTCTACTTTATCTTATCATCGTCACATATCACTGTGATTGTTGTGTTCATGATTAATCATCATAACAATCGCGATGATAAACGACGATGATGAGATAAACTATAATAAATGATATCGATGTATTGAATGAAATTGACCATTGAACTATATTTGTGCTAAGGAACATAAAATGTGCACAATGAGACACATGCAATTCGGAAAACAGTGGTGTGTTTAAGTTGGCTTTCAAGAACAGTTTAATTTTCATATTATATAGTTCTTTACCAATTTTAATGGTTGTATTTCTTTAATTAGATGTATGGTAAAACAAGCAATATACATTGGTATATAAAAAACTAAGGGTATGTTCCACTACGGATGAAACTCATAAACGTTGTAATATATTGCGCGCTTTCCAGAATACAACAACAGTCTCAGCTCCGTGATTATAAGTAGCGTACTAACGACAACACTCTACATAACAATGCATTGATCTGCGTGATTATATGTAGTTTCCAACCATTGTTAAATGAGTTTTCTGTAGTAGTGAATAAGACGAATTTGTAGTGGTATGTGAAGTTGTACCATATGCTGAGATATTTGGCATAACAAACAATGTTCCACTTTATTCTATTGCATTATCAACCACCACTATTTCTCTCGTGATAAGTAGTAGAAAATTTACTCGGTTGAATTCTTATCAAAGATCTTTTTCTTAAAAAAAAAAATCAAACCTTTGGTAAAATTTGGTGTTTAGTCAACTGACTAAACACCAAATTAGCTAATTTGTCTGTTACTTAATTGATTCTCCATTTGCTTAGCATGACTATATCTAAGCTAATTTGTGATGATTATCACATTTTCTTATCAATCGATTATATTTAAAAAGAGGTTATATTTCTTAGATGTGATATTCTATACTTCTTCAAGACTCAATTCAATATGCTAATTTAAACACAAAATTATCATATTTTTACTGCGTACTTGAACATATTTTGACTACAACATGTACAATACTTGTCGAACCATAAAACTACCCTTATCGACATCAAAATTTGATCCAAATACCACTATATTTATATACTCCCTCCGTTTCACAATGAGTGATTCATTTGGAATAAATAAGTGTCTCAAAATGAATGATCCATTTTAATTTTCAATATAATTTTTTCAATTTTATCCTCAAGTTAATATTACTTTTTTCATTTCCAATACATGATAAATGTAATTTAATAAAAATATCATTTTCTTTTCTTCAATTATTTCATTTTTTTTTAATTTGTGTAAAAAGTCAGTGGAATCACTCATTGTGAGACAGAGAGATTATCAGATAAACCGACCATTATTAACACTTTATACAAGTTGTTGGACCAACTCCCACCCAAGACTATGATATACGGGGTGCTAGGGGTGGCAAAACGGGTCTGGCCCTTTGGGCATGCCCGTTTTGCCCGTACTTTAGTGCGGGGTGGGCCAAGGGTTTAGGCCCTCACCCTCTAAAGTGTCTGCCCCGCCCCGTCCTGTTTACGTCGCGGGCTTTTGCGTACATTCACATTTACTTAAATTTTTGCATTTTTAGGCTTATAAAGTGCAATGCCCGCGGGCTTTTCCCGTCTCGCCCTCACTTTTTCGCGGGAAGGGCTTATGTTTTAGGTCCGCAACCTCAAAATTGACCGCCCCGCCCCGCTCCATTTTCTTGCGGGCTTTTGCGGGACGGATCTAAACGGGGCGGGCATACTCGTTTGTCACCCCTACGGGGTGCTAGCTTCACATGTGTGTTTCACTTCACCTCACAGCCTATTCTCTTTTAATTTTCACACTTTTCCTGACACATACTCACTCCATGGAATCTGAATTTCCGACCTGTCACATTTCCCTCAATGAGCCTGACACAATTTACACAAGTTTTCATTCCCTTTAATCCTTTGTTTAGCTTAACTAAAAGTAAACATCACCATCTTCTTTATACAAAAGCCAAACTCACACACACCTTTCCTAACCCAACAAAAGTAGAGACAACAACACTTTTTCTTTCTCTTCTCCCTTTCTGTGTCATTATTATTTTTATCAAGTGTCTTTTTATATCTCAGAACTCATTCATCTTTTCAAGTTTCTTTCTTAAAGGCAGTGAAGCACTTGTCATTCACATATGTTTTATCAAATCGTAGAAAGCAAGATGCCAAGTGTAGTAACTTCTTTTGCATGTGGTATAGAAAACATTTGGGTGGCTATATAGATAGATATGGGTGCAGTTTTGTTAAATCTTTGAACCCTTCATTTGTTACGAACAGTATTATTGTCCATTTACATGCATGGATCAGAGTGTAGAAGGTGGTTCAGTTAACAGTTAGTAGTAGAAGTTCACATAGTTGGAGCTCTCTGAGTTGCAGTTGTAGACATTAAAATAAAGATGGCGTAAAGCACAAGGTATATATGTTTCTACTAACTGCTCTCATTCTCTGCTCTACTAAAACTCTACACAAGCCGTAAGTAGTAGCACACTTTTATTTCTCCTTCAAACTCAAATTAATTATTAGTACATCTTTTGGTCCATTTGTCAAATCGTCTTTAAACTCATTTTGTTTGGAAATGCATAGTTAAACATCCTTTTCTAGTTGCATGTAGGCAATAAAATAGGGATAGCTTGAGACCCATATTTCCTGCTGTCAAAAAACCCTCCATTCACTTATTTTTTAAGACCATACGATTAATACAATTTTGACGGCATAAATGTGGCAAATAAAACCCATTGCATGAGATTCAATTTCAATAACTTGTTTAAGGCTAATAGCGATGGTAATGGACTGAGATTGGGTAGGGTATTATAGATTCAATTTCAATAACTTGTTTTAAGGATTCCGTGATTTGAAAAAATCGTCATATCTGAATCTATATCCAATGTCAAAGTTAGAACTTATACTCGTGCTCTATAGATATATAAGTACCTACATCGGTATTTCTATTAAAAATAAATGGTAAATTCTTATCTATCCACTTTAAAAAATTGGATAAAGTTACTCATAAAATAATTTGTATTGAAAATCTAAAAAATTAGAACTATTAAATAAATAAATATAATAAAATAATATGACATAACTTGATTAGTTGGATGTACATTACCCAATTTTATGGGATTGGTAGAGAAATAGTCCCCAAAATAGATCAATTATAAAATATCACATCAATTTAAAATTTTCAAAATATTATTAAAAAAAATGATTACCAAAATAAACGAACACTTATATTAAATATTAATGATTTAACATTAATATACATTTTAAAATTAAAATTGATAGATATACACTTTTAAATAATAATATAAATTAAAATATATAAATATAAATTAAAATACATAAACATATATTGTGCGGATATGTGGCAAGAGATACAAAGGTGTTCATACCCGTTAATTTTTGTGGATAATTTTCTGAATCCATATTAGTATCTATTTGCCATAATTAGTCCACATGTCCCGTAAAATAATTTTGAGTTTCGTTTTAGTCTCACAAGAAAAAAAACGTATCACATTAGTCCCATAACATATCTTCCGTTAACATTTTTAGTCCATTTTGTTTATTGATGTGTTTTACCGTTTGTTTCTGCCACAGTGGTGTGCCATGTGGTCAATGAGTTATCTCATGTGTACAATATGACTTTATTTAATTGATGTGTTGACTGACTCATCCAATATTTTTCCATATTTTTTTTTCATGTTCTCTCCTTCATCTCCTCTAGGGTTCCATTGTCTCAGTCGTACCTCTCCTTCATCTCTGTAAACATTTTTCTTTCTTCTCAATCCTTCTACATCGTACTTTTATCAAGTCGTTCTCTTCAATATATCGGTTTTCAAATAATGCCTCTACCAGATCATCCACGTCGGTTATTCAGAGAAACAAGTGGAGAGAATGTCTTTGCCAAGAAGAATGCATGCGTCGTACAGTGGGCGACATGAATAGTGTTAATTTCGGGAAAAAGTTTTAGGGATGCAGAAATTTCAGAAATCACGTCAATAAGGAATGCAATTCTTCAAATGGTTCGAAGATGACATTATTGATGAAAGGGACGTGAAGATCCAGAGACAGAAGAAGAAGATAAACAAATTGAAGTATCAGATCATCAAGACAAATGGATGGTTGAAATTGGATGTTGTCGCTCCCGATAAAATGGGACCAGGCCCAGATAAAGGTACAGACGCGAACGGTCGGCGAGAGGGACAATGAGAACACACAGCCGTGAACTCACTGGAGATGAATAGAGTCGCCAGCTAGGCATTTTTATCCCGGGGGAAAGGCAATGCTGCATAGGCCTAGAAAAAGATGGATAAGACGGTTTGCTAACCAGAGAGACTGAGAAAGGGGGTTGGTTACAACCTGGGAAGGTATTAGCACCCAGATTGTCCGCCGTACTCGACGGGATCCACGCTTGAAAGATTTGTGTTTTAAAGGGGTAGTGTCAGTGCAATCTGTGTATAAAGAGCTGGAAAAGATGTACAGGTGTCAGTGTAAAAGAAGTGTGAAGTGTATAAATGTACAGTGTCAGTGTAAAGATAGGAGTGAAATGCTCATGATAATGAGGCTAAAGAATGATACTGAAAGAGGGGGGAATGAACAGAGACTTTTGTTCGATAACTGTTAAGTTATGCCTACGTATCCTCTCGTGCAATGAGGAAGTCAGAACACCGTAGTTCGACCCAAAGAGACTGAAAGATGAATTGACTTGTGAACTGTTTACTTGCCTATGCTCAAGTGTATGATCTGTCTGGCACAGATGCAAACTGTCTTGCATTAGACGGAAGAAGCAAGTTCTCGTTTATGAGTGAATGAGATGAGAAAAGAATCCCGAAGGAGACGATTATTGTTTGTTTTTTTATGTTTTCAGTCTTTTATTGTTTTTGGATTTTGTCATAAGTTAATGAGCTTAAGTCTAAACCAATGGATTTAGTAAACTCATCACATCTTCCCTCAGTTTAGGGGTAATGAGAATACCTTAAGTGTGAAGTCAGATTCTCACACTTAATCACCTTTGATGCAGGATTAAGATCATTAACCTACTTGTGATTATTTAGGTGTTTTTTGATGTTTTTGGTTAGTGTTGAGTAATGAGGTTAAGCCATGATCAAGGATTAAACAGACCCATTACACTATCCTAAAAGAAGGATAATAGATGAGAATGTTTAAGCTGAGGAAAACTCCTCAACTTAATCCATGATTAGGGATTAAACTCATGACAAAACAAGCCTTTGATTAAGTGGATTTTATTTAATGATGAGATGATGAAGTGATTTTTAGGGTTTGTAAGACAACTTGAGGGGGACTTGTCCATTAACACTAGGGTTAGTCCTTCTTAACCACTTAAGGAAGAATTAGAACCCTAATGCAAGGCCCAAGTTACAAGTGTGATGTCTTGATGATTATTAAGTGAATTGATTAAGAGATTTAAACACATTAAGGGTTCAAGACTTAGGATTAAAGTTATACACTCCATCCTAAGAGAAGGATGCAGGCATAAGCTTAATCACAAAGTCTTAAAGCCTTTAGGGTTTAGTCCCTGATTATGAGATGAGAAGAGAAGACTCAAAGAGAGACACAAAGGTAAAACTATGAGGGGAGACTAATCAAAACCCTAATTCATTATCATGCTTGGATGTTCCTAAGGTTTGTGAGGTTTTCAAGAACAATCTTCAGAAGAACCACCAGGAAGCAGATGAACAAGATCAAGAGAAGCAAAATGGCTTGCTTCATTCAAGAAGTCAAGTCACTTGAGGAAAGAAGGTAAGAAGAAGAAGAATTAGCAAGCTCAATCTCAAACACAAATAGAAATGCATCAATGGATGCAAGAGAGATGAAAAGAAAAGGTATGAGAAGTGAAGGCAAATTCACTTCTCAAGTTTACTTACCACCTGAAATGTTAGAAAGAAATGCAATGCAATGCAAGATGAGATGAAATGGTATGATGCTAAACAAAACCAGAAGCATGTTGATGATGATTATGATGTTATGAGGTGCTACAAGCAAAAGGCAGCACATGGGGATGCTCATACAAGATCATGGATGCAAATGATGCAAGCTAAGGAGCATGAACAAGCATGAAAGTCATGAAGCATACAAGGCAAATGACATGGCAAATGTGCAATGCAATGATCAAACATGCTTTCTATATGTCTTAAGATGTCAAATGAATCACAAGAATGCACAAAATGCAAAGACAAGTCATGTTATGCAAGAGAATGCAAGAAGGATGCAAGAGAAAGCCCCAAATTAGGGTTTATGGATCAAACATCAAACAAAAACCACAAACAGAAGCAAGCCTTAAGATCAAAAATGGAAAATGGTACCCAAAGAAACCCTAAACCTATACTAAACCACTGCCCAAAGGGGAGGTCTCAACTCCTAACCAAACTCAAGATATGAATTTTCTAAGTTATTAAGGGTTTTTTAGGGTCCTTAACAAAAGAAATGCCAAACAATTGGAAAATGAGGAATCAAATCAAGACCATTTTATCTTAGAAACTATATGCTAAACACAAAACAAAGCAAAAAGAATCAATGTCCAAACCTTCTCCAATAGGCAGAAATGAATTTTTAAACTTATGATCAAAATAATGCACAAAATATGATTTAATTCAATGAAAAATTCTTAAAATGCATCAAGATCAAAAAAGAAATTTGGTTTGAAGGTTGGACAATGTTTCTAAATGTCTTAGAACATTTCATGAATTTTTTTGTAATTTTTAAATACTTAAAAGTATTTTTAATTAATTAATTTCCATTAATCAATTAAAAATAATCTTTTAAATATTTAAAAATACTTTTTTAATGATAAAAAATAAAATAAAAATATTTTTGGGTCTTAAAAATTAATAAAACTTTAAAGAAAAAGTTTCATAATTTTTAAGACATTTTTGCTATTTTAAAATAAATATGCAAGTTAATTGAAATAAAAATGAATTAAAATCAAATAAAATAGGAAGTAATCAGGATGGATGGATGAGATTGATTCTGAGTTTAAATTGGTTGACTGCGCGCGTCATCCAAGGGTCCAGGTTGACTCTGATTAAATTATTCAAATTATGGATTAATTAAGTTAACACGTGGATTAGGGCATAATCAAAGAGATCCAGGCCACTCACTAGCGCGCGGGAAGCAGCATCCAAGGGCCCAAATTTAAAGTTCATTAATTAATGACCATTAGCCCTAATCACTTTCAGGCTGCCGGAGAAGACTTCCGGTCGTCTTCTCCGGCCAGCTCTCTCCCTGAGAAACTTCAAACTCCCTAAAAACGTATCAAAAATGAAATCTAAAAACTGGGAAATGTTCCTCACATCCTCACGAATCAAACCCCTATCCTAAAACAAATTTATTCTTCCTACACAAACTGAATCGAAGAGAACAAGTTCTAGGGCACGCAGGTTTCAGAGACAAATTAAACTCTCAAATCAAAGCCATTTTCAAAACCAATGATACCAGGATGATCAGTGAATCACATAGAACAAGTTTGTAACAAGAAAAATGATTTCTGGAAAAAATAATTTCGAGCTACCTGAGATTTGGAGCTTTCAACCTGAGAACTTTCTGGCCACCTCTCCTTGTGCAATCCACTCCTTAGGACCTCTTGATGATGTTTGAATGCCTTAGAACAATTTATGTTGGCTGGATGGTGAGATTCGACAGCTTCTGCTCAAGCTTGATCAGAAATGGCAATGGTGTTTCAGGCACTTTCAGATCATGGTGAGGGGTTGTTTGTGATCCTGAGGATGAATGGAGAAGGTCTGTGGTGTTTGTTTGTGTGTTTGCAAGCTGTGGTGAGAGTTTCGAAGAGAAATGCAGGCTGAGGTGAGAAATGGTTATGGAGTATTCTGGTTGTTTCAGGCTTGGGTTCTTGGTGCTGGGTGGTCTATGGAGCAAGGTGAGTTGAATGGTGAAGATAGTTTTAGTGTTTGCAAGCTGTGGAATCAGATTCGAAGCAAGTTGCAATTGGGAGTGTTTTTGTGAATGTCATGAATGAGAGAGCTTCAGCCTTGCTTAGTACATGGAATGGCTTGCAAAATGATATGTTATTTTAATCCAAGTGGCCAGAGGATGTGACATGGCCTGTGGTGATAGGTAAGTTCACTTTTGCAAAAAGGTCAACTTTTGTGTAAGGCAAGTATGGTGAGGTGCTAGGCAAGTACAATGAGCATGGGCTGCGCAGCATGATGAGTGTGTGAGGCTAGCTTGATTCAAGGACCAATGCAGCAAGTTGGTGAGGAGAAATGAGTGTTTTGCAACTTGGTTACTTTTTGCCTTTTCATGAAAATCTCTCATTACACAAACCATAAACATGTGAACCTTGGTCCAATTCTGATTTTTGTGACTTAGAGAATGTTTGTGTAATGGTTTGAAATGAACTAGAGGTCACAATTGGCTTTGGTTCAAGACTTTGCAAAATTTCCATTTGAAGCATGCCTTGAAAATTAATGATTTTAGCCAACTTTGACTTGCCATAACTTTTGATCCAAAAAGAGTTTGATCATGTTCTTGTACTTTTTGAAAAGGGAAAGATGAGATCTACAACTTTCATGACCAAAGTTTTTCCATTTGAAGCATTTTTGGATCAAGAATCAAGGCTTGAAAAATGACCTAAAATGATGCATTCTTGAAAAGTCAACTATGCCCAAAAAGTCAACATTTGCAAAAACCCTAAATTCTTGATTTTTATGAACTTCAACCTTCTTCCATGATCAAATAAAGACCATGTACACTCAAAATGATGAAGATCACCCATTGGTTGGGTCATTGGGGGCCTCAGATGCCCTGATTTTACACTGACTTGTCTGAAAAGTCAACCCTTGATCAGATGACTTCCCCATGGAATTTCTTCATGAAAATTGATATGCATACTTCCTATACCATATAAAGAGCAATGGAAACAAGAATGACCAAAAAATTTGGAGTTATGGCCTCTGAAAACAAAACCCTAATTTTCAGTCAACTGTGCAGTTTAACCTGGCTCTGCATCCACTCAAACCCTAGTCCTTGTGATTCCTCTGCAATTTTGACTTTGAAGAGATGGAATATGACATATGAACACACATGGACCCCTTTGAGTTGATTGGTGGCCTTTGGAATGGCTCAAGATGCCTTGGGATTGCTCAGATCACAAACCCTAGGTGCAGATGCCTTAGGAACTATGCAGTGAATCAAAAAATGAGATGTGAGATGATATGATTGTGTTTATGCATATGAGGATGATCACAAGCCATGGTTTGAATGGGTGAGGGCAAATTTGGGGTGTTTACAGATGTAATCATAGAAATATTTAGCTTAGTGTTTAATGTTATTTTTGTAACAATCGTGTTTTAGGTTGGTTAAAAGGAGAGGTATTTGGTGACAAGTTGAAGAAGGGTTACTGTTATTTGTTTATGAATGAAAATTGTTGTTTGATTATGAATGAAAAGTGAAAATTATTGTTTGATTAGGAATGAATGGAAATTATGACATAACAGTAATATATGCCTAAAATTGTTATTTCACATAAATTGAAACCTTTATAACATAACAGTAATATTTCATAGTTTGCTTTGATCCAAAGTAGTACATAACAACAATATTTCATAAGTAATTCATAGTTTGCTTTGATCCAAAATGGGCATAACAGCAGTACACAAAAGTAGTACATAACAACAGTACACAAAAGTGGCATTAAAAGCCATTGTCAAATGTTATACAAAATAATATGCCTTAGTCATAAAGTACATTAGCAAGCAAACATAAATATCATGGTTGGCTCATAACTTGTTTTGAACCCTTCTGAAGCCTTTTTCTCTTTTTGGCAACTTGTTATGTTAAGCTTCCTTCTGGTGTAGCAGATGATGCCTGAGTTGGTGTTGCAGTTTGAACCTAATTTGGTGTTGTAGTTTGAACCTGAGTTGGTGTTGCAGTAGGTGCTTGAGTTTCTGGTACAACAGTTGCTTGAGTTTGTGTAGGCAGCTTGCAGGTTGCCTTATTGTGGCCATCCTTATGACACCTACTACACTTGATGCCAAATTTTACCTTTTTGAGCTGAGTCTTATTTCTAACTTGTTCTCCAGCCTCATTGTTATTCTTCTTCTTTGGTCGACCAGGTTGCCTTTTGATAGGTGGTTGTTGCAAATCAACAACATCTATTTTGGTCCAAAGAGTTGCCTCATTGACTGAGTAGATGACAAATGAATAACAATCTGCATAACATTCCTTTTTGTAATATTCAAGAAAAAAATCATCCATCAATAAATGTTGATCCTTCATACAATCAAGTGCATAACAACATGGTAGCCCAATCAACATCCATCTTCTACAAGAACACTCTTTCTTTGATAGATTTACAGAGTATTCCTCTTCAATGAGGGATGTATGCATAACCTCCTAGTCTACCTCACTAGCACGCCTGTATCAAGTGTATAAATTCATATTTAGCAAACAATTTGAACAAGTATATAAGTTCATATTTAATAAACATTACCTAACAATTCAATGGTTGGTTCTTTGATATTCTTTTTCCAACTTCTTTCTTATATTTGATAGAATTGTGTCTACATATTTAGCAATCTTCTGTCTGTTAGACTCCCACCTCTGCATGAGGTAGATTATAATCTCTTCAAGCATGGTGACAATGGGCTTGGCCCTTGCAGCTACAAACACATAGTTAAAGGCTTCTGACATATTATTAACCAAAATGTCACAACTTGGACCATTCTTAAACCTAGATTTGCTTCAAAACCTAGGTGGGATCTTCCAAAGGTGCTTGAATGCTTCTTTATTAACATCTTTCATTTCACGCATAATTTTCTCTCAAGCATTTGGATAACTTGCATTAGCATCCTTCCATATCAATTCTTTCAGTTTGACACCATGAAACCTCTTTCTGAAATTGCTATACAAGTTCCTAGAAACAACACAAACACAGAAAACAAAACTCAAGCAAACACCAGCTACAAAACACAAGTAGTAATGGAATACCTAACACAAAACCTCTGATCAACTTCTGGTAACAACTCATCAAGTGCAGGTAATAGACCTTATTACAATAGAAAACAAATGTATAAAAAAATAACATAAACATTACATATCAGATATAATGGTATCATAAAACATACTTAAATATAACACACCTTTTGTTGGTCACTTATAAATGTATATGTCTTGCAAAGTCTGACCCCTCCCAGATCAGTTGTCAAAAGATCCAAAAACCAACTCCATGAATCATTGGTTTCTCCCTCAACTACAACAAATGCTATTGGTAGCATTTGGTCATTAGGATCCCTACCAATTGCTGCAAAAATTTGTCCACCATAATAGCCTTTCAAAAAACACCATTCAAGCCTATGATGAGTCTGCACAGAAACTATCTTTGCAATCCTTGAGGCAAATATAAATCCTCTGGAAATGTGGATTTAAATTATCACTATTTTCCTCTCCACCTTCACTAGGCTGACTTGGTTGACTAGTAATTTTCATAGTTGAACCAGGATTTGCTCTTAACAGCTCATGTCCATAATCACGGATCTTTGTGTATTGCTCTCTAAATAATCCATCAACAATATTAATAGCAAGTGATTTAGCTCTGTATGCAAGTGCCTTATTAATTCCAACATTCCACTTTTGTTTGGCTTTCTCCATTATGTCACTCAAATTCAAATTGGGATTATCTCTTACATTAGTTTGAATTTTATTACCCAGCCATTTGGAATTAAGAAACCTTACCTTATACTCCCTGATGCATGTATGCTTGTCCATAATCTTTCTCAACTGACATGTTTTCTTATCTTGTAATACTTCATAGTAGGTTTCCCATGGATAACCTTTCTTACAAATTACTCTCATCCTCTTGTTATCATTTTTCTTAAATTCGAGGTTTCTACCAGCATGAATTGCATAAGTTCTAATTCCCTCTTTAAACTCCTCCTTAGAACCAAAATAAGTTCCTAATTCCCACTTATAGTCATCCATTCTTTTTGGTAGCTTGAAAGTTGGAAAATCATCTTTTATAATCTCATCATCTTCACTATCATAATTAGGAGGAATCTCATCAGTATCATACTCCTCAACATCACTCAAACCTCTTAAGTTTTTCTTGGTAGCCTCATCTTCAGTATCATCTTCAAATACACCACTGTATTCACCTGTTTCTTTCTCCACATTCTTCTTCCTTGGTCTCCCCTTACCTTTCCCCTTAACTTTTTCTTTACCCTTGCCCTTCCCCTTTTCTTTCCCTTCATCTTTGTCAACAACACCTTCATCTATGTCAACAGAAATTCCATCATCACCTGAATCCTCAAATAAGTGTCTGAAAATACTATCATCTTCACTATTCTCAGAACATTTTTTGTTACATCCTTTTTCTTCCTTGTTACAGTCAGGTCCTTTAACACCTTATTGGTTACATATGAGCCCATCAGCAATATTATCAGTTTGAACACTTACCAAGTAAGGTGTGTCATCAATTATGTCATCTTGTTCATACACTATAATTTCAGTGGTCCCATCTAAAGTTATATTCACTTGTGGTTCCTCGGTCACATTGTCCCCCTCAAAGTTAACATTCTCAGTGGTCCCATCCACATTAATATCCTCATAAGATCCTTCATGGTTAACTTTAGTGGGTCCTCCTTCATCAAATTTCGTACCTAGATTATTCAATTCTCCTATGGTCCCCAAATCATCAAAAGTTCCTATTATATGTCCTTCCAAGTTGTCTTCCTCTACCAAAGTATGACCTACATTGTTTTCAATAGGAAATATTTGTTCTTCCCCAAACACTGAATGTATTACAAACAGATGCACATTCTCATTGATAAGTGCAATGTTTCTCATTCTATATGTTCCTCTGTCGTCTTGCAACATTACTAATTCATTATCATCCACTGCATCATAATACCATAAGCACTCTACTTTTTGGTAACCTAGATCTTTTAACCCACCCATAATCTCAAAATAACTCCAAAAGTTAGGATCCACTTGCCAAGTCTCCTCTAACCCATTGTAACCTAACCTGTCAAACTCACCAAAGACACCCCCATGATGGACAACACACTCAAACCTATCACTCATTCCCTAAACACAGTCAGTAAGAAAGAAATGAGACAATGCATATTGAGAGCAGATGAAAATGGACGAAAATAATCACCTCATACATACACGTGCCTTAGGGTAGCCCAATTGTTCTTCGCAATGTTCTTCTTCGCAGCTTCGACCACCACAAGACTGTTCCTCGTAAGAGCTAGGGTTTGTGTTTTGTTCTTTGCACACTATGAAAAATCTGAACAACTGAGGATGAAATGGAATACCAAGAGTGTTTCACTTATGTTACTAAAAGAAAACAACAAACTATAATAATGCCACGTAAATTATTCGTATACCGAAAAATATATCAAATTATTAGAACAAATGCCACATCAGTTTAATACAATGCCACTGTTCGCTGTGATTTCTGACGAACAACCTCTGGTTAACCAATCTTTTACAGGATTGGGTTACTTGCAGGACCAACCAAACAAGTCCTAGGACACATGTGCAATTTTGTTATCAGGTCACTCTTAGTGTTTGATGATTGTTTGTGGTTTTTTTTGTCAATGATGTTAAAATCTTGAATGTTTGAATGTAAAAGTAAAGTAAACTAAAAGTTGAACAACAAGTAAAGAAAAATGGCAAAAAGACCATAAATTTTGCAGAAAAGTAAAGAAACTTGAAGTAAAAGCATTGGACGAAAAAAACTTGTAACTTAAATAACTTGAATAAAATTGGTCTTCAACACATACATTTCTCCACATATCAAACTCATTTCTCTCACACTGGGTACTTAGATTATTTTTTACAGGATTATTGTATAAGTTTTTCTCACACATGATTCTACAACAACTATCCTATTTATATACAAATAAAATAGCTACCTAAAACGGAAAAATCTTAACTATTTGACACTTGTCAATCTGCATGTGTTCTTCTTTTCCCAAAGCTTCCACACGTCCAACTGCCAAATGTTGTAACTTTTGAATTTGAATTCTTCCTCTTTGTGACGAAACGCGGCATCTCTTTGTTTTGTCGAATTGTCGAAGAGAACAAAACTCTTCAAACTTTATAGGATAACGCCTTTGTCGAAATCTCTTCCAACCTATCTTCGGTCGAAATGTCGAAAAGCACACCAATTCTTCAAATTATGTCATATGCTGAACTGTAATGAAAGTTCTTCAAACTTTGTCTGCTGAAAAATTCCTCATATTCCTGTCGAAGTATTTGAACATCTGGTCTTGTCGAAAATATCAAAACTCCTTCTGAATATCTTTATTTTCTTTCTCCTTTATCTGGTGACCATTTCCTTAGTAAAAACATGATTTTTACGTCTTAACTCATGGTGTCGAAATTATGTGCCTACAAATTGCCCCCCAGCAAAGATGTTTCGACTAACTCTGGAGAAATCATCCTTTGCTGTCGAAATTATTTTGACACCATGTCAGCTTCATTAATTGTGACGTGACTTCGTTAAGTCCCAAAAAAATCCATGATTACACTTTTTCTGAAAACGTCTCATCTATCCCACGTTTTAGACACGATCTTCCATAACCCTACAACTAGCTAATCATGGGTTTTCTCTAACTATCAACTTTTTGATCATCACCGTTGATTAACATGACACGTACCCCATGATCACCATAAAAACTGAAACGTTTTTTCTTCTTCTTCTTTTTACTTTATCACCCCCTTTTTTTTTAAATACCTCTTTTTATCAATCTTTTCATTTTTTACGCTCTTGAACTTTCTCTTCTTTATCAAACCCATATTTCAATTCCATTACTTCCTCTGCAACTCTCGCTCAGACTTCTCTCAACAATGGCTTCTCCAAAGAACGCTGCTGACCAAGGTGATAAGAAAGCAACAAGAACAACTGATCTTCTCCATGATCACACGCAACCTGGGCCGGTGCAGGTAAACAAACGACAATATATTCCAGAGCCTCCTAATGAGAGAGAAAAGGCTAGCATCTATCGATCTCAGGTACTTATCCCTGTTTTAATCTCTGGAGTTTGCCAAGCGCTGATCAGGACCGTTTAAAAGAATTTTACCCTTCTTACTCTGCTTCAAAACCCATAGGTGCAGGTAGAAAACCTCAACCTACGGAAACAACCTCCAAAAATACTGAAAGCTCTTCAGCTTCGACAGACCTAGATTTATTATATCTAAATCAAAATAGGATTTTTAGGAGCCCTCCATTGACAAAAGACCCCAAGGATTACTTAGCTTGGTTAAATAGAGTCGAAAGTGCTAAGGGAAAGTTTTGGAAGAAAATAGGCATCTATGACCTAATCCAATTGTCGAGAGATGGACCACGTTATTGCCAAAACATGTTGTTGGCTTCCCTATATTTTTGGGACAATACTTACAACAATTTTCACCTCCCTTGTGGGATGGTCACCCCAACCCTTTTTGATCTGGCAGCCATCACAGGTCTTAGTCCTATAGGTGAAATTTTCAACCCTGAGCATTTAAATAAAGACCCCATAGGCTTCGACACCAAACATGTTGGTTACTCCCTGTTCATTGCGCACTACCATGGTGAAGATACTGAAGAGGTTTCTGATAAGGAACATGTGGCTTTCCTAACTTTGTGGCTAGCAAAATTCGTCTTCTGCACTAGATCTCTTCAAGTTGCCAAGAGTTACATCACCATTGCTAACCAACTTCATGACGAAGTTAATCTTTGTCTAAGTAAAATGATTATGGCGAATCTTTATGAATCCCTTAGTGAAAGTGTAAACGCCCTGAAGACTAGCAAAGAAAAAGGAAATATCAACTTGACAGGTCCCTTTTGGCTTCTACAACTATGGTTGAATGCCACTTTTGAAACCTGCATTCCCATCAAGAACCAAATAGACGAAGAAGAGGTAAAGGACAGGCGTGTCGAATGGCCTAGGCTGGTCAAACTGACTCCAACTGATGAAGGGATAAGCCTTCGACAAGCCTTTACCAGCTACGTGATGATGTTTGCCAGACACTACAAATTCACACCATCCATGGCACCTTTCGCCAACAGGACTATAGGTCCTAAATGGTTCATCAAACAACTTCCTTTAGAACATCATAAATAAGAGGATTCATACATATCTATCTGGGCATCATTCCTCACGCCAAGGCATTTCTTTTCTCACCATAACATGAATAACACAAAGATTTCTCTCATTGTCTATCAGCCTAATTTAGTGGCTAGACAATTTGGGTTAATCCAAACAAAAACCAAACCTATCTATCCCAAGAAAGGTTCTATTTTATTTTACAATTCTTTTCACAACTTAGAAAAAAGTTTAGAGCTGTATCATAAGTTTTTTGACGAAACCTTGGAAGTCTGCCCTGTGATATTTCAACCAACCTACTTGTGCACTGAGGACTTCGACGTCTGGTGGAGAGAATACTTTCTTACCAAATTCTTCGACGTAGAAGCTTTTACAACACACCTGACGAACGCTTTTGCTTTTGTGCAGGACAAAAAGAAGAAAGGTACGGACAAACACATCAAAGAGATTCAAAATTTTCAAAAATATTTTGAAACCATTTACAGGCCAAATGATCTTCGTCGAACCATAGGCGAAGCAGCAGTGACCCTAAAACAGAAGTTTTCAGAAAAAATGGATAAGCTGGAGTTGCCTCCATATATTCCATCATATGCACGCTATAACTTTGCGTTTACCACGTATCCTCCAAAGTTTCCCCCACTTCCTTCTGCGGAATTTGGTGTGGCCTTGCGCCCTCCATTTCCAGTTTGGTTTGTGTGTGGGTCTGACTTAAAGCTGCTTCGTGAGTCTTGCAAAAAACTTGTTGATCGTGTGGTTCCGACGAAGTATCATTTGGACAACTTCCCAGGGTACCTTCATATTGGAATAGAACACGTTCGCGTGGAATCTCCTATTCTTGAAGGTGTCGAAGAAATACAACTTCTCTTTTTATTTCTAACTTTCTTATATGTTTTATATCCATATTTATTTATTTTCCTTCCTTTCAGCTGTCAAGATTGCTAGCAGGAAAACCCCTGGCGAAGGGACTTCCACCAAACAGGTCGAAAAATCACCTGTTGCTGCAAAGAAGGTTTCGACGCGCAAAAGCATTCAACCTCTCTTATATGAACTTTATTACTCTTAAACTGAACAAATTTCTTTTCGGTATGCCTTAGATAACTCGCACACCAACAACCAAGAGGAAACAAGAAGAGAAAAAGGTGGGTGTCGAAGAGTCCGAAGACGAATCCCCTGAGCCACAGCCTCTCAAAATAAAAAAGGGTGTAAAAATAAAAACGGTATCATCTCAGAGATCTATCGTCAAATCTAGAAAAACTCCCCCTACCAGTCTCATCACCAAAACTCACTCAAAAAGTGAAAAGAGTGGGAATTCAAGTACCCATGCTGAGATTCCTCAGGTATTTTTTCGACTGACAATATTCAAATTTTTACTTGCAATGTTTCTTCTTTTAATTTCCTTTTGCTGTTGACTTCAGGTTAATCTTGATGTCGAAGGGACTTCCAAAGTCCAAGAAATGCTTATCTCTTCTGATTCTGAAAAAACTTTGGCTGAGCGACTTCTGGAAGAGGCCACTCCAGACACTGGTATTCATGGACCCCAGACCAATAGTGACTTCGACATCAGCGACCAAGAATCTTCTAACAACGACTCCCCTGTTCGCCCAAGATTTACCGCGGAAGAAAAAGCTGATAAGGACCAAGACGAACAAATGCAAGGACCAATTAATATAGCTGAAGCTGACAAGAAGATTGTCGAAGAGGAAGAAGATATGTCGAAACGAACAGATATTAGCTTGAATCTTGGAGGAAGTGCCCAACCTATTCCCCTTCAGACAGAAACTCCTCTAACAACGGGTTCAACAAGCTTATCTCATGAAGAGATTGAGAGTCTGAAAGTGAAAAAACCTCTAGAATATCTGAAGGCTCTTCTCAGTTCTCGACATAACTTTCAGGATTCCTCCTACAGCAGTTCAACAACTTCTGGAGCCACCTCTGAAGTTCAGTCAATTAATGTTGTCATGGCTGAGATCAAGACTAAAATTCTTGGCGTAGACTTGTTTAAAGTTTTGGTCGAAAAACCTTCTGCTCAATATGAGCTGAAAAAACTTCTTAAATAAGCTAATCTCTTAGAGGCTTCTACTGAGGAAAGTCGTCTGGTAATGGACTTGATTTCTATGATCGACTCGGTGAGTGTTGACTTACTTCGCCAAAAGGAGTTTTCCAAGAACATCTCAACTAAGTCTGAGAAACAAGTTTCAGAGTGGAATGATGTAGCTTCTTCGACCGAAAAAATCTCAGAATTAAACAAACTTTCTGAAGACTACTCCAAAGCTGCTGCTGAATGTGAAAGCAAAATCCAGACTTTCCAGGCTCAAATTGTCGAACTTCAGAAGAAAATCCTTCAAGAGAAAGAACGCCAAGCCAACCTTCAGCAACCTAACCAAGAGGGCATTGATAGAGAACTTCAAAAGGGGCTTCAACATGCAGAAATGGCTCAGCAACTTAATCGAGAAATTGACGAATTGTCCGTTGGGAAAAGCCTTTGTGAACGTCGAATTCAACTTCAACAGAAGAAATTTGACAAACTCAAAGAAACTTTTCTTCGACGATAATTTGTAATAGAAATAGGTTTTTACATTTGTCTTGTTTTGGCAGCCTTTCAAGGCTTTTATCTGTAATGTTACCAATGACATCTGTTTGGCGAAGACATAGTTTTTCAGTTTATGAATTTATTCCATTTCTATTTTTATTTCTTGCAATGTTGGCTTATATTTTTTCAAATACCTGCCATTTATTTTCAGTATCCTTTTATCTTTTTCTATTTCTTCGACTTCATATGCGCCATTTGAAAAAACTCTTAAGATTTGGAAAGGTCCTTCCCATTTAGGAGACCATTTTCCCATTAATCTATCTTTCTTGTCCATGGGCAAAATTACCTTCCAAACAAGATCACCAACTAAAAAGGCTTTAAATTTTACTTTCTTATTGTAAAACTTTTCGACTCTTTCTTTCTGCCTCTTTATCAACTCCAAAGCACGCAACCTCTCCTCATCTAAGTCAACTAACTCATCCATCATCATACTCCAATAAGTCTCAGATGAAATTTCATGATGCATTTGAATTCGTATTGATTGTAAATAGATTTCAACTGGTAATATTGCATCATGCCCATAAGTTAACTTAAATGGGGTAGAATTAGTTGCCTCTTTAGGAGACGTTCGACAAGCCCAAAGAATTTGATCCAGAGTCTTGTGCCAATTTTTAGGTTTTTTACCAACATGTTTTTTTATCAGATTTATCACAACTTTGTTTGTTGCTTCGACCTGTCCATTTGCTTGGGCATAATAGGGTATCGAAGTTAACAACTTAAAACCTATTTCTTTTGCAAATGCCTGCATGTTTTTCCCAGTAAACACAGATCCTTGATCAGTGGTTATGGTTTCTGGTATTCCAAACCTATGAATTATGTGTTTCTGGATGAATTCTATAACTGCCTCCTGATCTACATTCTTCAGTGGTATAACTTCAATCCACTTAGTAAAATAGTCTACTCCAACCAAAATGTATCTTTGCCCCTTTGAAGAAGATGGTCGAATTTCCCCAACTAAATCTAAAGCCCAACCTCTGAATGGCCAAGGCTTTATAATAGAGTGTAACTCATTTGCAGGTACATGAGGTATGCCTGCATGAATTTGGCATTCTTGACACCCTTTTACAAATTCAACACAGTCCTTTAGCATTGTTGGGCAATACATCCCTTGTCGAAATAGTAACCACTTCATCCTGTGACCTGCCTGGTGTGCACCACATGCACCACTGTGCACGTTTGACAAAGCTATATAAGTTTCACTCTCACCTAAGCATTTTAGTAAGACTCCTTCTGCAGTCTTTTTAAATAACTCATTTCCAAAAAGTACGTAGCTTAAAAGCCCTATACTTTATTTTTCTTTTGACTATCTGGTTTGGGTTTTGTAAATAATCCTTAATAGGTCTTCTCCAATCTCCCACCTCTGGATCATCTACATTAAAAATTTCAAAATTTTCTTCGTCACCATAACCCAGTCTTATTGTCTCCAAATCTGATGGGGACAATTTGGTGGATGATACTTTTCCTCTTACTTCAATAGCTTTCTCCATATTTTCTTTCGACACTTTGTAGCCTGATGCCAGTTGAGCCAAGTCATTTTCTTCTTGATTTTCCAATCTAGGAATGTGTTTAAAGGCTACACTGTCGAATTTCTTGAGGAGTCTATTGGCTATTACAAAGTACACGATCAAATTCTCCTTGACACATATGTATTCTTTTGTCAATTGCTTTATTACCAACTCAGAGTCACCCATTATTTCGACTCTTGTTGCCCCCAATTCCAACAATATTTCAAGTCCAGCAATCAAAGCCTCATATTCTGCTTCATTATTTGAACACAAGCCTTCTACTTTGTACTTGAATTTTGTTGGAATTTTATTAGGAGAAATAATCAACATCCCAACACCAGTTCCATTCTTGTGACTGGAACAGTCGAAATATAATGTCCAAGGTTCTACTTCGACATATTTTATTTCACTTTCATTTATTGAGTGGTCAGCTAAAAAATCAGCAACCATTTGTCCTTTGACAGCCTTTAGAGGCATATACTTCAAAGAATATTCAGTTAATGCCAAGGCCCATTTCCCAATTCGACTATGTAAAATGGATTTAGATAACATATATTTTATTACGTCGAAATGAGAGGATACATATATATCAATGGGTTTTATATAATGCTTTAACTTTGTACAAGAGAAATATACACATAAACATAGTTTTTCTATTATACTATATCTAGTTTCAGCATCATTTAAGACTCTGCTGAGGTAATAGATGGCCCTTTCGACGCCATCTTCATCTTCCTGACAAAGCATGCTTCCCAATATTCTGTCAGATGTTGAGATGTAAAGCCTCATACTTCTTTTTCGACAAGGAGACATTAGAACTGGAGGACTAGCCAGATACTCTTTGATTTTGTCGAAAGCATCTTGTTGCTCTTGCCCCCAAGTGAAATTTTCCTTCTACAGTCGAAGTAGAGGTGAGAAAGCCTGTGTCTTTCCACTAAGGTTGGAGATGAACCTTCTAAGAAAGTTGATTTTCCCCAGTAGAGACTGCAATCCCTTTTTTATCGATGGCGCTTTCGCTTCCATTATGGCTTTGGCTTTGTTCTCATTAATTTCGATCCCTTTCTTGTGGACCACAAAACCTAAGAAATCACCCGCCTGCACACCGAAAGCACATTTAAGGGGATTCATTTTTAAACCAAACTTCCTCATCCTTTCAAAGGATTGTCGAAGATGGTCAATATGGCTTGAACCTGAGACAGACTTAATCACAATATCATTTATATAAATTTGCATAAATGTCTCAATGAAATCATGAAAAATAGAATTCATTGCCCTTTGATAAGTGGCTCCGGCATTCTTTAGACCAAAGGGCATTACTACCCATTCATATGTTCCTATTGCCCCAGGACAACGAAAAGTTGTCTTTGGAACATCTTTTTCAGCAATAAAAATCTGGTTGTAGCCAGAGTATCCATCAAGCATACTCAAATACTCATGGCCTGCTGCAGAATCTATAAGCATTTCTGCTACTGGCATAGGATATTCATCCTTAGGGGTAGCTGAGTTTAAATCTCTAAAGTCAATGCATACCCTAAGCTTGCCATTTTTCTTAATCACAGGAACAATATTAGCAATCCATTCGACATACCTCGTTGTACGGATGAATTTGCATTTTAGAAGTCTTTCGACTTCTTCTTTAATTTTCGACAGGATCTCTGGTGCGAAGCGTCTGGGAGTTTGCTTTATTGGCTTTTTTCCCTCCATTATTGGCAACTTCAATTCGACCAAGTTCCTGTCTAAACCAGGCATTTCGTCATAATCCCATGCGAAGCAGTCTTTAAACTCATTCAGCAATTGGATTACTTCGACTCTGAACTGAGGATCCATCTTGGCACTGATGTAAGTTGGCCTTTTTTCTGCCCCCAGTCCTAAATCAATTTCTTCTAAGGGATCCTGCGCCACCATCTTCATATTTGTTGGTGCTGGATCTTTTTCAAACCCCAGGGGTTCGTCATCATAAATGGCGTCAAGCCTTTGATTTTGTCATTCGCCATTAAAGTTTTCTTCAATACTTTGTTTTGGACATTGTTCCTCAACATTCTCTTGAGGATGTTGTCCTTCGACAGTCTGTTGAGGATGTTGTCCTTCGACAGTTTGTGCGTTGGCTTCGATAGCCATATATTTTACTTCGGCCTCAAGGGCGGCTTTGAGTTTGTTTTCGGCTATATAAGCCGTAATCCTTTTCATTGTCGATGCTTCAGTCATTTTCACTAAATTCACTTCCCCACCCAGTTGGATTTACATGAGTGGTTCCCCAAGCATAATTCGTCTCTCCAATTATCTCTTTGTCCCATTGGAATCCATGCGTAGGGTGGAGATACATGGAACAATATGCATTGTCTGAGGCTGTCAAGTCGAACCCAGCAGGGTTGCAAGGTGCTATGTGAGCCAAGTTTTTGTCGAAATTATGACTATTAACGTTGTTCACATCAGCCATGAAGTAACTTTGGTCTGCCTCTATGTTCTCGACGATCCCGTATGGCCTCCAAATTGCTATCCTCTGATGCATGGATGAAGGTACAGCCCCAATCCCATGGATCCACTCTCTTCCTAGCAACAAATTGTAGTTTGCTCTTGATGTTATAACCACAAACATTGTAGGTCTGGTAATGGTTCCCACAGTTAGGTTCAACTGTATCACCCCCAATGTCGTTCCTACCTTACCTTCATAGTTAGATAACACCATGTTGTGAGGTTTGGTGTCTGAGTCATCTTTGTTAATCTTCTTTATCATATAATGAGGGATTAGATTGACAGCTGCTCCTCCGTCTATCAAGATCTTGTTTACACCCACATTCTCTACTTTCCCTTTTATAAACAAGGGCTTCAAATGGGCCTTCATTGCATCGTCTGGCTTTTCAAAGAACACATTCTGCTCTTCGACACAGCCATTATTCATTACATAGTAACACACAGGCTTAAGCCCTATGCTGTCATCTGCCATATCATCCTCTTCGTCCTCCACTTCCATTGTTCTGTCATAATCTCTAGGCAATACTGAAACCACATTTCATGTTCCGTCGAAGGACGCTTCAGCATCTGACTTGAAGTCATCAGTCACTTCTTCGTCTTCTGGCATTTTGTTGTTAGTCTTTGACATTTCTGTTATGTTGCTTGATTTGTTTTTCTGAGAAGGCTCTTCTTTTGGCAGAGACTCTCCTTTGCTTATTGCCTGCATAAACTTACTTGATTCAGCTTTATTTTTACCATCCATGTTCTGTTCTGCAGTTTCTTTTTCGGCTCTCTTTTGCCTTTGAAACCTCCTCCATTGAGACCTCGACATGGGGTTCTTCCCCTTGTAATTTTCAGAGATGTATTTTGGTTTTGGTTTTTCTACTTCCTTTTTTGCTTCTATCGAAGCACCCCTATTTACTTCAAAACTTTTCCACCTTTTCTGACCTTGGGCATTCCTTATAGGCTGGACCCACTTGTCATCATTTGCCTTGTTGGATGGCTTATAGGTACTATAACGCCTTTCTCCCATTCTTTGGTTATGATGCTCCCTTTTTCTTGGATCAAACCTCTCATTTCTGACTGGTGGGACTGCTCCCCAGTTTCCTCTCTTTTTGGCCTTCTCTACTGCTTCCAGATTGTTGGCTGCTTTTCTGTCGAATACAACACTACACCTTGGACAAAGCATGACCTCTGCATTCTTTTTCTCGCATCTTTGGATGAATTCCACCAGACTTTCGTCTTCTTTTGGATAAACAGACTTCTGATGTTCCTCTTGATGATTCTTTTTATTGGTATCTGCTTGTGCTTTCTGAGTGACCTCTACCATATGAACTTCTGCATTCTGATCACTTGTAATCTTTAGTTTGTTCATTTTTCAATTAACATCATCTCTTTAGAGATATTTCCTCTTAACTGATCTAAACTGCTTTTTGGGCGTAAGCCTTTGTGGATGTACTTACAACATTGTGCAACTGACTTTTCTTTTGGATCTTCCATTATTCTGCGCAGAATTCCATGAGGGGTGGGCTGCACGAAACTTTCAGCAGCATCTTCTTTAATTTTGGTAACGCTTTTATTCACTGGTTCGACAGTGTTGACATTGTCAGCAATTCCTATTTCCTCAATTTTGTCATGACTAAGGCCTTCAGTGGCCTCTTTTTTGGTAATGAGGACCTTGTTATCTGTTTCATCGTCATCATCTCTGAAGAAATCTCCCCATCCTGTGGGTTTGATTTCATTGATGTCAGTTTTAGAGCTTGGTGGTGCAGAATACTTCACCATGAAGTCAAACTTTCCACTGGGCTCTCCTAGAGTGTCCCAGACCACTCCATACTCAGTACCTTTGTTGTTATTCTTCTTGTCGAAGCCTTCACTAGCTTTGACTGTGTTTCCTCTGTCGAAGCCTTCAGTAGCTTTAATTATGTTCTCTCTGTCGAAGTCTTCAGTAACTTTGACTTCTTCCTGGCTGTCGAAACTATCAGTAGTTTCTTCTGTGTTGGTGTAGTCATTTATTTCTTTAGTGTCAAGATTCTCAGCAACCTTGATTATAGCTGGTTTTGCCACAGAGCCTTCAGATATTACCTCCTCAGCCTGATCAGTGAGATCATCAGCACCCTCCACCATGTTTACATGGGTGTCGAAACCTTCAGCAGCTTCCATCATGTTTACATGGGTGTCGAAGCCCTCAGCAGCTTCTATCATGGTGAAGTTGGTGTCGAAGCCCTCAGTAGCTTCTACCATTTCAAAACTTCCTTCAGACATCACTTCCATTTCGACCATGTTTTCCATCTCCGGTTCAGCATAGTTGGCTTCCACAACCTGCATGGGATTAGAGTCGATCCTCATCTGTTGCTTAGCTTTGTCTCCAAATTTCAGCCTTCCGTTCTGAATTGCATTCTGAACAAGATCCCTAAAAAGGTAACATTGAGAAGTTTTATGACCCAAAAAATTATGGTATTTGCAAAAACCTCTCTTTTTCTGTTGGTCTACAGGAGGCTCTTTAGTGCCTGCTGGTTTTATCAATTGACCATCTTTAACTAATAAGTCGAAAATTTCATCACACTTGGTGATGTCGAATGTGTAAGTTCTTTTAGGGAACCTATCATTCCTTTCAATTTCGACTGGATTTTTTCCATTCAACGGAGCTAAAACTTTACACGAATATGGTGGGCCTTGTTTTAATTCTGCCAGATCAATTTCTTGTTCGTCGAAAATGACGGATTCGTTTTCGTCATAATCTTCGTCTTGACATATCCCTACATAGGCCACTCTTTCCTTTTTATTTTTATTTGATCTAAATTTCTCAGTTTTCAGCCTTTCTATTTGTCTTACTCTATCTGCTAGTTGTGCCATGTCTCTTAAATACTAGGTGTCTAATTTTTTCCTTATGGAATAATTCAGACCCCCTGCAGCCATTTCGACTAATTCTTGTTCTGAAACTTGTGTAAAACATCTAGCCTTCAATAATCTAAACCTATTTAGATAGTCATCTATAGGTTCAGAGAATTTTCTTTTGACACTTGCTAATTCCTTCAAACTTATCTTAGTTTGCCCCATATAGAATTGTTCATGGAACAATCTTTCTAATTGGGTCCATGTAAATATTGAATTCGCAGGCAAGGAAGTAAACCAAGTAAAAGCATTTTTTGTCAAAGAACTTGGAAAATATTTCATTCTTAAGTTCTCATTATTGGCTATTTCCCCTGCTTCGATCAAATAACGTGTTATGTGCTCTATGGTGGATTCACTAGTATCCCCTGAAAATTTGGTGAATTTAGGGACTTTCCACCTTGGTGGTAATTCTTGTTGCAAAACGTATTCAGACAAAGGGGAAGTATAACTAGGCCTTTGTAATCCTACGTTTACCCCATTTTGCGCCAGTATTCTTTCGACCATGGCTGCAATGTTATTTTCGACAGGCAAATTGTTACAACGCATTCTTTGCTGCAATATTTCATCAGCGTTCTGGTCTCTTTGAACTATTATTCTCCTAGGTTCCTGTCGAACAGGATTTTCTACACGAGGCTGTTCGACTACTATCTCTTGGTCCCTAGGATTTTCCTGAGGATTTTCTAATGGCCTTTGGTTTATGGTAGGTTCTTCTTCGACAGGCCTATTAACAGGATTTTGATTTATTTGTATTCTTTGTTGTGTTTGAGGAACTCCAAAGAAACTAGCAATACGTGCCATTTGTTCTGCCAATATCTGGTTTGTTTGGGTAGTGTTTTGTATTAAAGGGTTGAACACTTCTCCCATTTGTTGTGTCAATGCCTGAACCATACCATGGTTACTTTCATCCATTTGTTGACGAATTACTTGCGCAAAATGGTTCGTAATAGTTGGCATTTGGAATCCTGGTGGAATCTGATTTAATCTACTCTCATTTCCACCATATCCTGACCCTTGTAATGGTGAAGACGTTTGAACCATAGCATCAGAAAACAATGGTGATGAATTATGTAAATTTGCCATCATTGAAGTTGGCATTCCGTATGGTTGTTCTCTACCAAACATGGGCATGGAATAATTAAAGAATGACCTAAAGGTATTTTCTCTAGGAGGAGGCGTTCCCATGGGCATTGGGTGTCCTATTGTGGAAGAACCAGGCGCATTTTGGGATCCTGAAACCGCTGGTATCGAATTTGCTGATGAAGGCACAATCTGTTCTAAAACAGGTCCTAAACCTGCACTTCCTTCTGACGAAGGGATAGGATTAGATACTGGAATGATTTCATTAGGATTGTTTGAAGTATTTGGTGGATTAGACATCTTTCTTCCTCTTGTTCTTTTTGGTCTTTCTACGTCGGTTACGGCTAATTTACCGCTTCTAAGAATCATACAACGCAGTAAGAAACTTTCTAACTAAGAGGACTTGTATTAATTTTTACAATTGCACTAGTCCCACCGGGTGTGCCAATTTGTTCGCTGTGATTTCTGACGAACAACCTCTGGTTAACCAATCTTTTACAGGACTGGGTTACTTGCAGGACCAACCAAACAAGTCCTAGGACACATGTGCAATTTTGTTATCAGATCACTCTTAGTGTTTGATGATTGTTTGTGGTTTGTTTTGTCAATGATGTTAAAATCTTGAATGTTTGAATGTAAAAGTAAAGTAAACTAAAAGTTGAACAACAAGTAAAGAAAAATGGCAAAAAGACCATAAATTTTGCAGAAAAGTAAAGAAACTGGAAGTAAAAGCATTGGACAAAAAAGACTTGTAACTTAAATAACTTGAATAAAATTGGTGTTCAACACATACATTTCTCCACATATCAAACTCATTTCTCTCACACTGGGTACTTAGAGTATTTATTTACAGGATTATTGTATAAGTTTTTCACACATATGATTCTACAACAACTATCCTAGTTATATACAAATAAAATAACTGCCTAAAACGGAAAAATCTTAACTATTTGACACTTGTCAATCTGTATGTATTCTTCTTTTCCTGAAGCTTCCACGCGTCCAACTGCCAAATGTTGTAACTTTTGAATTTGAATTCTTCCTCTTTGTGACGAAACGCTGCATCTCTTGGTTTTGTCGAATTGTCGAAGAGAACAAAACTCTTCAAACTTTATAGGATAACGCCTTTGTCGAAATCTCTTCCAACCTATCTTCGGTCGAAATGTCGAAAAGCACATCAATTCTTCAAATTCTGTCAAATACTGAACTGTAATGAAAGTTCTTCAAACTTTGTCTGCTGAAACATTCCTCATATTCCTGTCGAAGTATTTGAACATCTGGTCTTGTCGAAAATATCAAAACTCCTTCTGAATATCTTTATTTTCTTTCTCCTTTATCTGGTGACCATTTCCTTAGTAAAAACATGATTTTTACGTCTTAACTCATGGTGTCGAAATTATGTGTCTACAGCGACATCACCCATTGTTAACGTTTTTTTACATAAACTTAACATAAATGATCAAATACTCTAACGGAAGTTAAATAAAAGGACTACAATGTAATGTTTTTTAATTGTGGGATTAAATATAAATAACAAATTAAGTTAAGGGACAAAAAAATGAATTAAACCTATCTACTTTTACAGAATTTTATCCTATAAATTGTGGATATTTTTGCATGTGCTAGTTGGGATGAGTCAAATTATCATCCTAAAGGATAGTAATGACACATTAGTCAATCATCTCCCCTATAAACATTTTATTGTAAAATTTTATTGCAGACCTTAAAAATTAAATAGTTATATATAAGGTCATGCAATAAAATAAAATTTATGTTTAGTGCATTGAATAAATATATATTATTCTTTAAAAAAATTGATTATATTTTCTATGCATTGATTATAGGATTTGTTGTGGGGGAGGGAGGGGGTCCCTAGACTGTGAATTTCTTTTTCACACTAACCTAAGAAACACAGAAATTTGGCTGCACTGCCCCATCAATATACAACTTAATCAATCCAATCAAATAACAATCTTATTATTTTCATTTCACCAATACATTTAACTTCAGCTACAACTAACTCAATTTTCTTCGTTGCAGAACTAACCATACACTTAATTTGACTTGTGACACACTATACAATGAGCCTCTGAATTATTCACATGGGTGCTGTATTGTATGAAGCAAGTGAAAGTGACATAACACAACACATGATTGTTCTTATTTTGTTTTGTAACTATCCCAAATGACTTATGAACCTTACCTTCACTTGTATTGCATGTATCATTTTCATCTTTATATCCCAGTTCCCCAATATCCCCTCCAAAATCCAACTAGACATTTGTACCACTGACATTACCATTTGTCCAATTGTTTTATTCATTGTACTCTACCACAATGTCCGGATATCCCAACACACAAACAACCTTCAAATTATCGTCCAAGATCGTTGCAGATGTGAACCGTCTGATCTTGATCAAAGCGTCCCGCTATCGTTTTTAAGGAAAAGTGGTATATTGATGAGAAGAAAGTTTTTATTTATTATGGCCATAAAAATGAAAGAGAGGTAAAGTCAAAATTAGACATCATATCATATCATAAATATACTGACACTTTATAACAATGTCAATGCTCATTAATTAATATAACAGTTTTTATAGAATATTGTTAGTTTCTTGTTATTTGCATGTCACTTTTTTTTCTCACCATCTTTTCAATCTCAGAAGATTCAGAGAATAAACAGCACCTAGTAGAAGATTAAATGAAATGCTGTCAAGATTTGATGCCATGTACCTTTATTTTGTTTCTTTATTTTCAAGAACCAACCATTGCATGAAACTAACAAGTGAAAGTTTCTTGTTTGTTTTCTACAGAGATATCAAATCTAGCCATTACAAATGAAGGAAGAAGATAATAAAGACCAAGAAACTGGACTTGAATCTCAACTAGCTTCATGTTTTACTTCCTCTTGCAAAACTCTTGTTTTTCCTTCTAGGCCTGGCTATGGAAAACTTGGGACAAAGTGTGTTGTCAAAGCTAATCACTTTCTTGCTGATATATCAGTATCTGACTTGAGCCAATATGATGTAAGTCATTTAGAAACAACAAAATTGCGGTTACGCTGCAAACTTTGATATTGCGGTGAAACGCAGCCGCGATAGAGGTTCCGGAGACCTCTAGAATATTTATATTGCGACCGCAGTCGTAGATTTTGCTAAGTTATCATGTGTGTTTTATGAAGGTTGTTATAACTCCTGAAGTTAACTCTAGAAAAACAAGAAAAGCTATCATAGGAGAGTTAGTGAAGCTTCATCGAAACACCGAGTTGGAAAAGAGACTCCCAGCTTACGATGGTTCGAAGAAACTTTACACTTCCGGTCGGCTTCCGTTTACACAGAAAGTGTTCAATATAGTATTGAGTGAGGATGATGAGGGAACTTGTAGTACAAGGTAATTGATTATCATTCAAGAAAAACAAAGTAAATTTTTTTCTTTCAAATTTTGGATTTTGAAACAAATGAGTTGTGAATTTGTGTTCAGGGAAAGAGCATTTGAGGTTCAAATCAAGTTTGTAGCTCATGTTAGCATGCACCAGTTACATGAGCTTCTCAGTGGGAAAAAAGTCGATACTCCGTATGAAGCTCTTAATCTCATTGACGTTGTATTGAATGAGTTTGCATCTCATAGGTGCATTTTTTCATTTGTTCTTTCAAGTTTTAACATATACTACTATCATTCAATTATTGTTTCTTACACGTTAATTTGCATGTTTAGCTATGAATCGTTTGGGAGGTTATCCTATTCTCCGGATTTAAGAAAATCACATCCGCTGAGTGGTGGATTGGAATCATGGCGCGGTTTCTATCAAAGTATAAAGACTACTCAAATGGGATTATCACTTAATGTCGGTGAGAGTTCTAGTCAATCTTCAAACTCGGGTTCTTCCGAACAATTTGGCCTAAACTAAAGCTGCATTTTGTTGTTTTTCTTCTGATTTATTTTTTGACAGACATGTCAGCCACGGCGTTTATCGAACCACTCCCTGTGATTGACTTTGTAGCGCAAATATTAGGAAAAGATGTGCACTTAAAGCCATTGTCCGACGCAGAACGCATCAAGGTAAGAAATTTATTTTACTATAGCAACTTGAAAGTTAAGCGCTATTTTCTGACCGAAAAATGTTTATGGTATGACTCGCGCAGATTAAGAAAGCCTTAAGAGGTGTGAAAGTAGAAATTACATATAGAGGAAGTGTGAGAAGGAAGTACAAGATAACAGGATTGACATCACAACCTACAAGGGAACTCATGTATGGCTTTGTAGTTTTATTCATTACAAAAAGTTGCGAATTTAATGTATTTGACATTAGAGGTAATGGTTTTTTTTTATCTTTTCGTTCTGATAGTTTCCCTTTGGATAAGCAAATGAATATGCAATCAGTAATCGATTACTTTCGAGAAAAGTATGAATATACAATCATGTATCCCCATTTACCTTGCCTTCAAGTAGGAAGTCAAGAGAAGTTGAACTATTTGCCTATGGAGGTATAAGCTTTGGTTTTCGTTTGAATTTATATTCAAACTTTTTGTTTTATTTTTAGATTTCATTGAAAGCTTATGTGAATCTTGTACTAGGTATGCAAGATAGTTGGAGGTCAGAGATATTCAAAGGGGCTTAATGAGAAGCAAATAACTTCTCTGCTAAAGGTCTCGTGCCAGAGACCACGCGGAAGGGAGGATGATATTTTACAGGTTATTGTCATTTTTTTTGTTCGAGTCTATGAAGCACAAACATTAGACATGACACTAATAGTGTATTAGTGTTGTACACTTGACGCATGTCAAACATCAGACACACCTACAATTTAAAGTGTCGTTTGTGAACTAAATGAATAGCTCATGTATTGGTGTTGATCTTGTTTTTAACTTACAGACAATTCATCGAAATGATTATAATTGTAATCCTTATGCAAAGGAGTTTGGTATCAGCGTAGACAACAAGCTTGCATCGGTCGAGGCTCGGGTTCTTCCTGCTCCTTGGGTGATTTTTCCTATTGTTGAATTCATTTTTTGTTGTCGTCTTTTGGAATTCAACTGACAATAGTACATTTTTGCTTTTTCTTCATAGCTGAAATATCATGACACTGGAAGAGAGAACAAAATCCTGCCACAAATTGGTCAGTGGAACATGGTGAACAAGGTTAGCTTTAGACACGCACACAGATTACAGTTTGTTTTAACAGTGGATTTTCATTCTTATTATTTCAATGCAGAAAGTTGTAAATGGAGGAAAAGTAACAAATTGGGCTTGTATCAATTTCTCAAGAAATGTCCAAGAAAAATTAGCTAGTGCATTTTGCCAAAACTTAGTTCAGGCATGCCAAATGTCAGGCATGGTAAAAGTCTTAAATTTTGGTTTATATAACTTTTCTGATTATAACTACACCTTGTTATTCAGTATTATCGTCATGTACATTTGTAGTATACATTTTTTTTTTTTTCGTTTTACAGGAATTTTGTCCGGAACCTGTGATTCCTGTATATTCAGCAAGACCAGATATGGTTAAAAAAGCCTTGGAGCATGTATATTTTGTTTCTCGACACAAACTTCATGGGAAAGAGCTCGAATTGCTCATTGCTATTCTTCCGGACAAAAATGGCTCTCTCTATGGTACGACGCTCAGAAGATTCCAAGAGATTCATCGGGAGAAGAAAATGGAAATTTAATCTCCGGCTTTTATTTTCTTCTCCCGGCGAATCTGCTTTTTCTGATGTTTACAAGATAACATGTGGTGAAAACTTGTTTTTCACATTTTTTGCTTGCGCCTGAAGAAACAAACTCTTGCTTCAGGTGATCTTAAAAAAATCTGCGAAACAGATCTCGGGCTGATTTCCCAATGTTGTCTTACAAAATACGTATTCAAGATTGGTAGACAGTATTTGTCAAATATAGCACTAAAGATCAATGTCAAGGTTTGTATTACGAAACTTAAATGATCTATCATATTAGTTTCTTTCTACTTAAGAATAATCACTTCTATGTTTCCATTTTTCACTTAATCTTCATTTTCTTAAATAAATGCAATGTATACTTTAGATGGGAGGAAGGAACGTAGTACTCATGGATGCGGTGAGTTCCAAGATTCCATTGGTTAGCGACATTCCAACGATAATTTTTGGCGCTGATGTAGCTCATCCCGACTCCGGAGAGGACGTTTGTCCATCTCTTGCAGCCGTAAGCATTTACAAACTCCTATAACACATAGCGTTAGCATGTCCTAAGTTTGATCTATTGTGATTATTGTTATTCAGGTTGTAGCCTCTCAAGATTGGCCGGAAGTAACCAAGTACGCAGGATTGGTATGTGCTCAGAAACCTCGTGAGGAACTTATTAAAGATCTTTTCAAATGTTGGAACGATCCACAACATGGTATCGTTTATGGCGGAATGATCAGGTAATTAAGTAACACTTTTTCTAAAATTGAAATTTTGCGCGCTTATTTGGATCCTAACATTCTGTGCTGCTGCAGAGAGCTCTTGCTCTCTTTTCTGAAGGCAACAGGAAAAAAACCACATAGGATAATATTTTATAGGGATGGGGTAGGTGATGGACAGTTCTACCAGGTTTTGCTATACGAGCTCGACGCAATCCGCAAGGTACTTACTGCTGAGTTTGAGACATGATATCCCCAAACAGATATATCTGTTTCTATTGATTATGAATTTTCAATATGTGTAGGCTTGTGCGTCTTTGGAACCTGATTACCAACCTCCAGTAACCTTTGTCGTGGTTCAAAAACGGCATCACACTAGATTGTTCCGGAGCAATCACAACGACAGAAACAGCACAGATAGAAGTGGGAATATCTTGCCAGGTAAAAAGCCTATAAATATAATTGCAGAATATTTGGAATGCTCAGAATTGTGATTACTAATGCAGGAGTTGAAACACTTCTAACCGGTTAATGTAGGTACCGTGGTGGATTCAAAGATATGTCATCCTACAGATTTCGACTTCTACTTGTGCAGTCATGCAGGAATTCAGGTATGACAATGACATCTATGCCGTTACATTAGTAAGAACATTATAATGTTGGATTGGATTAACTAACATTATCGAAATTTTCAGGGTACAAGTAGAGCAGCTCATTATCATGTTATATGGGACGATAACAACTTCAGTGCCGACGAGATTCAGTCATTAACGAACAACTTGTGCTACACGTATGTAAATAAACTCTTATCATCTTAAATATATTTCTCAATTCCTAAAATGAAATAACCTCATCGTGTTTTGATGACAGTTATGCGAGATGTACGCGATCCGTTTCTGTAGGTGAGTCTTTGTTTCATGTTTAACGACAAGTACATGAAAATGTCAATACATTTAATTGTCTGATATATGTGTGCAGTTCCTCCTGTGTATTATGCTCACCTGGCTGCTTACAGAGCTAGATTCTACATGGAACCTGATATCCATGAAAATGCAAAATCACACGCTACGAGATCGAATATCGAGTCGGTTCGGCCACTGCCAGCTCTAAAAGAGAAGGTCAAGAATGTAATGTTTTACTGCTGAATAAGGAGTGCAGTACATGAAAAGTTTAACCCAACATGTATAATTCTATGTATGGAAATTATTGACAGAACCTAGTTTTGGTTGCCTAAGAAGAGTTAAATATAACTTTTTGGTACATTTAATTAATGAAAATAAAAATTATCATATTTATTTTAATCAATAGAATTATAACATTCTACTATATCATACCAGTATTTTAAAAGTAAACATGTACAGTAAAATTTTCAATGCATATTTTTTTCCTCTTCAAAGAATGTTCTTATTTAATTGAATTATAATATACAAAACCATTATTTATTTAAAAATAATTCAAACATTGCAACAAAATCTAATAATATACAGACACAAATCCATGTGTGTGAGCTCAAATAAATGAGTAAACCACACATGACACATGGTGTGTTGAATTATTGACACTAGAACGAAAATGATTTTATATTAAACAACCATGAGTCCGTGTCCGTGATTAGTGGGCACCCAAAATATCCTGCGGCTGATGTCCTGTGATTTAGCTATCAAACTAATCTTCGAAATGGGGTTTGGGTCTTTCAAGAAGACGACTAGAACAAAATGCTGAATAATATGAAAAGAAATTCCTACATTTAGTCAAAATAAATAGAGGTCTATTGATTGAAATTAAAACTATTAATAGAGAGAAATTCCTATAATCCAAGAACAAAGTGATCTTCCGATGAGAGATATTTTCACTATGTCCGACCGAAAAGGTTTCTAATCAAAAATGCATATAATAAATTCTCTCTTGTTATTGGTATCCTTATATAACTAACGTTCGCCTTCTCACATAAACAATTATAATCAAAATTCTCTATTACGTATTTCTATTAGACTAAAGCCCAAATTCAGTATCATATCACTACTGACTGTTAGAAAAATAATTTTGTCCTCAAGACTGACATAAGAAAAATGGTTTGAATAAATTTTATCCTTTCTAACTATTTGTGTAACCCTGGCATGAGCAGAATAATTTCAACTAGACAGTTAATATTATAGGGAACAGAAAGATAGTAACTAGGATAATAGGTAAGTGTCATTGCAATACAAACTTACTACTTGAATTTTTTTTTTCTGATTTGATACAAAAGGACTGATTTGGGTGATTTGTTCCCAACCAGAAGGAGGATTTGGGTGTGACTCAAACTGAACCATCACCGGTGGAGCCGACATCAATCGCTCTAACAAAGGTCGATCCGGCGGCTCCGGCGGAGCTTGTGGCTCTTCCACTAGATCCATAACCGTGTCCATTTTTTCTTCCATTGTGCTTCATTCATAGTCTTCTCTAACGTCGACCTTTAGACGATCAACAGAGATAGGAGGTAACATGTTGTTAGACAAGAAATTCCAAAAGGGAATTCGACATGGAATTCAGTTGGAATTTCTCCAAACATAAAGAAATGCCAAATTGTTT
This sequence comes from Lathyrus aphaca, assembly GCA_963966055.1. Classification (NCBI taxonomy): domain Eukaryota; kingdom Viridiplantae; phylum Streptophyta; class Magnoliopsida; order Fabales; family Fabaceae; genus Lathyrus; species Lathyrus aphaca. The sequence continues at coordinate 517,684,188 of OZ014522.1, forward strand.
TTTTTTTTAAACCAACAATGGGAACAATAATATTTGGGGTCAAAGTGAATGAGGACTAAGAAAATTCCAAGAGACTCAGTGTTGCGTTAGGTTCGACAGGTCGAAGGGGTTTGATTATGAACAGATTCAAATTTTAAAATGAAGTAATTGCTTTTTGATTTTATCCAAGTTAGCAAGGACGCGTAGAAATCAAATCAAGCATCAGTTACATGTAGAAATGACGTGTTAGACGGAAGAATATTTGAACGTTGGAAGACCGTTCATATCATTATAAATAGAGATTCTAATGATAGAATGAGATAGCAAAAAATATTATAAACTTCGATTATACTTAAAGTACCTGCACACAAGAGAGAAACAAGTTTTACCGAAGGAAAATATATTTGCCCATCATTTTAGCATTTATACAAATTTATCCCTTTTTTATTTCAAGTTATTTCGTTGTTTATTTTCTTTATCATTCAGAAGCTAATTTTGATCGTGTCGAAATCAGTTTGCTAGTTCATTTTTACAACGTATTTACTTTATAGAAGAACATTCATCAAGGGGATCTGATAATATCGATTGCATACTTTCTCTTCTCATATATTAGCACAAACTTGTCATACGATTTACTAGTTTGGTCCTTCAAATAATTAACTTAAAACTAAGTGATTACCAAAAACACCAGTGAACACACGAACCAAGGAAGATCCATCATAAATAGACTGATGTAAAACACCAGTGAACACACGAACCAAGGAAGATCCATCATAAATAGACTGATGTTTTGTGGTTTCAATTCGAGAATGATTGTTGGGAGTGGATTTAATAACAGTATTCTCAACGAAAGTTGCAAGTTATGCACAACTTGTTCCTACCCCATATTGTATGATTTTGCGGCTTATTTCTTCTCCTCTACGTCTTCCTCTTTCGGTATCACCTCTATTTGAGACTCAATTTCTCGATGGTTCTTTAACAAATCTATTACCGGTAATACGTCCCAACCAGAACCACTGTTTTTCTGTGGGAACATACCCTAATGTTTCGCCACCTCTGCCCTCAGCAATTGACGAAACCCCAATACAAATGAATTAACATATTCCTCTGATTTTTCCATTCTTGTTACTATCGCGTACTATCATTCCCAACTTCTAAACACTTCACACTTCTTCAATCACCTTGAATGAAATGAATGTTTGCTCCCAATGTTGAAACTCAAAGTTTAGATAAACAAAAAATGTATTATTGATTGGAATTAAAATGTATTCTCACTCTGCCAAACCCGAAAACTTTCTATCCTAAAATACACATAATGAATTCCCTTGCTATCAATATCCTTATATAACTACTCTTCCACCTTACATAAGCAATTATGACCAATTCTCTATAGGCATTTCTCTTGGCCTAAGGCCTAGATCTTGTATCCTATCAATCGGTCTTAGCATTATTAGGGCATAATTGATGATTCGACGAATACATAATAGTTGAATAAATATATTTAGTGATGGAGCCTATGACTCGGCCAATACATCTAATACTTGATCCAATATTCATCTTTGAAACAAATAACACAAAGCTTTTGGCTGATTACAATTTACAACAAAAGAATTAACTTCAAAAATGAAAAAACACATCGACATGAGAAATAAAGTAACAATACAACTGAAGCTATTTGTGCTACATCAGGACAATCTAATACCACAAAAATTGCAGTTAAAATTCAGTCAGCTATTGAAGAGAAGGCTATTGATGGGATGAGAAACACAGAAACTAAACAAGCAAGGTCCCTCTTCGGTTAAAAAATGAAGCAGCAAGGAAGTATAACATAAAATGACTCTGGGAAACAAATGAGAGATTAAAAGCATAGAACAATTTCAAAACGAATTTTTAAGAGGTGAAACAATCCCTACTAGGTGTAAAAACTCCCAGTCTAGATGACAACACCTAGAACATCTTGTTGATTCTAAGAATCTATAATCATATAAATATAATTATAGTGCTTGTAATTGAATTTAAAGAAACAACATTTGCCAACAAAATTCAAAATATTCAATGGAATGAAAATAAGTGGAATATGAAATTAAACTAATTCTTTTAAGTCAACTACAATTTGAACAACACTCTTCGAATTGAATTGGTTTATTTGTCTAAATCACACTGAACAGTGTCATTCTTCTAACAATGTACTCTATTGAATGCCAAAACTTATAGTGTTAAAGAAAGTAAATTGCTAAAAGTAGTCACATTAAATGAGCCCTGCATTCTGGATTGCTGTACACAGCACGTTGTGCATCAAACTGTAAAGAGGATAAGGAAGAACATTTTAGAAAAGGGACCAACAACAAGCAAGCTAATGGTGACTACAAGTTTTTTTGTATATAAACCCTGTAGCAAGCAAGCAAGATAACTATATAATGAGTGTGAACAGCTTAGAAATGAATTGTTTCAAAATACGAATTTAGTTTTGCTATCTCTTCTTTCTTTCAGAAATGTTTATGTTGTTGTTACTATCCAAAACCAATATGTTGTCATTTCTGAATGATATTTCGAACAAGTTTTAAACTTACCCTGCCTACAAACAAGAATAGATTTTGTTCCATATGCAAAACACAGCACACACCAATAGTATCTTATCTTATACCTGTCATTTCATGATTCAAGACACTAGATTTCAAATCATTATGAAAATAATACCTCAAGCTATATAAAATTTTCCGAATGTTGTTGTTAAGAAACGACAACATTCATTGTTCATTACAGCTTAAACAACAAGTCAAGTACTAAACTAAAAACAAACAACGATACAAAATACTCATAAAGAAGCAAGTTTACCCTTTACTTCACTCTCATCTTCCAAATCACCATCACTAACAAGATTACTTTCAATATCACCCTGCTTAGTCACCACCACAGCATCCCGTTGTTGCGGACCATTCCCAGTAACCGATTGCTGATAAAGAACACCCCCAATTATAGTAAAAAACAAACAAACCAAACCAGCAGGACTAGCATGCTTATCCCAAATCGTCACATTAATAGCCACGGTGAGAAACTTATTCACAACCCCAGTAACCGTAAAAGCAGTAGCCGAAACCGCTTTTCTCGCCGCAAATCCAAAGAAACTGATAAGCAAACCAAACACACAAGACAAAGAAACCGCGAGAAATGCATTCATATCAAACAAACTCCCAGTACTCGAATTAATCGCATTCGAAACCTCGAAATTCTCTCCAGTAAGAAACCAAAAGAAAGGAGCAATCATCAACGACAAGACATTATTATAAAGAACAAAACCCCAAGTATTCAACCCAAGACTCATAACCATATGCTTGATATAAACCATCTCAGTAGTAATCGTAACCAAATAAGCAAAAGCCCATGAATAAGCAGTAAGAGTAAAACCCGAATCGGTAGCAACATAACCAACAGCACCAGCAAGAATAACAACAAGCGAGAAAAAAGTAAGATTAGAAGGCGAAGGTTGACCTCGAAAAGCGGTATCAGCGAGAGCAACAAGAAGAGGAGTAAGAGATCTGAAAACAATGAAGGTATCAACGTTAGCGTGACGGAGTAGATTGGTATTGGTGAAGATAGCGAGGAAGAAAACGAGTGCGGCAGGGAAGAATTTCTTGGCGATCGGAAGAGTGAAAGGATCGTGATGAAGAAACCCTAATTTTCCGAGAAGGTAAACGCCGAGAGCTGAAGTGAGGTACTGTAGAGCAGTTAAGAGACCAGGGTAGTTGAATTGAGTGATGGCGTATTTGTTGATTATCGCTAACAAGCTTGAACAGAGAGCGTAACCGATTACCAAACCGCTAGTGGCGAAGTGCGGTGGCTTTGTTGATGAGGACATTGTTGCGAGTTTTTCTTGAAGGATTCAACAATGGTGTGAAGTGGATCACCGACAGTTGAAAAAATGGGGGTTTTAGGGTTTGATTGGATTGGAGGAAATTGGAGTGTTTGTGTCAGTGAAGTGTAAATTGGGAGCAGAATGAGTAGGAAAATGAAGAGGGAAAGAGGACAATTATTTTTCTTCTTTGTCCTCACTTCATTATTGTTACTGTATAGAATCAGAGTGTATCAATCAATGATGCTAATGCTGTGTTTGGACTTTAGATTTTTCTTTTGGAAAAAAATAGAGTGAGAGGAATGGAAGTAAAAGGAGAAAATATAATAAAAGAATGCGGATAAATAGAAAGGAAAATGAAAGAGACGTGTTTTACTTATTTGATATTAGTAAATGATACAAAATTCCTATAATAAAATAGGGGACTTCTTTTTGTTATTGATAGTATATTCGTGACTATAATAGATTATAGTTTTTTTAATAGCAAATCAGATCTACGTCTGTATTAGAAAAATAAAAAAAATATTGAAACAACATTATAAGAAGAAGCTAACTTTTGCACTTATGGTAGAAGTTAACTTAAACAATTGAATTCATAACACAATGTTCAATTAGATATACATAATAGAACTGACTTTGACTACTGTATATGTATAACTTTTGCACTAGGATGTAAACCAACTTCGACTTCATGCTAAATTTCTATCATATCAGAGTTTGATCCAATATTCCACAAATCTCCACCTTGGACCAAACTCTATACCAACAAGAAAACAAAACTAGCATTCTTCATGCATCGTTATCAACTGTATACAGTGGAAAAACTTGCAACTGGAAAACGTCTTGGTGATCATATCAGCAGTATTATGATATGTCGAAACCTTCCAGCCCTTAGACTTCTCCACGCTCAATTACCCCTTCGACATTGTTGCTTGCTATTAGAATATCATCAACATTAAGCAATAAAATAACAAATGAGTTACCCAGTCGAAATCGGAAGTAAACACAGTGGTCGAACTGACTTCTGATGAAACTTATGTGTGTCATAAACTTGTCGAATCTCCTACTCCACTGTCGAGGAGATTGTTTCAGCCCATATAAAGATCTCTTCAATTTTCACACATACTTTTTCCCTCTTCAACATACCTTTCAGGCTGTCTCATCAAGATCACCATACAAGAACGCAATCTTCACATCCATTTATTTCAGTTCAAGGTCAAATTGTGTCACCATGGCAAGCAACATTTGAATGGACATGTGCTTCACAATAGGAGATAACACATCATTAAAGTTGACACCTTCTTTCTAAGTGAAACCCCTTGCAACCAACCTTGTCGTGTATCTCTTCGATGCCACTCATTTGATTCCTTCCTTAACTTTGAAAATCCATTTACAACTGACTAACCTGGATCCAGCAGGTTTTTCGATCAGTTCCCATGTGTTGTTATCATGGAAAGATTTCATCTCATCATCCATGGCCTTCAGCCATTCAGACTTATTTGACTCCTCATAATTTTCTTATAGTTTTTAGGTTCTTCGTCTAGAACTTCACTTATAGAGATTAAGGAATAAGTTATAAGATCTGCATAACCAAGTCTCTGAGGTGGCTTGATGAATCTTCTCTACCTGTTTCTTGCCAGTAGGTAGTCATTATCAGTCTCCTCATCTTCGACATCATTTTCTGCTTCTTCTTCGACTTCATCTGGGTCATGCAATTCAGTATCACTATGATCCACCTCAACATGAATTTCTCCTTATTCCAGCTCTTCGTTAACATCATTAGTTTTCTTGAAAGTCATCTCAGCTTCAATGAAAATTGCATCTCGACTGGTGATACACCTCATGTGACCTGGCTCTAGGCACCATAACCTATAAGCTTTGACTCCTTCAGGGTATCCCATGAACATGCATTTCAAAGCTCTAGGTTTGACATTGTCTTTCCTAATGTTAGCATATACTACGTAGCCAAATACTCTCAATTTTTCGAGATCTGGTGGATGTCCCGACCAAATTTATTCAAGTGTCTTCATATCTAACACAGTCGAAGGACATATGTTTATCAGATATGTTGTTGTCGAAACAACTTTGGCCCAAAACACATTCTTCAATCCAACACTTACCAACATGCATCTAACCCTTTCGATGATTTTTTGATTGAATCTCTTAGCTAGACCATTTTGCTGAGGAGTACTTGTTACAGTCTTATGCCTTACAATCCCAGACTCGACACAGTAATTGTCGAAAGCTTCATTGCAGAATTTAAGTTCATTATGAGTTCTCAACCTCTTGACCTTTCTGCCAGTTTGAGTTTCGACCAGAACCTTCCAGCTCTTGAAATTATCAAAAGTTGCATCCTTAGTCTTCTGAATGAATACCCATAACTTTATGGAATAATCATCAACTATGGATAGAAAATACCTTGCACCTGAATGTGAAGGATTCTTTGCAAGCCCCCAAAGATCGACATGGATGCAATCAAGGGATCCACGTGTTTTTTGTTTACCTTTGTTAAACTTCACACTACAAGATTTACCAGATACATAAGGTTCACAAAACTCCAACTTCTCAACTTTGTCACCACCTAGCAGATTATGTTTCCCAAGTTCGACCAGGTCTCTCTTGGTGACATGGTCCAATCTCATATGCCATAATTTTGTCTTCAACAACAGTTTCATGGATACAACATTTGTCGAACCACTTACAACTTCAGTCTCAAGGGTATACAAGCCTTGTTTCTTCACGCCTCTCAAGACTTCCTTCAGCCCCTTCATGACTCTTAGGATACTTTTCTCCCATTGAAAAACATATCCCTTCTTTTCGAATTCACCAAGAGAAATAAGATTTATCTTTAAGTTAGGTATATACCTAACTTCAGTCAATATCCTTATTGATTTATCATGGAGCTTGAATCTCACAAATCCAATACCTGCAATTTTGCAAGCTTTGTTATTTCCCAGCAGCACAGATCCACCATTTTGATCACATAGTTCCTCGAACAAATCTTTTTTTTGAGTCATGTGTCAAGTTCAACCTGAATCCATAGTCCATTACTTTCTTGAGTCGCCACTTGAAACCACAAGAACATTAGATGAGTCGAAAGCATCTTGAACAATGGCAACATTGCCATAATCCTTACCTCCATGATCTTTCTGGAGTTCAGGGTACACCTTTCAAATGTGACCCTCCTTCTTACAATGATAGCATCGAGCACCATATGATTCACCACTATAAGACTCCTGTTGAGTTTTACCCTTCTTCTTGTCGAACTTACCATCCTTTCACAAGAACTTCGCCTTAACGGTCAAACCTTCACCAACCGTCGAAGGTTTATGCTCCTTTCATTCGTTCAAGTTCTTAGAGTACAATGCAGATCAAACATATTTAAAGTTCAAGGACTTTTTTCCATACATGAGGGTTTATTTGAAGTAAACATGTATTCTAGGAAAATCGCATAACAATAACAACAACGTTTGATCTTCATCATCGATCTTCACATCAATAATTTCAAGATCAAAAATTAGCTTGTTGAACATATCCAACTGCTCAGCCAACACTTTGTCTTTGCTCATCTTAAATGAATACAAAGCTTGCTTCATGTAGAGTCGATTCACCAGTGATTTGGTCATATATAAACCTTACAGTTTCAACCACAACCCTGACGTCGTCGTTTCCTTTGATACATGTCGGAGAACCTTATCACCAAGGATCAACAATATTGTGTTGTGTGCTTTCTCAATCATGGTCGTCTTTTCAGCTGTCATTAACGCAACATTCATTGCCGCCTCTCCCTTCAACGCTTCCAAGCAACCCTGATGAACAAGTATGGATTTCATCTTCAAGCGCCACAAACCAAAATCGTTCACTCTGGTGAACTTTTCAATCTCATACTTTGTTAAAGGCATTTTCTCCACGCTCACCGCACCAATTTATTGTGAATCAGATACCTTAGAAACAAAGTATAATAGGTTTCTTTATGATCAAGAAACCCAAAAGGGTTATGGTTTAGGGTAACCAAGGATAACAACAAGGATTGGTTATAAACTATTATTCTTTCCTTTCTCTTAAAACAAGATTACAAGTATACAAGAATAACAAATAACCTCTCTCACTTTTGAACTAGGGTTTTATCTTCCTATTTTCCCTTATTTAAAATATGAGAGACTCATGTGCTATTTATAAGAAAACTAACACATTAGCTTAATGGGCTTTTTAACAATTACCATTTACAAACTAACTTAAGGTACAAGCTAACTTAAATAATTGGATCCATAACACAAGGCCTAATTAGACATACATACTAGAATTGACTTCAACTACAGTATGTATAACTTTCGCACTAGCATATGAACCAACTTCGACTTCATGCTAAACCTCTCCTGAATCAGATTTCGATCCAATATTCCACACAACAAAACCGCAATAAAGGCCAGAGACCGACATTAACCAAAGCAACACGAGTTCCATCGAAACAAATCTAATCAAGTAACAATGAAACCAACTTAACATAAGAAAAACTCAACAAGAATGGTAGATATCCAAGTTATTCTAACTCTATAGCAGTTGAAGTAGGACATCACCCTGGAGAACAAGAAGGATAAAAATAACCACCACCAATACCACCAACAAATCCAAAAAGAAACCTACTTCAGACCAAACATCTTCGGAGAGAGCAAGTTGAAAGGAGACAACCACTTAAATCTACAATAAAATAGAGAAGGGCGGATGACCACACAACCCATCCCTAAAAGCACAAGCACCCGAGCGAGTCACACTCGCAATCCGCTTGAGAAAAACTGACACCTGAAGCATGGGTATGAACCAACTTCTAAGCCAGATCCAGTGATTGATAGACTTTCTTTCCTAACAAAAAAAATAACTTTATTCCTCAATTTCCATATTACCTAAACTCATCTAAGATTAAAAAAAAATGGACGAGAGATAGACATACCAACTCACATAAACACATAATTCCATAAAGAGGTGGTTACTACACACTGGACAAACAGATGATTCACTAACTCCCTATGACCCAAACACACCTCAAAACCCACCCTATAAATAACCCGACAATTTGAAACCTAGACAAATTTTTCCTGATTGACAATCTATCATGCAACAACTGCCAAGAAAAGGCCACCACTTTCGAAGGCCCCCAAGACTTCTAAACCTTAGCTAACCCTTGAACCACTCCTGCAATTAAATTAAGGAACTCCTTCAACACCTCGACCTCCCAAACTAGAAAAGGATGTCTCCAACCAAAATACCAAAACCAATTACCACCTACCTAGCTCCCAACTCCATATCAAACCCACTTCTAAAATTTATATTGAGAGATAAGGAAAAGCCTCTTAAAGGACATGCAAAATGGGGATGACCCTGAAAGAGCAAGAAACACAAGAAATAGGGAGTTTGAATTGCGTTTCAAGTATGACAACTCTTTATTTCCCAAAATAAACGAAAGAATAATAACAACAATAATAAGGACAGTGATAAATGATACAAGTATGTTATCCTAGTAAATTGTTAATTATGCTACATCCAGTCCACCTACCTGGGTAATTTCGCCTTAGAAAAGTAGTTAATCCAATAATCAATTTGATTACAAAACAATGACAGCCTGTCAGTGATTTCTTAAGAATTCTAACCTACCTGTTCCCCTAAGAAATATGACGGTAATTGACTCTTTAAGATCCTGACTAACCTGGTCGCTTAAGGATTTTTATCCTTTTTGACAATCTGCCAAAGCCCCTTCAAGAACCTGACCAACTTGGTCGCTTGAGGAATACAACCTCAATGACAAACTGTTATTGCCATCTCAAGAACCTGACCAACTTGGTCGCATGAGGAATATAACCAAACTTGGTTATTACAAATTTGTGTTTATAGAGTTTGCTTCTTGATAAGTTGATAATGCACGAGATGAATATCAAATGAATACACTTAAAAGATATACAATGAAAGCTCTAAGTGTTTCTGTTTTTATTGTGTTGTGATGTTGTAGCTTCAACGTTTCCAAAGACTCACACAGTCAGACATGCAATCATACGCAAGCCTGCATCCACACTTTTATCTTTCCACATTTTTCTCCTCAAAATATATAGGGGGTATAATAGGAATTTTCCTCAAAGTATTTGCTATAAAGAGGACATTTCATTTGTAAAATTATAGTGGCGCTTGCAACAGAAAGTAGGTGATGATGGGACATTAGAAACTTATTGTAGCGGCAAAATAATGAGTGTAAGTTATTGTTTAACTTAACTTAAGGTAAACAGAGTCGCCACCGCGCTTTTATTTTATTCCACGTGGAAAAGGTAAAAAGAACGAATAAAAAAACCTAATGAATCTAAAAGCAAAAGCTAAAAGAAACAAACAGAGAACGGGTAAGGGGATAGGTTACAAATTGGGAAGGTTTTATGCACCCAAAATGTCTGTGGTACTCCACGGGAACCCTTTGAAATATTTATTGCTTTTTTAGTCTGAAATTGGTTTGCTTGAAAAAAAGATTGAAGAGATGAGAAGAAGAATGTTTTTTAAGATTTTGGTGTTTGAAGAGACGAACGTCTCATGCCTACGTATCCACAAAGTGCAATGCGAGATCAAAACCCCGTAGTTCGTGGTACAAAATGTGAAAAGAAACAATGAGTTGAATTAATTTTAAAATGTAAAGATAAGTCGTCATTCTTTAGCGAATAATTCCGCTAGAAAGAATGAATCATATCTAAACATAAAAAAGGTTAAAAAGAAACGTGCACGAGGACACAAAAACAATTGAATGAGTTTTGAACGTTTTAAAGTTTTTGAGAAAAAAAGTTTCGATATGCTTATGTGGTTTAGCATTTATTAAGAAAATGAAATGAAAAGGTAAAACCGCATGACCTAAGTCAAGGTTTGATTGCGAAAATGTTTGAAGTTTGAAAACAAAGAAGGTTTGAAAATAGGAAGGAGATTTGAAAATTTAAGAAGTGGGAGGAGATGAAGGGACTATCCTAAGATTGAAAATAAAAGCTAAAGGAAGAAAAGATCAAACTGTGTGGTGAACATTCTTCGAAAACAACGGATTTCCATCTCCATAAACAAGGGAACTCCATCGGAGCCAAAGTCTTCAATCCATAACAATTCAAGAAAAGGGATAGATCCTAAAATCTAAGTCCAACTCCAAGTCCCATGCTAAGGATAGTAACCATAGTCCGAAATTAAAGTCACAAATCTTTTAGATGTTTAATCCTTTATTAATGTTTTTGTGTCCAAATGGACAAAAGAAAAATCACAAGCATAACAATATAAACATAAACAATATGATGAATGATATAGAAGCATAATAAGAGGTATAAGGAGCGAGAGATTGAAATAAAGAGGATAAGGTGCGAGAAATTGAATTTAAATGGTTAGTATATTAGTATTATTATAATATTTACATAGAAATGGTATGATGAACTTAATCAAACACAACCACAAAAAAATAACCAAAATCGAGGCAACCGGATCCAAATGGATCGCATTCCGAATTCGAGACAAGTTTAGGTCTATGTTAAGCAATCGCCGAGTAATTTACGAAGTAATTACCCTACAAATGAGGTCGGCCACCACCAATTAAGGTGGAAAATATTGGTGCTAATACATGTTAGAGAAATGATATGATGAATCATTCTCCGAAAACATGTCGCACAAAAAGAAAAGGTAACGGTCTAATCTTAATCGAGATTTCACATTGGATTATCGAAGGCAACCTATCACGATTCCAAAGTATGGAGAATGATCAAAATGATCATTCATCCATAGATTTGAAATAATGAAGATTAAACTTCTTCGAAAACCAATAATCACGAATCGGAGATCTCATCGACCAAAAATGAAAGTGAGAAGAAGAAATGGATCTAAAATTTATGATTCTAAAAAAAATTCACAATAAAAAAAAATACTATTAAAAATTAACAAAAATGCCTTAAAATCTTTAGATATTCTTATAAAGAAATTTTTTTATAGAAAAGTTAGAATTGATTTTTAAAAAGAGATATTAAGAAAAATATTATATAAAAAAAAGAAAATGATAAAAAAACAAGTGAAATTTTTAGGAAAGAAATAAAATAAAATAAAACATAAAATGGAAAGGGAGGTTATGCGTATGGCTCGGGGTGCAAAAAGTTTATTGGGCCCAACAATATAACACTCAGATTTTATATAAAAAAACTAAAGAAAATTATAAAAACAAAAATTAGGTCTCCTTCTTCTTCGTGAAACAGAGCACACACCGTTCATCACCTTCAAGAGGAACGAAGCTTCATAGTTTTCGAGATAAACGTGCAGCCTCCTCAAGTCAACGTCTCTTCAAAATCGCACATGGCTTTACCAGCTCGACTTTCTTCTTATTTGCTCGCGGATGCCGTGAGTTTATTGCGAACTCGGCGGAAGAGTTTCGAAGCTCCGTCCTTAATGAATCGCCGGCATCATCCCTTCATCAATCTTGCGAAACTCTCTCTATCTTTTTGTTTTTTTTAATCTGTGTGTTGTTGATGATAATGGATAGTGAAGATTTTTGGAGTTTTGTTTCTGTTTGTGAGATTGAATAGAGTTGAAGGTTGTGAAATTTTCAAGTTTGAAAGTGAGAATCGAAGGTGTGATATTGAGGATGAAGAGAGGTGAATCTTTGGATTTAGATTTGGCAGCAATTTTGTGGCTTTTGAAGCTTAAGATTGAGAGAGGGGAGAGTTGTTTAAATAGAGGAATTGGTGAGGATTTGAATCCGAAAAATGATGTCGTTTTGTTGCGTTTTGGTTCATGAAGAACGCGTGTTCACTACTGCGTTTGGAATGTTATTTGCTGCATTTTATTTGTGCTGGCTTGTTTTGCGTTTTATTGCTTTGCAGGTTGCGTTTCATGTCACGAGGAAGATGTGATGATGTGCGTATGCTCCGCTCGTGTGCTTCTGCGTTGCTGCGTGCGTGTGTACTTATTCAGTTGGCTTGGTGTAGCTTGTTGGTGTGACAGTGGCTTGCGGATGGACGGCTTGATGTTCAATATGGCTGGGAGTTTTGTGCAGCTGGTAATTGAAGTTGGCTTGAAAAATGAAATTGGTTGCAAGCTGTGTTGTTTGTTGCGTTGGCTTTTCACGGCTTGGAGTGCTTGGGAAATTAAAGGTGTGGGCCTGCTGCTTTGAGATAGTTGGATGCTTGCGTGTTGTTATGTGAGGCTTCCCCTATTTAGAAAAATCTTGGCTGACCACATGACAACTTTAAGGGTTAATTGGCAAACTTTTTCTCTTTGTAATGAATGGACTAATGGGCCCCCTTTTTTTATGGCTAAAAAAATGTAATGGAATGGCTTTGATTATTATTATATATCATTTTTTTTATAATGAGCACATAAAAAAAATGAAATAGGTTTAAGAAAATGGGCTTTTTTTCAAAAAATGGCTAAAAGGTGAATATTCTAAATGAAAAAAAATGAATAGAAGTTGGATTTAAATTGGATAAAAATTAATTTTGGATAATGAAATGGATAAAAAGAAGATAATTGGAAATGGTTAAATGAAATGATTTAATCGGAAAAAGGGATAATGGATATATAGATGATTATAAAAAATGAATAGAAAAGAATAATGGCTATAAGAAAATAATGGTCTAGTCGGAAATGGATAACGAATGAAGTGATGATTTTTTAGCCCAGAGCAAACTTATTTTTCTTGCAAACCACTAATTAAAATGAACACAGCCATCACTGAACCACTGAACAACTTGCCACTTCAACCACAAACACTGAAATTTGTCCTGATTATTCGAATCTATGTTGAGGAAAATAAATCCTCAGATGAACCACTGATAAACTGATGAACACTCAGTCGAGCCCAAACTTCACACACAACATTGCTCGATAAAACCGATGATCTTAGCACACAACTTGAACTTTGAAAACGCCTTGTCTGAGAAATGAACCACTATCACACACAACTTGCAGTTGAAACAATCTTCTGATAATTTGACCAATATTAGGTCAAACGTCCATTTGAATCGAATCATAATTGAACAACCACATTTGAATTAAAAACACTGCCTTGTCTTTGAAATCCTGCAACACAGAGAAGAAGAAGAAGCAAACTGCAACATATATTTTTGATATTTTGGTTAATGATAAATATAAACAAATAAAAGCAAGTAGAAGCATGGTGATCCCCTGCGAAGCAAAGACCTGCAACTGAGAAGGATACATGAACCAATACGTGATCTTGTTTGTATGCGAAATGCAGCTGAAATGCGAAAAATCTTAGGGTCAAAAATTAGGGTATGACAGATGCCCCTATTTAAGTTTCTTCAATCCAGAGATAATGAAGATTGAAATCTTCGTTTCGACAAGATGGAAGATACTTAAATATCAAAAAACCCAATTTTTGATCCTAAGATGCCAAAAACCGGAATGAAATGAGATGAAACAAACAATATGAAACGATATGAAGATGATATGGAAATGATATGAAAACATATGAAATGCAGAGAAATCCGTGAGGGACAAGACGACACGTGAAATAAAATAAACGCTGGGGATAAGGAGCATAAGACTCCGACGGGGAAAAACAACATGCTAGAGACCAAATCGTGGCTCAGCTGAAACGAAAAAATGTCCAAGAATGGCAATTGGACAGAAAGGATCATAACATCCAGGAATGACACTGAATAAAGTGAGAAAAGTCCCGAAAAAGTACATCAGAAACATCCAAGGATGACATAACTGACCATACTAGGGATATCCGAGAATGGCAATCGGAAAGGGTAATAACAACATCTGAGAATGACAATCAGATAAAAATGAATCACGACATCCAGGAACAGAACTGAATGAAATGGGAAAAGTTCGGGAAAGTACATCAATTCAATGATGACTCCAACATGGAAGTCCGAGAATGGCAATCGAAAGGAAAGTGATCACGACATCCAAGAATAGCAATCGGAAAAATGTGAATCACAACATTCAGGAATAGAACTGAATGAAATGGGAGAAAGTCCGGGACAGTACATCAAATCAATGATGACTTCACTATGGACATCCGAGAATTGCAATCGGAAGGAAAATGATCACAACATCCAAGAATAGCAATCGGATAAAATGTGAATCATGACATTCAGGAACAGAACTGAATGAAATGGGAAAATAAGTCCGGGACAGTACATCAAATCAATGATGACTTCACTATGGACATCCGAGAATGGCAATCGGATAAAAAGGGTGTAATATCTGAGAAGACACAACAAGTAGGTGAAGAAAAAAAGTTCTGGAGAGATAGATAAATGCCAAGTAAGTTGGGCTTTGACCAAAAAGTAAGAAGTTGAAAACAACAAGACTTTGAGAAATGTATATGAGGACTAAAACACTCAGTATGCAGACATTTACGAAAATGGGGACTAAACCACCCAAGAATATGCACAATGAGGACTAAAACACTCAAATATGCAAAGGTAAACAAAATTGGGGAATAACACACCCGAGAAAATGCATAATGAGGACTAAAACACTCAAATATGCAAACAAAACTGGGGAATAATGATGGGCTAAAGACGTGATCTAATATGTGTCTAGCGGTATCTTAACTGCAAGCGCACAGCCTATCAAAGTAATATTTAAGATTATCGATCCCACAGGGACTTTATGATTACTTAGTGCTAGAGGATTTACTAGTTTAGCTAAGGTGAATGGTTGTCACGATTTTTGGTTGTTTTTAAGGATTAAAGGCGGGAATTAAATTTTAGTTTCATAAAATAATAATAAGGCGGTCGGTATGTAATTATGTTAACTTAGGCGGGTCAATCTAATCTAGGCTTATAAGGTTGGTTCACTTAATCTATTCTGTAGAGGTTATTATCAGTTAAAATATCTTTAACTCACACTCTCGTGGTCTTATCTCAGATCTTACTCCTAAAGCCCTATGCCTGCTCTCGCTAGCCCATAAGTGTTTAGGAATAATTTTTGGAAACTTAATAAGTCTAATTCATTTTAAAGCGCTCTCGCTGTGTTTAAATTAAATGCCTAACTTTAGCTATCTGGTTAAAATCTCACACTCCCGTAGTCTCGACCTAACCTATTACACTTTCCTTACTCTCGTAACAAAAAGATTAAATTTATAATAAAAAGTCACAGCCAGAATTTTTAGTTCTTAATTATTTTTAGCCTAGAATTGATTTTACCGATTCAGTTGATTTTAATTACATACCGCCTAAAGTGTTTAGCTACTCATGATTGTTGTACCAGACAGATACAGAAACAAAGGAATACAAAATAAAATATGCATTATAAAGAAATAAAAATAAATTCTTAACATTAATATAAATACGAATTAATTAAAAAACCTGAATAAGAAATATAATGTTAGACTCCTTCTTCCACAATCTGGCAAGCTCGGAGTGCAGACCGGAATCGGAAATAAAATTACTAAAAGAAATGCTGAAGGCTTTGAAAGAAATTAAACAATAACAATTTCCTGATGTTGGAAATTGTTATTTGATTTGGTTGGGATATAAAGAATTAAAACAAGAACAAAATAAATGCTGGAAAAATAAATGAAATAGGGTGCAATGGAAATACGGCAGAGCTTCCGCAAGAAAAGTAAAAATAAAACTTTGTAATTTGTTCTTTGAAACTAAGCTATTTATAGAGATTGTAATTTGGGCTTGGCAGTTGAAATAATGCCTTGGGCTTCGTAGATGCTGAGAGAATCCAGGGAGGAGTTAAGTTACTGGGTCTGCGGAAGAATAGGAAAATATTGACTTCACGTAGCACACGTACATGACCAATTCATAGCAAGTAAACCTAGTTTCCCCTTGTCACGTTCGTGACAAGGGTGTCACGCTCGTAACCCTTGTATTCAGCGTGTCACGGTCGTGAGGGACTGGTGACGACCGTGACTGCTCCTTTTAGCGTGTCACGGTCGTGACTCCTAGGTGACGGTCGTGACAATTACAAAAAAATGCAGATTATGCAGAATTCCTATCTTCTTCTTCTTTTCATGGTTGTTTTTGCTCATTTCACTTGTGGCTTATGATTTAGCTCTATAATTGATATACTTGCAAAATGACAAAGAAAACTCGAGGAATCGGGTGTTAAAACGATAAATGTGCGATAAAACGGTATTTAAACATAGTAATAAAACGATACTTTTTCTCGTTATCAAACTTCCCCAAACTTAAACCTTTGCTTGTCCTCAAGCAAATAGTCGGTTGAAAAATGATCGGACATGCTTCCATCGACGCACACACATAACAAACCATACGAGGAATCGTTTTGCTAGATAAACCGGTACTGGAATAAACACTAACGATACACTAATGACACAAGCAACAAGCTAAGTCGTCGACTTCCCGTTAAACGAAACATTCGGTAATTGCGTTACGATTCCACCTAGAGTCTCTCGATCTTATTTCACCCGGTTTCATTCTAGCGCAATCACATTAAGCCCTTTGCCTTAGCACGCACGTAGTGGAGTAGCCGGTTAGTGACTTTGATCCTTTATAAGCACGGGGTCTGGTACACGAATGTGGCAACCCTACATATATTATCTGATTTGGAGGTTGTGGGGGATCGAGCCGTAGCACGCCCTACCAAGTTCAGAACCAGGTACCTCTGAACCAACCCCCAATGGACTCCTTCTCATATTTCTCGTTTCTTATATGCGACCGTGTACTTTGGTGCAATTTCTTTTTATTGGCATCGAGATATGAAGGATCATTATAGATTTAGGCATCAAACACTTATGTTCATCGGCTCCCCACGTGGTTTGTGTTCAGACGGTGCTGACTGCTAGTATAAACTACTAGGGGTTACTTTTGAACTGAAACTTAAGGTGTAGTCGTAACAATTATCGGAACGGAATGCTTAAGTGTGAAGTCTAAGGTGTCAAGACTGTATTGATCTTGTTGAATCGTTCTCAGCTTCCTAGCTATGATTTCATAGGTAAGTCGGGTAATGCGAAGATAAAATTAGAATTTTTTCGGTATGGCTAAATAAACGGGGAAAATTCGAAACTAAAGAAATAGCACAAATATTAATTTGTTTCATTAAAATACGAAAAGGAAATACAACGGAATGGAAAGTGCGGAAAGGGAAATGCGGAAAAAGGAAAGGTATCTCTCCCACACTATATCAGACATTGTCCTCAATGTTGTGATATAATAGCGGGTAAAATACAATACAAACAACGGAAATGGAAAAACATAAACAAAAACATAAACTAAGGCTGCTGACGACCACGGCCTCGGCTTCTGGTGCGGGAGCGTCTGGTCGGAGTCGCTTCAGGATCAGAACCGGTGTCGGTGAGAGCAGTGATATCAATACGCAAAGACTCTAGCTCGCTAAAGATCTCTCCAAGCTTCTCGTTAGTCGTCCTCTGGTTGGTGGCAACAGCTAAAAGTAGTGCATCATGTTGCTCTTTTTGCCTTCGCTCTAATGCGGCGTTCATCTGGTTTTGCTGATGAATCGCACGGAGGACGTCTTCAAGTGTGAATTCTTGCGCAGGTGGCTGTCGGGTGGAGGACTCAGGAATGTCCTGTACAGGATCAGCTGCATCCATGGTGTCCTGCATCTCGTCCACTGTTGGATCGGCCTGCTCATCAATAATGGGGACATGGACGACAGCATCCGGTAAAGCAAATAGCCAGTTGGCTCGGTTGGATGGATCGATGCGATCACGGCATGACAAGGTGATGTGGTGATAAACGGTGCTTTGGATAACAGGGTTGAACCTGCCATCCACTCTCTGAGAAATCAAGTGGGCGGACCTGCAATAGTTCTTTGTTAGCAACTCTGCGGCTCTGCGAGGCAAATGGATAATCAAGTCACCAAGCTCCAGCTGAATGGCAAGGGTGGTGACAATCCCGTCTATGTAAAAGGGGGTTGCGCCTCGTTGCGCTACAGACTGGATATGTGACAAAAGGAATGAGGCAGCATTGATGCGCTCGTCATTTAAGGCACAGTGTAAGAACAGGAGCTCCTTGGAGTTAAGCTTGTGATTGCTCTCTCTTGCAAAAATGGTATTGCAGATGATGCGATGAAAGTATCGGATTGCCGGGTTATGGATATGGGTAGCATTCAGGCTCTGAAAGGCTGTAGCACGGGTGTTGGTGATGTCGTGCCATAAGGTGAAAGCGGTCTCACTGAAGTTGTCCGGCACGCGGAGATGAGCATCGTCGCCGTGATCGAAACCTAGCAGTTCGGCGATCCTTGTTTGTGTAACTTCGAACTCCCGACCGAGCATTCTGAACTTAGCAATGCTGGTGAGTTGACTTGATGAACCGGGAGGTGTAACATATTGAAACGAACTCAGAAATTCCAATGTGAGGAGTTCGAATGTCGGCTGTGTTTGACTACACAAGTGCTACAGACCAACCTTCCTAAGAAGGAGCTTCACGCCGTTGAGCAGTCCCAACTCTCTCAAACAGTCAGTGTCGACATATCGAGTGGGTTGAACGCCATGGTTCTGAAACCTGATGAACTTTTGTCTCTGAGTTTCTCCATGTCCACCATCTCTAAATTGAATTTCTTCCATTGCATGCAAGTACAGGAATGAGAGATGAGAGGTTTTTGAGTTTTGTGAGAAAAATGAAAAATGTGAAGAAATTGGTTCTGATTATAGTGAAAGAAGTGAATGTGAGAGGTTTGGAATAAATGGAGAGGTTAATGGAATTTATTTAGGGTAATGGGAGGTTACGGGATAGTGAGGAGATAATGGGGGGTTTCTAAATTTTATGGAAGTGGAAAAGAGGTTCATGCGAAGAAGAACGGTTCTGTTTTTCAGAATTCGTATAACAGGGATCGTCACGGTCGTGATGAGTGAGTGACTGTCGTGACGCGCTAATTAGCTTGTCACGATCGTGAGAGGACGATGACGACCGTGAGGGATTAAAATCTCTTATAATATTTTCTTCACATAATGCATTATCTCACACGTTCAATACAATTTTTCTTTTTATTATCACTCCTCATATTAGTTCCAACACAAACAATATATATTATTTGATCAACATAAATTAGAGCAAATTTCATCACACGAGAAATAAAAATATTAATCAATTAAATATAACAGTAACTAATGGAAATCATAGAAATTGATTAAATTGGAAAATGGTAAAACTAGAAGTGCTTTGCTTTTGACATAAATTAAGGAAAATTACATTAATAAAAATAAGGTACGAAAATGTTTGCGAAATGTTAAAACTAACTAGAAACAAAAACAATAAGTTAAATCACTACAGCATTTTTCAAAAGTGCTTCTTCAAATCTTCAATTGCGGAGTTTAGGTGGTAGAATTGCTCACACGTTATGTCAGTTAAACTTATAACGTCCAATCGCATGCTTTTAATCTCATCTTTAACAGTATTAATATCGGCTTGGTAAACTTCAAGAGTATTCATAATTTTCTTCAAGTTGTCAGCATATTCTACTTGATTCACTTCAGGGGTTTCAATCACTTCATCAGTGTGTGCAATGTCATGGTAACCAGGAGGTGTCTCAGGGTCACTTTCTACATCGGTCATTATATCATCCCTTATCTTGTAAGATTGTGGTGTTTCAGGAGTGGATGGATAGTCAGGAGGGGTAAGCTCATAAAGCCAATTATCTTTATTATGAACACTGACTCTAGCATGGTTTGGTAGTGTGAACAGGGTTACTACTTCATTCCTGATTAGGTACTCGTAAGGTGGTTGTCCTAAATTTCTTATGATATGGCGGTTAAAGTAAAAGTTCAGATTCATAGGACGGATGGTACCTAAACGGTTACACCTGTGTAATTGGTATCTAAGTCCTAAGGCATCAGCAATCATGGTGACAAGACCTCCTACCAATATGGGTATACCAGGTTCTTCTTGGATTCAGGTGAAGGTTTGCATCATGAAAGGCACACCATTAACTGGCTGTCCATTAGTCAGACATGACATAATGAATATCTCATCTTTAGATACTCTAGTAAGGTTCTCTTCTTTTCCAAAGAAGGTGTGGGCAAGGATCTTATGGAAATAGCGGATAGCAGGGTTATGTATCTCATCATTGTTCATGTTATTTGGCTCAGGATGGTAATTTCCGGTCAAGGTTCCCCAAAAGAAGTCCAGCTCAATGTCCATCAATTCTACCTGTGTGGTAGTAAAAGTAAAGGGTCCATTAGGGAATCCTAATAAGTCAGCTAGTTCTCTATGGTTAAAGTCATATTCTATTCCGAATAGTCGGAAACTGATAAATCCTTTCCTGAATCCAAAACCGCGCTCGGGTAAGTAAATTAAGGAGCTTAGGAACTCAAGGGTGAGCTCGCGGTAAGTCACAAACTTTTGTTTTATCAGTGCATTCTCCCATCCAAGTTGGTTAAACAAGTATAGGATGATATCATGTATACCTAAGGTTTCCATAGTCAGATCATCCGGGTACAGAGTCAAATCCATTGGTCTCTGTGATAACTCTTCAAATTTCATTCTTTGGTTCCTACCTCTAAATTTGGTTTCCATAATGTTTCTCGGTTGGTTAGCCATAGTTAGTGTAAATATGGAGGGAACAAATCAGGGGGAGAAGGAAAGTGGAAAAGACTTTAGAAAATCTGTAAAAGTGATTTAAAATTAAAATAAGGAAAATAAGAAAATAAATGCATAAATAAAAGCAATAATAGTAATAATGAAATAAAACCATAAAACAATAATATGACAAAACAAATAAACGAATAATAAAATGATAAATGACAAAATGACAAAATGATTAAATGATTAAATGGGTTGCCTCCCACTAAGCGCTGTTTTTATCGTCAAAAGCCTGATGTAATGCTTAGGTGTAGATTAATCAGGGAAATTAGTGGACAACTCTAAAAGCCTTAGACTATTTGCATAATCTCTATTTTCAACTTTATGGTAATGTTTTAAACGTTGTCCGTTTACTGTGAACGGTTCACTATTCCTACCCTTAATTTCTATTGCTCCGCTCGGGAATACTCTTAGTTATTTCAAAGGGTCCTGACCATCTAGATTTTAGTTTTCCAGGAAAGAGCCTAAGTCTTGAATTAAAGAGGAGTACAACGTCTCCCACACTAAATTCTTTCCTAGATAGGCGTTTATCGTGCCATCGCTTAGTTCTTTCTTTATATATCTTAGCATTCTCATAAGCATCTAACCTTAATTCTTCTAATTCGTTAATATCGAGGATTCACTTTTCTCCTGCAGCATTATAGTTTATATTGAGAGTTTTGATCGCCCAATATGCTTTGTGTTCTAGTTCTACCGGGAGATGACAAGACTTTCCATATACTAATTTGAAAGGTGTAGTTCCTATGGGTGTCTTGTAAGCTGTCCTATAAGCCCATAAAGCTTCATTAAGTTTAGATGACCAATCTTTCCGAGATATGGCGACAGTCTTTTCTAAGATTTGTTTAATTTCTCTGTTTGAGACTTCGACCTGTCCGCTTGTTTGCGGATGATATGGCGTTGCCACACGGTGTCTGACTCCATACTTAGATAGTAATTTGTCAAAGATCTTTGAAATGAAGTGCGAGCCACCGTCACTTATGACGAGTCTAGGCACACCAAATCTGGGAAAGATTATATTTTTGAAAAGCTTTATTACTACTCGTGTGTCATTTGTAGGAGAAGCTATAGCCTCAATCCATTTTGAAACGTAATCAACAGCTACGAGTATGTAATTATTACCGAAAGATGATGGGAATGGTCCCATGAAATCTATTCCCCAGATGTCAAAGACTTCTACTTCTAATATTCCTTTTTGAGGCATTTCATCTCTTCTTGAAATATTACCGGTGCGTTGACACCGATCGCAATTTATAACAGCGATGTGGACATCTTTCCATAAATTAGGCCAGAATAGGCCGGCTTGTAAGATTTTTGCACAAGTCTTGGAAGTGCTTGCATGTCCACCATAAGGAGATGAATGGCAATGAGCAATGACATCTTCTATTTCTTCTTCGGGAATACATCGACGAAAGATTCCATCGGGTCCTCTTTTGAACAATAATGGTTCATCCCAATAGTAATGTTTGAGATTGTGAAAGAATTTCTTTTTCTGCTGATAGGTTAAGTCAGGTGGAAGAGCTCCTGCAGCTAGGTAGTTGACAATGTCAGCGTACCATGGCAGTCCTACAGTTGTTTGGATTGTTTCCACGGGTTCTGGTTCATCTATGTCTAACTGAACTGGGTCGCTTCCTATTTGTGCTATCAGTTGTTCATACGAAAAATCATCGTTAATCGGCACTTGTTCGGGTTTAATACCTTCTATTCTAGATAAATGGTCCGCTACGACGTTTTCAGTACCTTTCTTATCTTTTATTTCAAGATCAAACTCTTGTAAGAGTAAAATCCATCTCAAGAGTATTGGTTTAGCATCTTTCTTAGTTAATAGATATCTGATAGCAGCGTGGTCTGTGTAAACGATTATTTTCGCTCCCACTAGGTAAGAACAGAATTTGTCAAGCGCAAAGACAACTGCTAACAATTCTTTTTCGGTAGTGGCGTAGTTCACCTGAGCAGAATCTAAGGTTCTATTGGCATAGTAAATCGCATGAAGTTTCTTGTCCTTCCTATGGCCTAGAACTGCGCCTACAGCATAGTCACTCGCATCGCACATGATTTCGAAAGGTAATCTCCAGTCAGGGGGTTGCATGATTGGTGCGATGATGAGGGCTGTTTTTAGAGTTTCGAATGCTTTAAGACAATCTTCATTGAATATGAACTCAGCGTCTTTCATTAATAAACCGGTAAGAGGTTTAGTGATTTTCGAGAAATCTTTGATGAATCGTCGGTAGAAACCGGCGTGTCCTAAAAAACTTTGTATTTCTCGAACGGTTTTAGGGGGTTGAAGATCTTTTATGACTTCTATCTTAGCTTTATCAACTTCAATTCCCTTGTCAGATATAACGTGTCCTAGTACGATTCCTTCTCTGACCATGAAATGACATTTCTCCCAGTTAAGCACGAGGTTTACTTTTACACATCTTTCTAACATCATTTCAAAATTTGATAGACATCCTTCAAAACTTTGCCCGCATACAGAGAAGTCGTCCATGAACACTTCCATGATGTTGTCTATGAAATCTGCAAAGATTGACATCATACATCTTTGAAAGTTTGCAGGAGCATTGCATAATCCAAAGGGCATTCGTCTATAAGCGAACGTTCCATAAGGGCATGTGAATGTAGTCTTCTCTTGATCATCTGGGTGGATAGGGATTTGGAAAAATCCTGAGTAACCATCAAGATAACAGAAATATGAATGCTTGGCTAATCGTTCTAACATTTGATCTATAAAAGGTAGCGAGAAATGATCTTTTCGAGTGGCTTTGTTTAGTTTACAATAATCGATGCACACTCTATGTCCTGTCACTACTCTTTGTGATATCGATTCGCCTTTAGCGTTTTTCACAACAGTGATACCTCATTTCTTTGGTACTACATGTACTGGACTAACCCATTTACTATCAGAGATTGGATAAATTATTCTAGCATCTAGTAGTTTCTTAACTTCTTCCTTTACTACAGTGCTAAGGATTGGGTTAATTCTTCTTTGAGATTCTCTGGAGGTTTTGCAATCTTCTTTTAGCAGAATACGATGCATACAGATTGAAGGGCATATTCCTTTGAGATCAGATATGTTATATCCTAATGCAGTTGGATATTTCTTTAAGACATCTAAAAGTTTCTTTGTTTCAATTGTTCCTAAACTGGAATTGATTATAACTGGTCTTGTACATTCAGTGTCTAAGAATTCGTATCTTAGGTTCTTAGGTAAAGTTTTTAACCCTAATGTAGGTTTATTCTTACTTGGCATGGGATCCGGTGTAAGTGCTAAACTTTCTCTCAGAATATCATCCTGATATGGTTCATGCCAATTATCATCTTCGAAAATCGGAGGGATTTGAATTTTCATAATTTCATAATAGGTAGTTTCTTTCATTTCCATTTCTCTTACACATTCGTCAATTATGTCCAATAGATAGCATGTATCCTCTATAGATGGTGATTGCAAGAATTGTGTTAAAATAAATTCAACTTTCTCTTCACCTACTTCAAAGGTTAGCTTTCCTTTCTTTACATCTATTATAGCTCCGGCGGTAGCTAAGAATGGTCTTCCTAGTATGATAGGTGTAGTGGAGTCTTCAGAGATGTCCATGATTATGAAATCAGTAGGAATATAGAATTGTCCTATACGTACTGGGACGTTTTCTAGTATTCCTACAGGATATTTAATAGAGCGATCGGCTAGTTGAACAAACATTTTAGTTGGTCTTAGGTCTCCCATGTCTAGCCTTTTGCAAATCGTTAAGGGCATAACACTGATACTGGCTCCTAAATTGCATAGAGCTTTGTCAATGACGAATTTTCCTATTACACAAGGTATAGAGAAACTTCCTGGATCTTTTAGCTTTGGAGGCATATTATTCTGAATTATTGCGTTACACTCAGCAGTAAGTGTAACGGTTCCGTTATCCTCTATCTTTTTCTTATTGGATAAGATTTCTTTTAAAAACTTAGCGTACGAGGGCATTTGAGTGATAGCTTCTGTAAATAGAATAGTAATATTCAACTGTTTCAGAAGTTCAACAAATTTCTTAAACTGGCCCACCGTCTTGGAATTGGTTAATCTCTGAGGGTACGGAATTGGTGGTTTATAGGGTGGTGGAGGTACATAAGGCTTTTCTTTCTCCACTGCCTATTGATTATTATCTTCCTTTTCTTCTGGTTCATTCACCATTTCAGTCGGTTTATCCGGTTTTCGGTACATGGCTGGATTGTCAAGTCTTGGATCGGTAGGTCCGTCAAGTTCCTTGCCACTTCTTAATATCACAACATTGGCCTGTCCTTTCGGATTAGGTTGAGGTTGTCCAGGAAATACTCCAGCTGGTGCAGCGGTAGGTGCTTGTTGTTGAGCTACTTGTGAAATCTGAGTTTCAAGCATTTTGTTATGTGTAGCTAATGCATCTACTTTGCTCACTAATTGCTTAATCTGCTCACTAGTGTGTATGTTTTGGTTTAAGAAGTCCTTGTTTGTTTGAGATTGGTTAGCTATGAAGTTCTCCATCATCAACTCAAGGTTCTATTTTCTAGGGACATTAGGAGCAGTCTTTTGATATCCTGGTGGTGTAGCTGGTGCTTGACCTGGTGCGTATAAAACATTGTTGTTCTTATAGGAGAAGTTTGGATGATTCTTCCAACCTGGGTTGTATGTGTTTGAGTACGGGTTTCCTTGAGCATAATTCACTTGATCTGTGGGAATTCCTGCTAATAGTTGACAATCAGGGACTTCATGTCCTGGAACTCCACATAACTCACAGTTAGGTGTTACTACAGCCACGGTGGTTGTTGGTGTTATGGCCAAGTTGTCGATCTTTTGGTTAAGTTGGTCAAACTTTGCATTGACTTGGTGTAACCCGGTGAACTGACTTTAAACAATGTTGCGGATAGCAAGAGTCGCCACCGACTTTTATTTTATCCATAAGGAAAGGTTATAAAAGAACAGGAAAGACCTTAGAGAATATTTTGGGTCCGGGGGGTAGGTTATGAAAAGGGAAGGTGTTAGCACCCTTTTCATCCATGGTTATCCATGGGCTCTTAGGTACTTAAGCTCACTTTAGATTGTTTTTGAAAGTGTAGTGTGTGAATAGGAAAATTTTCAGAATAGTTAATAAATAATCCATGTAAGGATGTGTTAAAAACATGTTTGAAAATTTGGTTGGAAATTTGTTTAAGTGTGAAAAAGTTTTGAAATGAGCTTAAGTACTTAGGAGTAATCTACCCTAATGTTTAAAGGTCTTTCTTGTTTTTTTATTCTTTCCTTAGTAAGACTATCCCTACTATAATGGAGTAGGTAGTCCTTACTTTGGATGTTAAAGGGACATGTGAGGGACAATTTGATCTTTAAGGCAATGGTGGGGTGTAATAAGCATTTATAAGGGACTATCATCATTTTTTCCGAAGGGACTTGATTTGTATAGGCAACATAAGGGACTTTGATGATTTTTATTCGAGGGACTTGCTTTTATACACCCCACTTAACCATTATTCGTAGGCAACATGAGGGATAACCCTAAGGAAGTGAGACGGCGATTAAAATCGACTTACGTGTGTGAAGTGTTTAAATTAATTATCTTTGATTAAAAAGTGATCTAGAATTAATTTTAAGAACATATATGTTTTACACTCCCTAATTATTAACCATGATACATAAATAAATAAATTATTACAAACTTTACACCAAGGAACAATTACAAAATTATAATAATAAGCACAAATAAATAATAAGCAACTAATAATTTAGCAATAAATAAGTAAAAGGGTTAGTTATAATAATATAATAATAATAGTAATTATAAATAATAAACAAGGTTAGAAATATAAAATAATAATGATATGGTTAGTAATAAAAATTAATTAAGAGGTTAATAAAATTATAATAAGCAAAAATTA
Organism: Lathyrus aphaca; assembly: GCA_963966055.1. Classification (NCBI taxonomy): domain Eukaryota; kingdom Viridiplantae; phylum Streptophyta; class Magnoliopsida; order Fabales; family Fabaceae; genus Lathyrus; species Lathyrus aphaca. The sequence goes on from OZ014522.1 coordinate 517,711,440, forward strand.
ATAACAATATAATTAGCAATAATAATAGAAACCAAGAAATTAACATGCACAACCAAATATTTTCTAATTCACATACTAATTATTAAATTATTTTTTAAATAAATTACAATTACAAAATTTTAATCATTATAAATATATAGATTTACAATTTATATACATATTCTAAGAAAAAGATGAATTTTTAAATAGCATATTAAAATTCAATTTCTATTATTCATTATATTCACAAATTATTTTTAATCATATAATTATCCTAAATTAAATTATTTCTAAATATTAAAAGAAAATTAATTTGACTTATAATTATATTTACAAAAATTAACTATATTAAAAATTATATACATAATAATTATGATAAGAATTAGAAAATAAATTATTAAGAAAAATAGAATTAGGTTTTGAAGTATAAATTAGGGTTTGTTAGAAAAAATATTTTTTAGGTTTTTTTTTAAAAAAATTAAGTTTAATTTATATACAAAAATTAACTAATATACATGTTATAATAATAAAATAAATTTTTGAATAACATAATAGAAAAATTTAGAAATTTTAGAGAATATGAAAATTTGAAATGTATAGATAATTTAAATTTTATTAAGAATATGAAACAAATAAATCACTTAACTAAGAAAAATAGAAAAAATAACAAAAATTTGAGAACTTACCTTGGCTGGGTTTGAACCCAGGTCCTCATGCCTGCCAGCATCAAAACTTTCCACCAGACCAACCATGCGTTGGTGACCATAGGATAACTGTGATTGCTTTTATGCCACATCTTGAACAATTCAGAAAAAATAAAGAAGCAAAAGGCCTGGGGTGGTTTCGTACCCAGGACCTTATGGATGTGCGTATGCGCGTCTTACCGCTTGGCTGGGAGAGCCTACCTGCTAGTCCAACAACTACAACAAATAATATATGAAGAATATGATTTAAGTGAGAAAATGTCCAAAAAATATGCTGGAGGTGGGATTCGATCCCCTCCCTTCTCATCAAACACAAGCGTACTTTTCCACCAGGCCAGACAACATCATCTGAAATAATATAGAAATAAAATCATAAAATATTATGTTAATATTTTGAATTTCCAGATGCGCGCCACCTGCATCTTCTTCCTCAAAATACCTGCGATTTTTGCTGTGAATTTAGCTATGAAATTTCCTGCGAAATTACAAATATAAGAACCTACGAAAATTGGATTATCACTAAAACAGTAAAATTTCTCAAAATTAATGGCTGTTTCATGATCCCCAGGGTTCACTTGGTTGTTCTATGTCCTTATAATTTGTTTATATTAGGTTTAATGTAAAGCCCTCATATCATGGCCGAAACCCTAGCCATGGTGGCTTCTCCAATCTGCATCGAAACTTCAATTAAACTATCCAGGATCAATCAAAAGCTTCATACAAACACAAAACAATGATCACAAGACATTAAAATCCACTCAATATGCGAAATCGAAAAATTGAAATATGAAGAACATTATGAATTCGGGTTGTGCTATATGTGGTGTTTCAAATGCAAAAGATCACTGAGAATGATTCAATGATGTCTTAGAAACGTGTCTACACCTTCAAATTGATTCAAAAGGGCTTGAATCTCCAAATCCGAATTTCAACTTTTGAAGAATTTTTTGTGTTCTTGTTCTTACCTCTTGGCTGCTCCAATCCGTGAATGTGCATTAGGTTTATGTTATGTTTATATATGGGATTGATTTAGGTCAGAAAAACCATTTGGTTGTGTGAAGATTTGATCCAAAAAAGATTCATAAAGATCATTGTGTAACTTTCAAATATTTGATCATAATGCCTTACTATTTTGGGAGGGATCTCATGATTTCCTTCTCTTTTGACTCCAATCATCATTTATGATTTTTTAGATCCAATCACAAAAATATTCTTTCATATTTAATATTTTTTTCAAATTTAAAATGATTTAAAATGTAATAAATCATAATAAATTAAAAAAATAAAATAAAAAATATGAGAATATCATGATAATTTCGTGCAAACCATTATGAAGTGGATTGGGTCATAATTTGAGTGGCCCATTTGAAAAGAAATGATTTTGAACCTCCCTTTTCAACATAAACCATCACAAAATTTCTTAACTTTGCAAAGGCTCATCTCCCTCAATTTTAAAGGTATGAAGGTGTTCTTGGACTTTTTGGAAAGCTTGAAGAGTCCTCTAAACAACCCCATTGGTTTCAGGTCCATATCATTTACCAATCTCAAGTTATGCCCTTTTGAAGTTGTTGACTTTTTGTTGACTTTTCAAATGACCTATAATGTCTTAGATCATATCTTTCAAATGAAGCATTTTTGGGCTTAACCTTCAACATCAAAGTTGTAGAGAATTCAATTTCCTTCAAAATGAGCTTTGGATGGAGACTTGGTGATGAAGTATGTGAAAGTTATGCCTGGTCAAAGTTCAGTTGACTTTTACTGAGAAAACCCTAATTTAGAAACTCCTGATTATTGATGATCTGGAATCTCCTTGATGAATCATGATCAACCCTTGATCAAATGATGGATTTTACTTCATATACTTGATGTTGGCAAAAAATCATGAAGTTTGACTTTGGTTTGACCACAGTTGACCCCAGTTTGACTTTTTAACTGCACTGACTGATTTTGACTTATCTGATCATCTGACTGAGCAAACTTTTGAGAAAAGTCTTGAAACTTGACATGGGGGTTCTTATTCACATATAAGATGTTATGAAACTCACTTGAGGTATTGGAAGTCTATTTAGCCTGATTAAAGTCACAAACCTAGTTATGGTTGCCCTGCTTAGGAGGTGCATTGTTTGAGGGAATTGTCAACTTCTTTGACCAATTGTGAACTATGTGAACCTTGTGAATCTTCATAAGATGTCTTATGATACTCATGGGAAGTATTGTGAATCTTGTGAACCTTGTGAACCTTCATAAAGTAACTTGTGGACTTTATGAACCTCATGAAAGGTTATGGAAATGTTGAGAAACTTGTGAACCTTGTGAACCTTCAAGAAGCACAAAGTCTTGTATTGTGAGGGCAAATTTTGGGGTGCAACAGCTGCCCCTGTTCAATTTTCTGAAACCTGAGGGGTTAGATTGGTATATTTGCCAGTCGTGACCTGGAAGGTTGAAGGGGATTGAACACAAAAGCCCAAAAATTTGCACTCACCAGTGCATTAGAGTGATATAATTGAGTGGGCTTAAAGATGCCACTGGGGGAAAGCAATCCAAGATATGGAGGTATAATGAAAGCTGTCAGGAGTCTGGAGCAGTCCTGAGGTATTGATGATATGTTTTCAGGAGACTGGAGCAATCAATAATGATAACTCCAAAGCAGTCTTGAAATAATAATGTGATATGTCTTCAGGAGGATAGAGCAATCAATAATGATAACTCCAAAGCAGTCTTGAAGTAATGATTTCAGGAGGATAGAGCCATCAATAATGACAACTCCAAAGCAGTCTTGAAATAATAATGTGATATGTCTTCAGGAGGATAGAGCAATCAATAATGATAACTCCAAAGCAGTCTTGAAGTAATGATTTCAGGAGGATAGAGCCATCAATAATGACAACTCCAAAGCAGTCTTGAAGTAATGATTTCAGGAGGATAGAGCCATCAATAATGACAACTCCAAAGCAGTCTTGAAATAATAATGTGATATGTCTTCAGGAGGATAGAGCAATCAATAATGATAACTCCAAAGCAGTCTTGAAGTAATGATTTCAGGAGGATAGAGCCATCAATAATGACAACTCCAAAGCAGTCTTGAAATAATAATGTGATATGTCTTCAGGAGGATAGAGCAATCAATAATGATAACTCCAAAGCAGTCTTGAAGTAATGATTTCAGGAGGATAGAGCCATCAATAATGACAACTCCAAAGCAGTCTTGAAATAATAATGTGATATGTCTTCAGGAGGATAGAGCAATCAATAATGATAACTCTAAAGCAGTCTTGAAGTACTGATTTCAGGAGGATAGAGCCATCAATAATGACAACTCCAAAGCAGTCTTGAAATAATAATGTGATATGTCTTCAGGAGGATAGAGCAATCAATAATGATAACTCTAAAGCAGTCTTGAAGTAATGATTTCAGGAGGATAGAGCCATCAATAATGACAACTCCAAAGCAGTCTTGAAATAATAATGTGATATGTCTTCAGGAGGATAGAGCAATCAATAATGATAACTCTAAAGCAGTCTTGAAGTAATGATTTCAGGAGGATAGAGCCATCAATAATGACAACTCCAAAGCAGTCTTGAAATAATAATGTGATATGTCTTCAGGAGGATAGAGCAATCAATAATGATAACTCTAAAGCAGTCTTGAAGTAATGATTTCAGGAGGATAGAGCAATCAATAATGACAACTCCAAAGCAGTCTTGAAGTAGTGGCTTCAGGAGGATAGAGCAATCAATAATGATAACTCTAAAGCAGTCTTGAAGTAATGGCTTCAGGAGGATAGAGCAATCAATAATGATAACTCCAAAGCAGTCTTGAAGTAATGGCTTCAGGAGGATAGAGCAACCAATAGCTCTAAAGCAGTCTTGAAGTAATGGCTTCAGGAGGATAGAGCAATCAACAATGATAACTCTAAAGCAGTCTTGAAGTAATGGTTTCAGGAGGATAGAGCAATCAATAATGATAACTCTAAAGCAGTCTTGAAATAATGGCTTCAGGAGGATAGAGCAACCAATAATGATAACTCCAAAGCAGTCTTGAAGTAATGGCTTCAGGAGGATAGAGCAATCAATAATGATAACTCCAAAGCAGTCTTGAAGTAATGGCTTCAGGAGGATAGAGCAATCAATAATGATAACTCCAAAGCAGTCTTGAAGTAATGGCTTCAGGAGGATAGAGCAATCAATAATGATAACTCCAAAGCAGTCTTGAAGTAATGGCTTCAGGAGGATAGAGCAATCAGTAATGATAACTCTAAAGCAGTCTTGAAGTAATGGCTTCAGGAGGATAGAGCAATCAATAATGATAACTCCAAAGCAGTCTTGAAGTAATGGCTTCAGGAGGATAGAGCAATCAATAATGATAACTCCAAAGCAGTCTTGAAGTAATGGCTTCAGGAGGATAGAGCAATCAATAATGATAACTCCAAAGCAGTCTTGAAGTAATGGCTTCAGGAGGATAGAGCAATCAGTAATGATAACTCTAAAGCAGTCTTGAAGTACTGATTTCAGGAGGATAGAGCCATCAATAATGACAACTCCAAAGCAGTCTTGAAATAATAATGTGATATGTCTTCAGGAGGATAGAGCAATCAATAATGATAACTCCAAAGCAGTCTTGAAGTACTGATTTCAGGAGGATAGAGCCATCAATAATGACAACTCCAAAGCAGTCTTGAAATAATAATGTGATATGTCTTCAGGAGGATAGAGCAATCAATAATGATAACTCTAAAGCAGTCTTGAAGTAATGATTTCAGGAGGATAGAGCCATCAATAATGACAACTCCAAAGCAGTCTTGAAATCATAAGAAGCTTATCAGGAGGATAAAGTAACCCTGAGGTGACAATAAAGCAGTCCCAAAGAAGCTCATCAGGAGGATAAAGTAACCCTGAGGTTACAATAAAGCAGTCCCAAAGATCATAAGTTTGTTTGTTGGATGATTAACTTGAAACAAGGTAGCATTCTGTAGAATAATATTAGTTTATGCTTTATGTATGCATGTATGATATGATGCACTTATGTAATGTATTATGTACTTATGGATATGTATGTTATGGTATGATGTAAATGATGTATGTATGATATGATACTGCCGGAAGCGTCTGGATATCTTCGTATAATAACTGCTGGTCAGGGAAAATAAATCCCGATTCGTTGCTGAAGAATATATAACCCCCTGTCTGCTGGGGATAACAGGGTATAGATAACTTCCCGTATGCTGGGGATAACAAGATATAGATAACCTCCCGTATGCTGGGGATGGTAAGGTATATATAACCTTCGTCTTCGTTTGATAGTAGGATAAGTATAACATCCCGTCTTCGTTCGTCGTACCCTTATTGGAAAGTAATTTCCCGAATATCCGTATGAGGATAAAAGAGATGGATATAAATTCCAGGGGAGATGAGACCTTTATGAAGATGGATTTGCCCTACTGAGGGTTTGTAACTGTCTTGTAAGGGTGAACCGGCGAAGCTTCGTTGAAATCCTTCCCTCGTTCGTCCTTAGTAAATACTATTACTGCATTTTCGTGCATTTCTGGTAAACATTAATCATATTAAGAGCATACATGCATTTCTGGTAAACATTAATCATATTCAAAAGCATACATAACCAATGGACGTTCCGCTTATGCAAAATAGGGTAAAAGTAAATCTGGATTCAGAAGGGAAAAGTAAAGCTGAACTTGAAAACAGAATCGTTTCAACTTCGAGAGTGTATAACCAATTGGATCTATGGCTCCTGAAATTCTTTAACTTTCCTGAGTACCTTTCCAGAAATCCTCATAGCTGGATCTGAATACATGATATTGACACCATCTGATACTGCTGGCGTAGACAATTAATTTCCACCATAGCTTCTTCTGAGAATCCCAAATCAAGGTAGAGGACTGGGTCTTCAAGTCGTAATAGACCATGTGCTCTCCGGATACTATATTTGAAAAGAAAGTATTGCCCCTTGGTTGAGGATGAATTGTCCCATAATGAAAGTATCTGTAATGAGTCATCTCAAAAGAAACAAGTAGAATGCCCCATAAGCATATGCCCCTGGCATTGTGAACTTTGTAATGTCACACTTGGTAATTCAAATATATGAGAAAAACTGCCCCTGGCTATTAAGCACTGTTGGATCTGGAACTGATTGCCCTGAATGATCTGAACAGTAACTTAGAATGCCCCCTTGATTAGGAAACAACAACCATGCCCCTGGCATTATGAATTCTATAATGTTACCCTTGGCGCTTCAAAGATATGAGAATAACTGTCCCTGGTCATTAAGTACTGTTGGATCTGGAACTGATTGCCCTGAATGATCTGAACAGTAACTTGGAATGCCCATGAATTGGGAAACAGTGGCTATGCCCCTTTATATACATGGACTTTGATCCAGGAAGCAACTTTGCTTATCGGAAGGACCTTAGTTCATTTGAACATTCATCCTGTAAGCTTCTCCATTTGTCAAACATTCAGGTATATGCAAACAATATATATTCAAAAATGCAATGCTTATATCTGTCTTGAAAATAATAATTTTTTTTTTTTTTTTTGAAAAACTGTGATATTAACTCAAATTTTATGACAAGCCCTAAAGGAGTCAGGATACCTTTTGTAGCAGTACGCTTTCGAATTAACCATGCTTCAGTTAGGACTTTTAAAGGGTTATAACGTGGCCTGGTTCACGGTTTAAGAAACAAAGGATAAAGGCTCAAATTTTATTTGTACCCAACCCAATCTCCATGATGTTCTTCAGTCCTATGCTCAGTTAACTCATACATTGAAGTTCCATAGCAGTTTGGAGTTGTAACACCAATATTTGTGATGGTTCAGAAACCCAAAATTTATTTGAACATTCAGCCATCTTTCTTAGTTGAGGGTTCATAGTGACCTCTTTTTTTTTTTTTTTCTTTTGACTTTATTATCCCTTCTTTTTGCCTGAACTGCTTATTTTAAGATTACAGTCAGCGGGATGTCTTGATGTTTTACTAAGTCTCCTTCATAGGTTTTGACTTAGTGAGCTTTTCTTTTGCTAGATATTGACTATTAGGTTTAATGATTACAGTGAACCATCATTCATTGTGTACAACACATATAAATGGCATATTTGAGTTAACTGAGTAACTACCCTGCCCCATGTTATGAATAAGGGTTTTAATTTGTGAGAATAAAAACTCCTACTTCATAGGCTCAAAAGGGTTGACTAGGGATTAACTTCCTTATATCTCCACTATTTAGGAATTGAAACAATGCCTGTACATCGTCAGCATAGTCTGTTCAAAAGCATACTGCATAAGATTATGGTATTGTTTTCGTCATCCTCCCTCTACAGGCTTATAGCTTTATCAGGAGTTAAATATCACAGGATAGAAATAAGAAACATAGCTCAAAACATAGTGAAACGAATGGATTAATTCAAGACAAACATACGCAATGCATTAATGAAGACAAAAGTTTAACATAATAATAAGTGTTCAAACCAATAAGAGAAATTACAAATGAAAATTCAAGTGTTCTCAAAGTCTCTTTCTCTAAACTTGTCACTTCAGTAATCTGGAAACTTTGATGCTTGACGGACGATAGAAGAACTCAACCTGGCCTTCGGGCGTAACCTCGAGTATTCTTTCGTCAATTAGGTCTTGAATCTTATTCTTCAACATCCAGCAGTTGTTAGTATCATGTCCAGGACTGTTGGAGTGATACTCACACCTTGCCTTGGGGTTATAGCGAGGAGAAGAGGTTTTAGGATTTTGAGGAGAATTTCTCAAGGAAATTAGTTTCATCTCCAACAAGCATTGCAGAACTTGTGACATTGGAGTGCTGAACTTGATAAACTGTCTTCTACATCCCTTGTGTTGAGGTGGATTAACCTTACCAAGTCTTTCTTCTTCAATTGGAGAATAATCAATGGCAACCTGTCTCTTACCCTCTTTAATCCTCATCTTCCTTTCAACCAAATCAGCTTGTTTTGACGGAGGTTGACTGATAATTAGATCCCTGACTCTATCACTTTGAAGTTTTTGGACAAAGGTTCTCAGCTCTTCTTGCCCCTGAGCTAAATTTTGGATAAGAGCCACCTGGCCATTCATCTGGATCCTCATTTCTGTTATTTCAGCTTGCAATTGTTCCAACTGACCATCCTTGTTGTCCTCAGGACTCTTCTTCTTAGCCAGCAGTGTCTTCAATTCATCCTGCCCCTTGGTTAGGTTCAGGATCAGCTCTCGGAACTGTGCATTCTGTGCCTGAAGATCCTTAACTGATTGTTCAAGAGCCATTGCTGAAATAAACAGCGAGAAGATGAGAAACTTGTGCACAATTATAACCTGTGATGCAACGAAATGATATGGGAATGCATATGCAATGTTTTCAAGGACCGCAGGATTTAAATTTGCTTAAACACACAAGAAAGTAACTTTTTATTAGTAATAACTTGTTTTGCCTTTTAGGCTTACAAAAATGGAAATGAAATAAGTACAAAAGATGGGGTTTTAAGTCTCCCATGGACGTTTCCTCTTTGTGTTGAGGTAAGAGTTGAGGTTTCGTTCCTCGTGAAGTTGCTTTGTTAGCTCTAGGATTCTTGCTTGGCTCGCTTTGTAATGAGCCTCGAAAGTATCCCTTTGCTCCTTCAGTTGGATCCATGATCTCTGCAAGTCTTCCTTATCAGTAGGCATGTCTAGGTGAAGGATGGTATAAGCTGTGTCTCCTCCAGCAACAGGTTCCATGGTAACTAGTAGAACGGCAGGATATGGCATCATGAGTGTCTGAGCACGAGATCGTACCCATCTGAGATAAGCCTCCATAGGAATAGTATACTTAGGCTCCAGTGTCTTGCTGTCAATCCTGTTTACCTTTCCCCAAGCTCGTATGAATCTCTGACGGTAACCCTGAAGATCGTTGTCGTAGTCAAATACAATGCCCTGAATCAACATGTCATGTGGACCATCACTCCGGGCGTAACCAAACTGTCGTAAAGCTAGAGATGGGTTGTAGGTGATGCCTCCTCTTATGCCTAGAAGTGGCACATTAGGAAACTCCCCACAACGGTCAATGATGGTGACATTCTCCATAGATCTGGAGCACCAATGAATGTCTGAGTGAGAAAGTGACATGATCCTCTTGGACCATCTGAACCCTTGCTCATTCTTCATTACTGAGCGAGGAAGGTGAGAAATAAACCACCTAGAAAGCAAAGGTATGCAGCACATCAAAGTTCCTCTTGCCCTTGTAGTACGGGTGTGAAGAGAATGTAGGATGTCTCCAAGCAATGTAGGCACTGGGTTGTGACTCAGGAAAATGTTGATGGCATGAACGTCTATGAACTGATCTGGATTGGGGAACAATACTAAGCCATATATCAGCAAGGCTAAGATCTCCTCAAAAGCATCATAGCTCATGGCCTTCAAGAACATTTGAGCCTTATCCATTAGTACCTTGGCAAGAATACCCTTGATTCCACTTCTTGTCTCTAGAACAATATCAGACTTCTTCAGATGTAGAGCTGCAGCAATAACCTCAGGTTTAAGCTCTTTTTCCAAGCCTGTGAAGGGTCTTTGATCAAGAACAGGTATACCCAGAAGTTTAGAGAACTCTTCCATTGTAGGAACCAGCTGATAGTCGGGGAATGTGAAGCAATGGTGCTTAGGATCAAAGAACTGAAACAGGACACTCATCATGTCTTCATTGAACCCTTAAGTGACTAGATCCAGTAGGTGACCATGTCTCTTGATGAACTGGGAATGATCAGACACTTGAGAAACCAACTCTTTAAGCTTGGGAGGTATCCCCACAAAGTTGATCCTGATGGTGTTTCTACGAGCTGAAGCCATGACCTGCAACAAAGAACAAAGATAAATCCCTTGGTCCTTGAAATGGTTAGGGAAAATGGTATGCTTATGCTGCATGATGATGTCATGATGTTATGCTCAATCACAAACATGTGGCACACACAAACAAGTCACACCATAGCCCTAGGTTTAAAGGCTTGCATGAGGTTTAAGGTAAGTACCCTCCCCTGAAGTTAGATGGTTCATCCTGTCCTATAAAGTAACCGGGTTCTAAGGGATCTCAATATCATTGATCCTTCACAAGGGTGGTTGATCAGAAGGCAACTTACTTGCCAACCAAAACCCTCCAAGTTTAAGATCTCAATGAGCGTAGTATCGAGTGTCAACCAACTTCAGTCTGCACCAAAGCCGGTTACCTCACTACTTTCTAAAGGCCAAGATGAGTTAACTAGGGTTCTAAAAGTTAGTTAGTGCATTGACAACATATGGCAGCCTCAATATTATCCTCAACTTGACTTAAGGAATATAAGCACCAACCAAGAAGTCGCACTAACTATGGCCACCAGATCAACCGTATCGATATACGTCGTACAGTTTCCTTGGTCTATTGCCATTTACCTAAGGTACACTAGATCCGGGTTAGGACCTTTCACACATAAGAGCACCCCAACAAGTAATATAAAACAAACAAGGCAAACAATTTAAAGTGATCTTAATTCCTAAGGGTACCCCTCTTAAATATATCCCCAGCAGAGTCGCCAGTTCTGTAACCCGGTGAACTGACTTTAAACAATGTTGCGGATAGCAAGAGTCGCCACCGACTTTTATTTTATCCATAAGGAAAGGTTATAAAAGAACAGGAAAGACCTTAGAGAATATTTTGGGTCCGGGGGGTAGGTTATGAAAAGGGAAGGTGTTAGCACCCTTTTCATCCATGGTTATCCATGGGCTCTTAGGTACTTAAGCTCACTTTAGATTGTTTTTGAAAGTGTAGTGTGTGAATAGGAAAATTTTCAGAATAGTTAATAAATAATCCATGTAAGGATGTGTTAAAAACATGTTTGAAAATTTGGTTGGAAATTTGTTTAAGTGTGAAAAAGTTTTGAAATGAGCTTAAGTACTTAGGAGTAATCTACCCTAATGTTTAAAGGTCTTTCTTGTTTTTTTATTCTTTCCTTAGTAAGACTATCCCTACTATAATGGAGTAGGTAGTCCTTACTTTGGATGTTAAAGGGACATGTGAGGGACAATTTGATCTTTAAGGCAATGGTGGGGTGTAATAAGCATTTATAAGGGACTATCATCATTTTTTCCGAAGGGACTTGATTTGTATAGGCAACATAAGGGACTTTGATGATTTTTATTCGAGGGACTTGCTTTTATACACCCCACTTAACCATTATTCGTAGGCAACATGAGGGATAACCCTAAGGAAGTGAGACGGCGATTAAAATCGACTTACGTGTGTGAAGTGTTTAAATTAATTATCTTTGATTAAAAAGTGATCTAGAATTAATTTTAAGAACATATATGTTTTACACTCCCTAATTATTAACCATGATACATAAATAAATAAATTATTACAAACTTTACACCAAGGAACAATTACAAAATTATAATAATAAGCACAAATAAATAATAAGCAACTAATAATTTAGCAATAAATAAGTAAAAGGGTTAGTTATAATAATATAATAATAATAGTAATTATAAATAATAAACAAGGTTAGAAATATAAAATAATAATGATATGGTTAGTAATAAAAATTAATTAAGAGGTTAATAAAATTATAATAAGCAAAAATTAATAACAATATAATTAGCAATAATAATAGAAACCAAGAAATTAACATGCACAACCAAATATTTTCTAATTCACATACTAATTATTAAATTATTTTTTAAATAAATTACAATTACAAAATTTTAATCATTATAAATATATAGATTTACAATTTATATACATATTCTAAGAAAAAGATGAATTTTTAAATAGCATATTAAAATTCAATTTCTATTATTCATTATATTCACAAATTATTTTTAATCATATAATTATCCTAAATTAAATTATTTCTAAATATTAAAAGAAAATTAATTTGACTTATAATTATATTTACAAAAATTAACTATATTAAAAATTATATACATAATAATTATGATAAGAATTAGAAAATAAATTATTAAGAAAAATAGAATTAGGTTTTGAAGTATAAATTAGGGTTTGTTAGAAAAAATATTTTTTAGGTTTTTTTTTTAAAAAATTAAGTTTAATTTATATACAAAAATTAACTAATATACATGTTATAATAATAAAATAAATTTTTGAATAACATAATAGAAAAATTTAGAAATTTTAGAGAATATGAAAATTTGAAATGTATAGATAATTTAAATTTTATTAAGAATATGAAACAAATAAATCACTTAACTAAGAAAAATAGAAAAAATAACAAAAATTTGAGAACTTACCTTGGCTGGGTTTGAACCCAGGTCCTCATGCCTGCCAGCATCAAAACTTTCCACCAGACCAACCATGCGTTGGTGACCATAGGATAACTGTGATTGCTTTTATGCCACATCTTGAACAATTCAGAAAAAATAAAGAAGCAAAAGGCCTGGGGTGGTTTCGTACCCAGGACCTTATGGATGTGCGTATGCGCGTCTTACCGCTTGGCTGGGAGAGCCTACCTGCTAGTCCAACAACTACAACAAATAATATATGAAGAATATGATTTAAGTGAGAAAATGTCCAAAAAATATGCTGGAGGTGGGATTCGATCCCCTCCCTTCTCATCAAACACAAGCGTACTTTTCCACCAGGCCAGACAACATCATCTGAAATAATATAGAAATAAAATCATAAAATATTATGTTAATATTTTGAATTTCCAGATGCGCGCCACCTGCATCTTCTTCCTCAAAATACCTGCGATTTTTGCTGTGAATTTAGCTATGAAATTTCCTGCGAAATTACAAATATAAGAACCTACGAAAATTGGATTATCACTAAAACAGTAAAATTTCTCAAAATTAATGGCTGTTTCATGATCCCCAGGGTTCACTTGGTTGTTCTATGTCCTTATAATTTGTTTATATTAGGTTTAATGTAAAGCCCTCATATCATGGCCGAAACCCTAGCCATGGTGGCTTCTCCAATCTGCATCGAAACTTCAATTAAACTATCCAGGATCAATCAAAAGCTTCATACAAACACAAAACAATGATCACAAGACATTAAAATCCACTCAATATGCGAAATCGAAAAATTGAAATATGAAGAACATTATGAATTCGGGTTGTGCTATATGTGGTGTTTCAAATGCAAAAGATCACTGAGAATGATTCAATGATGTCTTAGAAACGTGTCTACACCTTCAAATTGATTCAAAAGGGCTTGAATCTCCAAATCCGAATTTCAACTTTTGAAGAATTTTTTGTGTTCTTGTTCTTACCTCTTGGCTGCTCCAATCCGTGAATGTGCATTAGGTTTATGTTATGTTTATATATGGGATTGATTTAGGTCAGAAAAACCATTTGGTTGTGTGAAGATTTGATCCAAAAAAGATTCATAAAGATCATTGTGTAACTTTCAAATATTTGATCATAATGCCTTACTATTTTGGGAGGGATCTCATGATTTCCTTCTCTTTTGACTCCAATCATCATTTATGATTTTTTAGATCCAATCACAAAAATATTCTTTCATATTTAATATTTTTTTCAAATTTAAAATGATTTAAAATGTAATAAATCATAATAAATTAAAAAAATAAAATAAAAAATATGAGAATATCATGATAATTTCGTGCAAACCATTATGAAGTGGATTGGGTCATAATTTGAGTGGCCCATTTGAAAAGAAATGATTTTGAACCTCCCTTTTCAACATAAACCATCACAAAATTTCTTAACTTTGCAAAGGCTCATCTCCCTCAATTTTAAAGGTATGAAGGTGTTCTTGGACTTTTTGGAAAGCTTGAAGAGTCCTCTAAACAACCCCATTGGTTTCAGGTCCATATCATTTACCAATCTCAAGTTATGCCCTTTTGAAGTTGTTGACTTTTTGTTGACTTTTCAAATGACCTATAATGTCTTAGATCATATCTTTCAAATGAAGCATTTTTGGGCTTAACCTTCAACATCAAAGTTGTAGAGAATTCAATTTCCTTCAAAATGAGCTTTGGATGGAGACTTGGTGATGAAGTATGTGAAAGTTATGCCTGGTCAAAGTTCAGTTGACTTTTACTGAGAAAACCCTAATTTAGAAACTCCTGATTATTGATGATCTGGAATCTCCTTGATGAATCATGATCAACCCTTGATCAAATGATGGATTTTACTTCATATACTTGATGTTGGCAAAAAATCATGAAGTTTGACTTTGGTTTGACCACAGTTGACCCCAGTTTGACTTTTTAACTGCACTGACTGATTTTGACTTATCTGATCATCTGACTGAGCAAACTTTTGAGAAAAGTCTTGAAACTTGACATGGGGGTTCTTATTCACATATAAGATGTTATGAAACTCACTTGAGGTATTGGAAGTCTATTTAGCCTGATTAAAGTCACAAACCTAGTTATGGTTGCCCTGCTTAGGAGGTGCATTGTTTGAGGGAATTGTCAACTTCTTTGACCAATTGTGAACTATGTGAACCTTGTGAATCTTCATAAGATGTCTTATGATACTCATGGGAAGTATTGTGAATCTTGTGAACCTTGTGAACCTTCATAAAGTAACTTGTGGACTTTATGAACCTCATGAAAGGTTATGGAAATGTTGAGAAACTTGTGAACCTTGTGAACCTTCAAGAAGCACAAAGTCTTGTATTGTGAGGGCAAATTTTGGGGTGCAACAGCTGCCCCTGTTCAATTTTCTGAAACCTGAGGGGTTAGATTGGTATATTTGCCAGTCGTGACCTGGAAGGTTGAAGGGGATTGAACACAAAAGCCCAAAAATTTGCACTCACCAGTGCATTAGAGTGATATAATTGAGTGGGCTTAAAGATGCCACTGGGGGAAAGCAATCCAAGATATGGAGGTATAATGAAAGCTGTCAGGAGTCTGGAGCAGTCCTGAGGTATTGATGATATGTTTTCAGGAGACTGGAGCAATCAATAATGATAACTCCAAAGCAGTCTTGAAATAATAATGTGATATGTCTTCAGGAGGATAGAGCAATCAATAATGATAACTCCAAAGCAGTCTTGAAGTAATGATTTCAGGAGGATAGAGCCATCAATAATGACAACTCCAAAGCAGTCTTGAAATAATAATGTGATATGTCTTCAGGAGGATAGAGCAATCAATAATGATAACTCCAAAGCAGTCTTGAAGTAATGATTTCAGGAGGATAGAGCCATCAATAATGACAACTCCAAAGCAGTCTTGAAGTAATGATTTCAGGAGGATAGAGCCATCAATAATGACAACTCCAAAGCAGTCTTGAAATAATAATGTGATATGTCTTCAGGAGGATAGAGCAATCAATAATGATAACTCCAAAGCAGTCTTGAAGTAATGATTTCAGGAGGATAGAGCCATCAATAATGACAACTCCAAAGCAGTCTTGAAATAATAATGTGATATGTCTTCAGGAGGATAGAGCAATCAATAATGATAACTCCAAAGCAGTCTTGAAGTAATGATTTCAGGAGGATAGAGCCATCAATAATGACAACTCCAAAGCAGTCTTGAAATAATAATGTGATATGTCTTCAGGAGGATAGAGCAATCAATAATGATAACTCTAAAGCAGTCTTGAAGTACTGATTTCAGGAGGATAGAGCCATCAATAATGACAACTCCAAAGCAGTCTTGAAATAATAATGTGATATGTCTTCAGGAGGATAGAGCAATCAATAATGATAACTCTAAAGCAGTCTTGAAGTAATGATTTCAGGAGGATAGAGCCATCAATAATGACAACTCCAAAGCAGTCTTGAAATAATAATGTGATATGTCTTCAGGAGGATAGAGCAATCAATAATGATAACTCTAAAGCAGTCTTGAAGTAATGATTTCAGGAGGATAGAGCCATCAATAATGACAACTCCAAAGCAGTCTTGAAATAATAATGTGATATGTCTTCAGGAGGATAGAGCAATCAATAATGATAACTCTAAAGCAGTCTTGAAGTAATGATTTCAGGAGGATAGAGCAATCAATAATGACAACTCCAAAGCAGTCTTGAAGTAGTGGCTTCAGGAGGATAGAGCAATCAATAATGATAACTCTAAAGCAGTCTTGAAGTAATGGCTTCAGGAGGATAGAGCAATCAATAATGATAACTCCAAAGCAGTCTTGAAGTAATGGCTTCAGGAGGATAGAGCAACCAATAGCTCTAAAGCAGT
This sequence comes from Lathyrus aphaca, assembly GCA_963966055.1. NCBI lineage: Eukaryota > Viridiplantae > Streptophyta > Magnoliopsida > Fabales > Fabaceae > Lathyrus > Lathyrus aphaca. The sequence continues at coordinate 517,728,259 of OZ014522.1, forward strand.
CTTGAAGTAATGGCTTCAGGAGGATAGAGCAATCAACAATGATAACTCTAAAGCAGTCTTGAAGTAATGGTTTCAGGAGGATAGAGCAATCAATAATGATAACTCTAAAGCAGTCTTGAAATAATGGCTTCAGGAGGATAGAGCAACCAATAATGATAACTCCAAAGCAGTCTTGAAGTAATGGCTTCAGGAGGATAGAGCAATCAATAATGATAACTCCAAAGCAGTCTTGAAGTAATGGCTTCAGGAGGATAGAGCAATCAATAATGATAACTCCAAAGCAGTCTTGAAGTAATGGCTTCAGGAGGATAGAGCAATCAATAATGATAACTCCAAAGCAGTCTTGAAGTAATGGCTTCAGGAGGATAGAGCAATCAGTAATGATAACTCTAAAGCAGTCTTGAAGTAATGGCTTCAGGAGGATAGAGCAATCAATAATGATAACTCCAAAGCAGTCTTGAAGTAATGGCTTCAGGAGGATAGAGCAATCAATAATGATAACTCCAAAGCAGTCTTGAAGTAATGGCTTCAGGAGGATAGAGCAATCAATAATGATAACTCCAAAGCAGTCTTGAAGTAATGGCTTCAGGAGGATAGAGCAATCAGTAATGATAACTCTAAAGCAGTCTTGAAGTACTGATTTCAGGAGGATAGAGCCATCAATAATGACAACTCCAAAGCAGTCTTGAAATAATAATGTGATATGTCTTCAGGAGGATAGAGCAATCAATAATGATAACTCCAAAGCAGTCTTGAAGTACTGATTTCAGGAGGATAGAGCCATCAATAATGACAACTCCAAAGCAGTCTTGAAATAATAATGTGATATGTCTTCAGGAGGATAGAGCAATCAATAATGATAACTCTAAAGCAGTCTTGAAGTAATGATTTCAGGAGGATAGAGCCATCAATAATGACAACTCCAAAGCAGTCTTGAAATCATAAGAAGCTTATCAGGAGGATAAAGTAACCCTGAGGTGACAATAAAGCAGTCCCAAAGAAGCTCATCAGGAGGATAAAGTAACCCTGAGGTTACAATAAAGCAGTCCCAAAGATCATAAGTTTGTTTGTTGGATGATTAACTTGAAACAAGGTAGCATTCTGTAGAATAATATTAGTTTATGCTTTATGTATGCATGTATGATATGATGCACTTATGTAATGTATTATGTACTTATGGATATGTATGTTATGGTATGATGTAAATGATGTATGTATGATATGATACTGCCGGAAGCGTCTGGATATCTTCGTATAATAACTGCTGGTCAGGGAAAATAAATCCCGATTCGTTGCTGAAGAATATATAACCCCCTGTCTGCTGGGGATAACAGGGTATAGATAACTTCCCGTATGCTGGGGATAACAAGATATAGATAACCTCCCGTATGCTGGGGATGGTAAGGTATATATAACCTTCGTCTTCGTTTGATAGTAGGATAAGTATAACATCCCGTCTTCGTTCGTCGTACCCTTATTGGAAAGTAATTTCCCGAATATCCGTATGAGGATAAAAGAGATGGATATAAATTCCAGGGGAGATGAGACCTTTATGAAGATGGATTTGCCCTACTGAGGGTTTGTAACTGTCTTGTAAGGGTGAACCGGCGAAGCTTCGTTGAAATCCTTCCCTCGTTCGTCCTTAGTAAATACTATTACTGCATTTTCGTGCATTTCTGGTAAACATTAATCATATTAAGAGCATACATGCATTTCTGGTAAACATTAATCATATTCAAAAGCATACATAACCAATGGACGTTCCGCTTATGCAAAATAGGGTAAAAGTAAATCTGGATTCAGAAGGGAAAAGTAAAGCTGAACTTGAAAACAGAATCGTTTCAACTTCGAGAGTGTATAACCAATTGGATCTATGGCTCCTGAAATTCTTTAACTTTCCTGAGTACCTTTCCAGAAATCCTCATAGCTGGATCTGAATACATGATATTGACACCATCTGATACTGCTGGCGTAGACAATTAATTTCCACCATAGCTTCTTCTGAGAATCCCAAATCAAGGTAGAGGACTGGGTCTTCAAGTCGTAATAGACCATGTGCTCTCCGGATACTATATTTGAAAAGAAAGTATTGCCCCTTGGTTGAGGATGAATTGTCCCATAATGAAAGTATCTGTAATGAGTCATCTCAAAAGAAACAAGTAGAATGCCCCATAAGCATATGCCCCTGGCATTGTGAACTTTGTAATGTCACACTTGGTAATTCAAATATATGAGAAAAACTGCCCCTGGCTATTAAGCACTGTTGGATCTGGAACTGATTGCCCTGAATGATCTGAACAGTAACTTAGAATGCCCCCTTGATTAGGAAACAACAACCATGCCCCTGGCATTATGAATTCTATAATGTTACCCTTGGCGCTTCAAAGATATGAGAATAACTGTCCCTGGTCATTAAGTACTGTTGGATCTGGAACTGATTGCCCTGAATGATCTGAACAGTAACTTGGAATGCCCATGAATTGGGAAACAGTGGCTATGCCCCTTTATATACATGGACTTTGATCCAGGAAGCAACTTTGCTTATCGGAAGGACCTTAGTTCATTTGAACATTCATCCTGTAAGCTTCTCCATTTGTCAAACATTCAGGTATATGCAAACAATATATATTCAAAAATGCAATGCTTATATCTGTCTTGAAAATAATAATTTTTTTTTTTTTTTTTTGAAAAACTGTGATATTAACTCAAATTTTATGACAAGCCCTAAAGGAGTCAGGATACCTTTTGTAGCAGTACGCTTTCGAATTAACCATGCTTCAGTTAGGACTTTTAAAGGGTTATAACGTGGCCTGGTTCACGGTTTAAGAAACAAAGGATAAAGGCTCAAATTTTATTTGTACCCAACCCAATCTCCATGATGTTCTTCAGTCCTATGCTCAGTTAACTCATACATTGAAGTTCCATAGCAGTTTGGAGTTGTAACACCAATATTTGTGATGGTTCAGAAACCCAAAATTTATTTGAACATTCAGCCATCTTTCTTAGTTGAGGGTTCATAGTGACCTCTTTTTTTTTTTTTTTCTTTTGACTTTATTATCCCTTCTTTTTGCCTGAACTGCTTATTTTAAGATTACAGTCAGCGGGATGTCTTGATGTTTTACTAAGTCTCCTTCATAGGTTTTGACTTAGTGAGCTTTTCTTTTGCTAGATATTGACTATTAGGTTTAATGATTACAGTGAACCATCATTCATTGTGTACAACACATATAAATGGCATATTTGAGTTAACTGAGTAACTACCCTGCCCCATGTTATGAATAAGGGTTTTAATTTGTGAGAATAAAAACTCCTACTTCATAGGCTCAAAAGGGTTGACTAGGGATTAACTTCCTTATATCTCCACTATTTAGGAATTGAAACAATGCCTGTACATCGTCAGCATAGTCTGTTCAAAAGCATACTGCATAAGATTATGGTATTGTTTTCGTCATCCTCCCTCTACAGGCTTATAGCTTTATCAGGAGTTAAATATCACAGGATAGAAATAAGAAACATAGCTCAAAACATAGTGAAACGAATGGATTAATTCAAGACAAACATACGCAATGCATTAATGAAGACAAAAGTTTAACATAATAATAAGTGTTCAAACCAATAAGAGAAATTACAAATGAAAATTCAAGTGTTCTCAAAGTCTCTTTCTCTAAACTTGTCACTTCAGTAATCTGGAAACTTTGATGCTTGACGGACGATAGAAGAACTCAACCTGGCCTTCGGGCGTAACCTCGAGTATTCTTTCGTCAATTAGGTCTTGAATCTTATTCTTCAACATCCAGCAGTTGTTAGTATCATGTCCAGGACTGTTGGAGTGATACTCACACCTTGCCTTGGGGTTATAGCGAGGAGAAGAGGTTTTAGGATTTTGAGGAGAATTTCTCAAGGAAATTAGTTTCATCTCCAACAAGCATTGCAGAACTTGTGACATTGGAGTGCTGAACTTGATAAACTGTCTTCTACATCCCTTGTGTTGAGGTGGATTAACCTTACCAAGTCTTTCTTCTTCAATTGGAGAATAATCAATGGCAACCTGTCTCTTACCCTCTTTAATCCTCATCTTCCTTTCAACCAAATCAGCTTGTTTTGACGGAGGTTGACTGATAATTAGATCCCTGACTCTATCACTTTGAAGTTTTTGGACAAAGGTTCTCAGCTCTTCTTGCCCCTGAGCTAAATTTTGGATAAGAGCCACCTGGCCATTCATCTGGATCCTCATTTCTGTTATTTCAGCTTGCAATTGTTCCAACTGACCATCCTTGTTGTCCTCAGGACTCTTCTTCTTAGCCAGCAGTGTCTTCAATTCATCCTGCCCCTTGGTTAGGTTCAGGATCAGCTCTCGGAACTGTGCATTCTGTGCCTGAAGATCCTTAACTGATTGTTCAAGAGCCATTGCTGAAATAAACAGCGAGAAGATGAGAAACTTGTGCACAATTATAACCTGTGATGCAACGAAATGATATGGGAATGCATATGCAATGTTTTCAAGGACCGCAGGATTTAAATTTGCTTAAACACACAAGAAAGTAACTTTTTATTAGTAATAACTTGTTTTGCCTTTTAGGCTTACAAAAATGGAAATGAAATAAGTACAAAAGATGGGGTTTTAAGTCTCCCATGGACGTTTCCTCTTTGTGTTGAGGTAAGAGTTGAGGTTTCGTTCCTCGTGAAGTTGCTTTGTTAGCTCTAGGATTCTTGCTTGGCTCGCTTTGTAATGAGCCTCGAAAGTATCCCTTTGCTCCTTCAGTTGGATCCATGATCTCTGCAAGTCTTCCTTATCAGTAGGCATGTCTAGGTGAAGGATGGTATAAGCTGTGTCTCCTCCAGCAACAGGTTCCATGGTAACTAGTAGAACGGCAGGATATGGCATCATGAGTGTCTGAGCACGAGATCGTACCCATCTGAGATAAGCCTCCATAGGAATAGTATACTTAGGCTCCAGTGTCTTGCTGTCAATCCTGTTTACCTTTCCCCAAGCTCGTATGAATCTCTGACGGTAACCCTGAAGATCGTTGTCGTAGTCAAATACAATGCCCTGAATCAACATGTCATGTGGACCATCACTCCGGGCGTAACCAAACTGTCGTAAAGCTAGAGATGGGTTGTAGGTGATGCCTCCTCTTATGCCTAGAAGTGGCACATTAGGAAACTCCCCACAACGGTCAATGATGGTGACATTCTCCATAGATCTGGAGCACCAATGAATGTCTGAGTGAGAAAGTGACATGATCCTCTTGGACCATCTGAACCATTGCTCATTCTTCATTACTGAGCGAGGAAGGTGAGAAATAAACCACCTAGAAAGCAAAGGTATGCAGCACATCAAAGTTCCTCTTGCCCTTGTAGTACGGGTGTGAAGAGAATGTAGGATGTCTCCAAGCAATGTAGGCACTGGGTTGTGACTCAGGAAAATGTTGATGGCATGAACGTCTATGAACTGATCTGGATTGGGGAACAATACTAAGCCATATATCAGCAAGGCTAAGATCTCCTCAAAAGCATCATAGCTCATGGCCTTCAAGAACATTTGAGCCTTATCCATTAGTACCTTGGCAAGAATACCCTTGATTCCACTTCTTGTCTCTAGAACAATATCAGACTTCTTCAGATGTAGAGCTGCAGCAATAACCTCAGGTTTAAGCTCTTTTTCCAAGCCTGTGAAGGGTCTTTGATCAAGAACAGGTATACCCAGAAGTTTAGAGAACTCTTCCATTGTAGGAACCAGCTGATAGTCGGGGAATGTGAAGCAATGGTGCTTAGGATCAAAGAACTGAAACAGGACACTCATCATGTCTTCATTGAACCCTTAAGTGACTAGATCCAGTAGGTGACCATGTCTCTTGATGAACTGGGAATGATCAGACACTTGAGAAACCAACTCTTTAAGCTTGGGAGGTATCCCCACAAAGTTGATCCTGATGGTGTTTCTACGAGCTGAAGCCATGACCTGCAACAAAGAACAAAGATAAATCCCTTGGTCCTTGAAATGGTTAGGGAAAATGGTATGCTTATGCTGCATGATGATGTCATGATGTTATGCTCAATCACAAACATGTGGCACACACAAACAAGTCACACCATAGCCCTAGGTTTAAAGGCTTGCATGAGGTTTAAGGTAAGTACCCTCCCCTGAAGTTAGATGGTTCATCCTGTCCTATAAAGTAACCGGGTTCTAAGGGATCTCAATATCATTGATCCTTCACAAGGGTGGTTGATCAGAAGGCAACTTACTTGCCAACCAAAACCCTCCAAGTTTAAGATCTCAATGAGCGTAGTATCGAGTGTCAACCAACTTCAGTCTGCACCAAAGCCGGTTACCTCACTACTTTCTAAAGGCCAAGATGAGTTAACTAGGGTTCTAAAAGTTAGTTAGTGCATTGACAACATATGGCAGCCTCAATATTATCCTCAACTTGACTTAAGGAATATAAGCACCAACCAAGAAGTCGCACTAACTATGGCCACCAGATCAACCGTATCGATATACGTCGTACAGTTTCCTTGGTCTATTGCCATTTACCTAAGGTACACTAGATCCGGGTTAGGACCTTTCACACATAAGAGCACCCCAACAAGTAATATAAAACAAACAAGGCAAACAATTTAAAGTGATCTTAATTCCTAAGGGTACCCCTCTTAAATATATCCCCAGCAGAGTCGCCAGTTCTGTAACCCGGTGAACTGACTTTAAACAATGTTGCGGATAGCAAGAGTCGCCACCGACTTTTATTTTATCCATAAGGAAAGGTTATAAAAGAACAGGAAAGACCTTAGAGAATATTTTGGGTCCGGGGGGTAGGTTATGAAAAGGGAAGGTGTTAGCACCCTTTTCATCCATGGTTATCCATGGGCTCTTAGGTACTTAAGCTCACTTTAGATTGTTTTTGAAAGTGTAGTGTGTGAATAGGAAAATTTTCAGAATAGTTAATAAATAATCCATGTAAGGATGTGTTAAAAACATGTTTGAAAATTTGGTTGGAAATTTGTTTAAGTGTGAAAAAGTTTTGAAATGAGCTTAAGTACTTAGGAGTAATCTACCCTAATGTTTAAAGGTCTTTCTTGTTTTTTTATTCTTTCCTTAGTAAGACTATCCCTACTATAATGGAGTAGGTAGTCCTTACTTTGGATGTTAAAGGGACATGTGAGGGACAATTTGATCTTTAAGGCAATGGTGGGGTGTAATAAGCATTTATAAGGGACTATCATCATTTTTTCCGAAGGGACTTGATTTGTATAGGCAACATAAGGGACTTTGATGATTTTTATTCGAGGGACTTGCTTTTATACACCCCACTTAACCATTATTCGTAGGCAACATGAGGGATAACCCTAAGGAAGTGAGACGGCGATTAAAATCGACTTACGTGTGTGAAGTGTTTAAATTAATTATCTTTGATTAAAAAGTGATCTAGAATTAATTTTAAGAACATATATGTTTTACACTCCCTAATTATTAACCATGATACATAAATAAATAAATTATTACAAACTTTACACCAAGGAACAATTACAAAATTATAATAATAAGCACAAATAAATAATAAGCAACTAATAATTTAGCAATAAATAAGTAAAAGGGTTAGTTATAATAATATAATAATAATAGTAATTATAAATAATAAACAAGGTTAGAAATATAAAATAATAATGATATGGTTAGTAATAAAAATTAATTAAGAGGTTAATAAAATTATAATAAGCAAAAATTAATAACAATATAATTAGCAATAATAATAGAAACCAAGAAATTAACATGCACAACCAAATATTTTCTAATTCACATACTAATTATTAAATTATTTTTTAAATAAATTACAATTACAAAATTTTAATCATTATAAATATATAGATTTACAATTTATATACATATTCTAAGAAAAAGATGAATTTTTAAATAGCATATTAAAATTCAATTTCTATTATTCATTATATTCACAAATTATTTTTAATCATATAATTATCCTAAATTAAATTATTTCTAAATATTAAAAGAAAATTAATTTGACTTATAATTATATTTACAAAAATTAACTATATTAAAAATTATATACATAATAATTATGATAAGAATTAGAAAATAAATTATTAAGAAAAATAGAATTAGGTTTTGAAGTATAAATTAGGGTTTGTTAGAAAAAATATTTTTTAGGTTTTTTTTTAAAAAAATTAAGTTTAATTTATATACAAAAATTAACTAATATACATGTTATAATAATAAAATAAATTTTTGAATAACATAATAGAAAAATTTAGAAATTTTAGAGAATATGAAAATTTGAAATGTATAGATAATTTAAATTTTATTAAGAATATGAAACAAATAAATCACTTAACTAAGAAAAATAGAAAAAATAACAAAAATTTGAGAACTTACCTTGGCTGGGTTTGAACCCAGGTCCTCATGCCTGCCAGCATCAAAACTTTCCACCAGACCAACCATGCGTTGGTGACCATAGGATAACTGTGATTGCTTTTATGCCACATCTTGAACAATTCAGAAAAAATAAAGAAGCAAAAGGCCTGGGGTGGTTTCGTACCCAGGACCTTATGGATGTGCGTATGCGCGTCTTACCGCTTGGCTGGGAGAGCCTACCTGCTAGTCCAACAACTACAACAAATAATATATGAAGAATATGATTTAAGTGAGAAAATGTCCAAAAAATATGCTGGAGGTGGGATTCGATCCCCTCCCTTCTCATCAAACACAAGCGTACTTTTCCACCAGGCCAGACAACATCATCTGAAATAATATAGAAATAAAATCATAAAATATTATGTTAATATTTTGAATTTCCAGATGCGCGCCACCTGCATCTTCTTCCTCAAAATACCTGCGATTTTTGCTGTGAATTTAGCTATGAAATTTCCTGCGAAATTACAAATATAAGAACCTACGAAAATTGGATTATCACTAAAACAGTAAAATTTCTCAAAATTAATGGCTGTTTCATGATCCCCAGGGTTCACTTGGTTGTTCTATGTCCTTATAATTTGTTTATATTAGGTTTAATGTAAAGCCCTCATATCATGGCCGAAACCCTAGCCATGGTGGCTTCTCCAATCTGCATCGAAACTTCAATTAAACTATCCAGGATCAATCAAAAGCTTCATACAAACACAAAACAATGATCACAAGACATTAAAATCCACTCAATATGCGAAATCGAAAAATTGAAATATGAAGAACATTATGAATTCGGGTTGTGCTATATGTGGTGTTTCAAATGCAAAAGATCACTGAGAATGATTCAATGATGTCTTAGAAACGTGTCTACACCTTCAAATTGATTCAAAAGGGCTTGAATCTCCAAATCCGAATTTCAACTTTTGAAGAATTTTTTGTGTTCTTGTTCTTACCTCTTGGCTGCTCCAATCCGTGAATGTGCATTAGGTTTATGTTATGTTTATATATGGGATTGATTTAGGTCAGAAAAACCATTTGGTTGTGTGAAGATTTGATCCAAAAAAGATTCATAAAGATCATTGTGTAACTTTCAAATATTTGATCATAATGCCTTACTATTTTGGGAGGGATCTCATGATTTCCTTCTCTTTTGACTCCAATCATCATTTATGATTTTTTAGATCCAATCACAAAAATATTCTTTCATATTTAATATTTTTTTCAAATTTAAAATGATTTAAAATGTAATAAATCATAATAAATTAAAAAAATAAAATAAAAAATATGAGAATATCATGATAATTTCGTGCAAACCATTATGAAGTGGATTGGGTCATAATTTGAGTGGCCCATTTGAAAAGAAATGATTTTGAACCTCCCTTTTCAACATAAACCATCACAAAATTTCTTAACTTTGCAAAGGCTCATCTCCCTCAATTTTAAAGGTATGAAGGTGTTCTTGGACTTTTTGGAAAGCTTGAAGAGTCCTCTAAACAACCCCATTGGTTTCAGGTCCATATCATTTACCAATCTCAAGTTATGCCCTTTTGAAGTTGTTGACTTTTTGTTGACTTTTCAAATGACCTATAATGTCTTAGATCATATCTTTCAAATGAAGCATTTTTGGGCTTAACCTTCAACATCAAAGTTGTAGAGAATTCAATTTCCTTCAAAATGAGCTTTGGATGGAGACTTGGTGATGAAGTATGTGAAAGTTATGCCTGGTCAAAGTTCAGTTGACTTTTACTGAGAAAACCCTAATTTAGAAACTCCTGATTATTGATGATCTGGAATCTCCTTGATGAATCATGATCAACCCTTGATCAAATGATGGATTTTACTTCATATACTTGATGTTGGCAAAAAATCATGAAGTTTGACTTTGGTTTGACCACAGTTGACCCCAGTTTGACTTTTTAACTGCACTGACTGATTTTGACTTATCTGATCATCTGACTGAGCAAACTTTTGAGAAAAGTCTTGAAACTTGACATGGGGGTTCTTATTCACATATAAGATGTTATGAAACTCACTTGAGGTATTGGAAGTCTATTTAGCCTGATTAAAGTCACAAACCTAGTTATGGTTGCCCTGCTTAGGAGGTGCATTGTTTGAGGGAATTGTCAACTTCTTTGACCAATTGTGAACTATGTGAACCTTGTGAATCTTCATAAGATGTCTTATGATACTCATGGGAAGTATTGTGAATCTTGTGAACCTTGTGAACCTTCATAAAGTAACTTGTGGACTTTATGAACCTCATGAAAGGTTATGGAAATGTTGAGAAACTTGTGAACCTTGTGAACCTTCAAGAAGCACAAAGTCTTGTATTGTGAGGGCAAATTTTGGGGTGCAACACTTGGTCCATACTACTTACTTCGTACATACCTCATTTTGTTGGTTTCTCAGTCGCGACTCTCTCGCTTCCCCATTGGTAATGGTTTTGAGCCATACTCTCGATAAGTGCATAAGCATCGTTATATTCTTTGTCCATTAGTGCACCGCCTGCGGCAGCGTCAATTGTCATTCTTGTATTGTACAAGAGTCCATTGTATAAGGTATGTATGACCATCCATTCTACTAACCCGTGATGTGGACAAAGTCTCAGCATATCTTTATAGCGTTCCCAAGGTTCGAAAAGTGATTCGTTTTCCTTTTGCTTAAATTCGTTGATCTGAGCTCTTAGCATAACTGTCTTGCTAGGTGGGAAATATCTGGTCAAGAAAACTCTCTTTAGTTCCTCCCACGTAGTTACTGAATTCGAGGGTAGAGATTGAAGCCAGGCTCTCGCTCTGTCTCAAAGTGAAAAAGGAAAAAGACGTAGTCTGATAGCTTCTTGGGTAACTCCATTGGCTTTTACGGTATCTGCGTACTGCACAAATATCGAAAGATGAAGGTTCGGATCCTCGGTAGGATTTCCGGCGAATTGATTTTGTTGCACGGCTGATATCAACGAAGGTTTCAGTTCAAAATCGTTTCGGTTGATAGCCGGTGCGGCAATGCTGGAATGCGGTTCAGCTTGCGAAGGACTAGCGTAATATTTGAGTGGATGATTCGGTTCTTCAGCCATCTCTGCGTCCTTTGATGTTCCGACTGGTTTAGGTGGATCTATTTGAAGATCTGGAATGTTGTAATTTTGTTCGTAATCGAATATCCGTCTTCTTACGTGTAAGAAGCGTTCCGATTCTGGGATTAGAGGTTGCAAGTCTTCGCCTTGAGAGAGAGTACTTGGCATACACTCGGGAGATTAGATTAAGAAAATAAATAGTTGTTACCTTAGTCTAGACAATGCTACTCTAAAGTGCACTAGTAACTAAATTAAGGTCCCCGGCAACGGCGCCAAAAACTTGATGGGCTAAAGACGTGATCTAATATGTGTCTAGCGGTATCTTAACTGCAAGCGCACAGCCTATCGAAGTAATATTTAAGATTATCGATCCCACAGGGACTTTATGATTACTTAGTGCTAGAGGATTTACTAGTTTAGCTAAGGTGAATGGTTGTCACGATTTTTGGTTGTTTTTAAGGATTAAAGGCGGGAATTTAATTTTAGTTTAATAAAATAATAATAAGGCGGTCGGTATGTAATTATGTTAACTTAGGCGGGTCAATCTAATCTAGGCTTATAAGGTTGGTTCACTTAATCTATTCTGTAGAGGTTATCAGTTTAAATATCTTTAACTCACACTCTCGTGGTCTTATCTCAGATCTTACTCCTAAAGCCCTATGTCTGCTCTCGCTAGCCCATAAGTGTTTAGGAATAATTTTTGGAAACTTAATAAGTCTAATTCATTTTAAAGCGCTCTCGCTGTGTTTAAATTAAATGCCTAACTTTAGCTATCTGGTTAAAATCTCACACTCTCGTGGTCTCGACCTAACCTATTACACTTTCCTTACTCTCGTAACAAAAAGATTAAATTTATAATAAAAAGTCACAGCCAGAATTTTTAGTTCTTAATTATTTTTAGCCTAGAATTGATTTTACCGATTCAGTTGATTTTAATTACATACCGCCTAAAGTGTTTAGCTACTCATGATTGTTGTACCAGACAGATATAGAAACAAAGGAATACAAAATAAAATATGCATTATAAAGAAATAAAAATAAATTCTTAACATTAATATAAATACGAATTAATTAAAAAACCTGAATAACAAATATAATGTTAGACTCCTTCTTCCACAATCTGGCAAGCTCGGAGTGCGGACCGGAATCGGAAATAAAATTACTAAAAGAAATGTTGAAAGCTTTGAAAGAAATTAAACAATAACAATTTCCTGATGTTGGAAATTGTTATTTGATTTGGTTGGGATATAAAGAATTAAAACAAGAACAAAATAAATGCTGGAAAAATAAATGAAATAGGGTGCAATGGAAATACGGCAGAGCTTCCGCAAGAAAAGTAAAAATAAAACTCTGTAATTTGTTCTTTGAAACTAAGCTATTTATAGAGATTGTAAGTTGGGCTTGGCAGTTGAAATAATGCCTTGGGCTTCGTAGATGCTGAGAGAATCCAGGGAGGAGTTGAGTTACTGGGTCTGCGGAAGAATAGGAAAATATTGACTTCACGTAGCACACGTACATGACCAATTCATAGCAAGTAAACCTAGTTTCCCCTTGTCACGTTCGTGACAAGGGTGTCACGCTCGTAACCCTTGTATTCAGCGTGTCACGGTCGTGAGGGACTGGTGACGACCGTGACTGCTCCTTTTAGCGTGTCACGGTCGTGACTCCTAGGTGACGGTCGTGACAATTACAAAAAAAATGCAGATTATGCAGAATTCCTCTCTTCTTCTTCTTTTCATGGTTGTTTTTTCTCATTTCACTTGTGGCTTATGATTTAGCTCTATAATTGATATACCTACAAAATGACAAAGAAAACTCGAGGAATCGGGTGTTAAAACGATAAATGTGCGATAAAACGGTATTTAAACATAGTAATAAAACGATACTTTTTCTCGTTATCAAATAACACACCCAAGGAAATGCAAAATGAGGAATAACACACTCAAATACGCAAATATAAAAAAACTGGGGAATAAAACACCCAAGGAGATAATATGAGAGAAAATGCTGACAACCAGTTTAGACTCTTAGAGGAGTGGAAAAGAAAGAAGACTGATTCCTCAACACGGAAATCACTGCCATTCTGCTCGGAAATTAGAGATGCTACTACTGAACAAATCTCTGTCACACCCATAAACTGTATCAATTTGAAAATCTTTTGAGAGAAATCATGCAGAGCTGCTTGGGGATTCTTGAAGAAAGTTGCCCCAAGTTCAATGACTGATGAAGGTAAACTGATAATGGATTCAGTTCTTGACTACTGCTGGAGAAAATAATCAGATCTTTGAGGTAACTGTTGAGAAGAATAAACTGATCATGGCTTCAGTTCTTGAGATGTGAATGTTGAGAAAATAAACCTAAAATGAATCCTGCAGAGAATCTTCTGATTAACCAAATATGAGAACCACTTGCACTGAACAACCAACCTTGAACCATAGGAACTGAGAAAAACCTTGCCCCTGATAAGATCACCGACCAAGTTTCTCAACTGTTTGAAAATTCCTTGATGAGGAAACTTTATTTGCAAATAAAAAAGGTGTTTGCACAAACCTGGTAATTTTAATGCAAAGTTCAATGCAAAGTTTGAAATCAAGAATAATTTTTTGAATGAAATTTATTGATGTAAAGTAAATGAAAACATTGCCAAAACACAGCGGTCGAGACAAAATTAAAGATAAAGCAACGGTAAGAAATAAATGATTGGTAATGAACTTGGAAGTCAGTTTACGCAACCTTGTTGTAGTATGATTTTCAAAAGAAACCTGGATTAAATTAGGACTTTTGAAGGTTGTAACGTGGCCTGGTTCACGGTTTATGAATCAAAGGATATATGCTCAAAGTTTATTTGTACCCAACCCAACTTTGTGATGGACTCCAGTCCTACATTCAATTAATTCAGCCTATACATTCAAGTTCCCAGAAATTTAGGATTGCACAAATTAAGATGGTTCATAAGCCAAAGGATTTTGAGATAGTAGTCACATCTTTCCTTTTGTTACTTCTAGTGAGGACTTTGGTCAACTCAACTTATTTTTGCTGAGGATTTTGATGACCTCTTGACAAAATCTTTCTTCTTATTATCCCTAACTTTTGCCTGAACTGCGTCATTTCAACTTACATCCAGCGGGATGCCCCAGTTTTTGCCTAAGTATCCTTCATAGGTTTTGACTTAGCGGGCTTTGATTTTTTTCAATAAATTTTCTTACATCATTTTTTTTTTGAAAGATAATGACTGCATGGCTTAATGATTACGACGAACCATCATTGGCTTTTGAATTGAGAAACATCTTCAACACTTCTTGATTTGTGTATGAAGGAAAGCTTGAGATTACAACCTTTGTTGAAAGGTGTTCTGAATGATTCTCTTGTACTTGAATGTACATTCGAATTAATTGAGAACTACCCATCCCAGGTTAAAATTGAGGGTTTTTTCGAATAGAAACAAACTTCAACTTCAAGGCTCAAAGGGGTTGACAAAGGATTAACTTCCTTATTTCTCCGGTGTTTGGGATTTGAAACAATGCCTGTATATCATCAACCAAGTCTCAATTGAAAGCAAACCAACAACAATTATGGGTATCTCATTTTCATCATCCTCCCTCCAATCATTGTAAAAGCTTTGAGAAAAGAAAATGAAATTGAAATATAAAGCATAAAGATGAAAATAGTAAATGAAATTGAATCAAAACAAAACAATGCTCATTTCATTAAAACCATCATGAAAGTACAAACAAAGTTTAAAAGCAAACAAGTCAATACAATTGAAGAAAAATTGCAAACATAAAGAAACAATGGCCTAGTGATCCATCAGCAACAAGGATGAGCTGTCCCGGCTGGTATTCTGGTCTTGAAGAAAAATTGACAGCTGGAGTCTTCTAGAAGATTCACTTCCCAAGCCTCGGCAAAGGATTGTTGACAACATTGGGATTTGTATCATTAAAGTAAAGGATGTTGTTCCTGATAAGTTCTTGCACTTTAGCCTTTAGTGCAAAGCAATGTTCCAAGTCATGACCAGTTCCACCTTGATGAAATTCACAGCGAAGATCCGATCTATAACCAACCGGAAGAGGGTTTGGAACAGGAGGCGGAGGCCTAGTAGTAATTAAACCACTCTTAATCAAGGAAGGAAACAATTCCGTGTAAGGCATCGGGATCGGATCAAAGTTTGGCCTATTGCGATACTGATTTTATCCAGCAGCAGGATGAGGAGCCTGAGCTTGAGCTCGAATCTGAACTTGAGCTTGAGCTGGTTGAGCTGGAACTTGAACTTGAGTTTGAGCAGGTGGAGTTTTAACAATAGGAGCAATTGCAGCTACATATGGTTGAACATATCGTTGTTGCGGGCGATAAGGCCTCCTCTCAGTTGAAACTGCATAAGCATCACCATCTCTTCTCTTGTGAAGATTCGCAAAAGACTTTCTTGTAGCATTAGGAGATTCAGAATTGGTAATCTTACCCTTCTTGATACCTTCCTCTAGTCTTTCTCCAATAGTGACTAGATCAGAAAAACCAGATGAAACACTTCCTACCATTTTCTCCCAAAAGAACGGTTGAAGAGTGTCCATGAACAAACCAGTTAATTCCTTCTCGGGCAAAGGTGGCTCCACTTGAGCAGCTAGCTCTCTCCAACGCTGAGCGTACTCTTTGAACGATTCTTTCTCTTTCTGTGACATGTTTTGAAGTTGACGACGGTCAGGCACCATGTCCAGATTGTACTTATACTGCCTTACAAAAGCATCAGATAAATCTTTCCAGCTTCGAATGTGACTCTTCTCAATTCCAACATACCACTTCATGGAAGCACCACTCAGACTATCTTGAAAACAATGAATAAGCAGCTTGTCATCCTTGGCATGTGCAGCCATTTTGCGACAATACATCAGCAGATGAATCTTTGGACAAGTATGACCATTGTACTTCTCAAATACAGGAACCTTGAACTTATCAGGAAGAACCAAGTCGGAAACCAAACACATGTCTATTGCAGCAGAACCAAAGACATCTTTTCCTTCTAGACATCTTACCCTCTTCTCAAGAGTCAAACATTGCTCTTTAACTTCATCCATATATCCAGGTTCACCCTGACTTTCAGCTTGTTGACCAGCAGCTTGGTACAAGAAAGGAGAATTCTGATAAGTAGTCTGAGCAGTAGTGTGCACAACAGGTTGAGGTTCGACAAAAGTTGGAGCTGAAAAGACTGGCACAACAGATGGACCACCCACTTGAGCAGTTGCAGAAACTGGCACATAATCCGGAGGTAACCCATATTCTGGCCAAGTAGAAACCGGTTGCTGAACAAAGGAGGATCAACAACGGCAGTAAAAACTTCAGAGATAACAGTCCTTTGAGGTGGTTCACCTCGAGCAATCAGAATTTGCATCATCTCAGTGAGCCTGGTCATACCGGCCTTCAACTCATCAATCTCCATCCGGACTTCCATGTTATGTTGTTCTTGGTGTTCCATTCTCAATCTGATAGCTCTCAATCTGTTAGCAACTCTAGTACCGTATCTGTGGTGAGGAGTCAGCTTGACGGATCAACAGACAACTGAGGAAAAAAACAACCGAGATGAGTTCCCACACAACTCGGATGAATGCAAGAATATGCGAGGATGCAATGATATGCAATGTTCACTTCCATTTTCAGAAAAACAACTCGATTATTGCAAACATGGTCAACATCGAGAATACGGTCATGAAAAATCTTGACAAAAAAGAATATTTACTTTTTTCAAACATTTGCAATAATCGGAATTGTCTTCCTTGAAAAATGGTTGTGATGATGATCATGATGAACATGTAGATGCAACAAACACAAACAAGATCACGCAAAGAACACAGGTTCAAAGGTTCGGATCGCGAGCATGGAGTCAAGGGATAAGAACCAACAACCCACAAAGGCATGTACTAAGGTTTGTCTTCATTGTACCTGCAAAAAACCAAAAGGGTGCTAACAGAGGTTCCCGGAGTTAACAACCATCTTTAGAATTTTATCGGTACGTTGGATTACTCCCCAACCGATAACATTATTAAAATAGACCTCGTCCAAGTGTAGTATCGCATGACAACCACCTTAGGTTTACACCCACATAGTTTCCGCACTACGTTCCTAAATTGGCTTGGAGTGGTTAAGGGTTCTACGGTCCTCAGTATGATCAGCTCAAAGTCGAAAAATAATGCCACGTACGATTACTCGTCATGACATTGATAGTCCAAGAGAGCCTAACCGAGTGGAGATTATCAAATTGATATCGCTTTGGACTACTCCATCGCGTATCGCTTCGAATATCGTCGTCCTATCATAAGTTCCACTCAGATCCGGGTTAGGATCTATCTCACAGAGAATCACCAAAACCGAAACAGAACAACCAGGTAACAAACAAATCAAACTAAAGCAGTAAATAAATCAAAGTAGGCCGAATCCACTTAGAGATTGACTCCCCAGCAGAGTCGCCACTTTTCTGTAGCGGTAAAATCATGAGTGTAAGCTATTGTTTAACTTAACTCAAGGTAAACAGAGTCGCCACCGCGCTTTTATTTTATTCCACATGGAAAAGGTAAAAAGAACGAATAAAAAAACCTAATGAATCTAAAAGCAAAAGCTAAAAGAAACAAACAGAGAACGGGTAAGGGGATAGGTTACAAATTGGGAAGGTTTTATGCACCCAAAATGTCCGTGGTACTCCACGGGAACCCTTTGAAATATTTATTGCTTTTTTAGTCTGAAATTGGTTTGCTTGAAAAAAAGATTGAAGAGATGAGAAGAAGAATGTTTTTTAAGATTTTGGTGTTTGAAGAGACGAACGTCTCATGCCTACGTATCCACAAAGTGCAATGCGAGATCAAAACCCCGTAGTTCGTGGTACAAAATATGAAAAGAAACAATGAGTTGAATTGATTTTAAAATGTAAAGATAAGTCGTCATTCTTTAGCGAATAATTCCGATAGAAAGAATGAATCATATCTAAACATAAAAAAGGTTAAAAAGAAACGTGCACGAGGACACAAAAACAATTGAATGAGTTTTGAACGTTTTAAAGTTTTTGAGAAAAAAAAGTTTCGATATGCTTATGTGGGTTAGAATTTATTAAGAAAATGAAATGAAAAGGTAAAACCGCATGACCTAAGTCAAGGTTTGATTGCGAAAATGTTTGAAGTTTGAAAACAAAGAAGGTTTGAAAATAGGAAGGAGATTTGAAAATTTAAGAAGTAGGAGGAGATGAAGGGACTATCCTAAGACTTGAAAATAAAAGCTAAAGGAAGAAACGATCAAACCGTGTGGTGAACATTCTTCGAAAACAACGGATTTCCATCTCCATAAACAAGGGAACTCCATCAGAGCCAAAGTCTTCAATCCATAACAATTCAAGCAAAGGGATAGATCCTAAAATCTAAGTCCAACTCCAAGTCCCATGCTAAGGATAGTAACCATAGTCCGAAATTAAAGTCACAAATCTTTTAGATGTTTAATCCTTTATTAATGTTTTTGTGTCCAAATGGACAAAAGAAAAATCACAAGCATAATAATATAAACATAAACAATATGATGAATGATATAGAAGCATAATAAGAGGTATAAGGAGCGAGAGATTGAAATAAAGAGGATAAGGTGCGAGAAATTGAATTTAAATGGTTAGTATATTAGTAATATTTACATAGAAATGGTATGATGAACTTAATCAAACACAACCACAAAAAGATAACCAAAATCGAGGCAACCGGATCCAAATGGATCGCATTCCGAATTCAGGACAAGTTTAGGTCTATGTTAAGCAATCGCCGAGTAATTTACGAAGTAATTACCCTACAAATGAGGCCGACCACCACCAATTAAGGTGGAAAATATTGGTGGTAATACATGTTAGAGAAATGATATGATGAATCATTCTCCGAAAACATGTCGCACAAAAAGAAAAGGTAACAGTCTAATCTTAATCGAGATTTCACATTGGATTATCGAAGGCAACCTATCACGATTCCAAAGTATGGAGAATGATCCAAATGATCATTCATCCATAGATTTTAAATAATGAAGATTAAACATCTTCGAAAACCAATAATCACGAATCGGAGATCTCATCGACCAAAAATGAAAGTGAGAAGAAGAAATGGATCTAAAATTTATGATTCTAAAAAAAATTCACAATAAAAAAAATACTATTAAAAACTAACAAAAATGCCTTAAAATCTTTAGATATTCTTATAAAGAAATTTTTTTTATAGAAAAGTTAGAATTGATTTTTAAAAAGAGATATTAAGAAAAATATTATATAAAAAAAAGAAAATGATAAAAAAACAAGTGAAATTTTTAGGAAAGAAATAAAATAAAATAAAACATAAAATGGAAAGGGAGGTTATGCGTATGGCTCGGGGTGCAAAAAGTTGATTGGGCCCAACAATATAACACTCAGATTTTATATTAAAAAAAACTAAAGAAAATTATAAAAACAAAAATTAGGTCTCCTTCTTCTTCGTGAAACAGAGCACACACCGTTCATCACCTTCAAGAGGAACGAAGATTCATAGTTTTCGAGATAAACGTGCAGCCTTCTCAAGTCAACGTCTCTTCAAAATCGCACATGGCTTTACCAGCTCGACTTTCTTCTTATTTGCTCGCGGATGTCGTGAGTTTATTGCGAACTCGGCGGAAGAGTTTCGAAGCTCCGTCCTTAATGAATCGCCGGCATCATCCCTTCATCAATCTTGCGAAACTCTCTCTATCTTTTTGTTTTTTTTAATCTGTGTGTTGTTGATGATAATGGATAGTGAAGATTTTTGGAGTTTTGTTTCTGTTTGTGAGATTGAATAGAGTTGAAGGTTGTGAAATTTTCAGGTTTGAAAGTGAGAATCGAAGGTGTGATATTGAGGATGAAGAGAGGTGAATCTTTGGATTTTGATTTGGCAGCAATTTTGTGGCTTTTGAAGCTTAAGATTGAGAGAGGGAAGAGTTGTTTAAATAGAGGAATTGGTGAGGATTTGAATCCGAAAAATGATGTCGTTTTGTTGCGTTTTGGTTCATGAAGAACGCGTGTTCACTACTGCGTTTGGAATGTTATTTGCTGCATTTTATTTGTGCTGACTTGTTTTGCGTTTTATTGCTTTGCAGGTTGCGTTTCATGTCACGAGGAAGATGTGATGATGTGCGTATGCTCCGCTCACGTGCTTCTGCGTTGCTGCGTGCGTGTGGACTTATTCAGTTGGCTTGGTGTAGCTTGTTGGTGTGACAGTGGCTTGCGGATGGACAACTTGATGTTCAATGTGGCTGGGAGTTTTGTGCAGCTGGTAATTGAAGCTGGCTTGAAAAATGAAATTGGCTGCAAGCTGTGTTGTTTGTTGCGTTGGCTTTTCACGGCTTGGAGTGCTTGGGAAACTAAAGGTGTGGGCCTGCTGCTTTGAGATAGCTGGATGCTTGCGTGTTGTTATGTGAGGCTTCCCCTATTTAGAAAAATCTTGGCTGACCACATGACAACTTTAAGGGTTAATTGACAAACTTTTTCTCTTTGTAATGAATGGACTAATGGGCCCCCTTTTTTTTATGGCTAAAAAAATGTAATGGAATGGCTTTGATTATTATTATATATCATTTTTTTTATAATGAGCACATAAAAAAAATGAAATGGGTTTAAGAAAATGGGCTTTTTTTTAAAAAAATGGCTAAAAGGTGAATATTCTAAATGAAAAAAATGAATAGAAGTTGGATTTAAATTGGATAAAAATTAATTTTGGATAATGAAATGGATAAAAAGAAGATAATTGGAAATGGTTAAATGAAATGATTTAATCGGAAAAAAGGATAATGGATATATAGATGATTATAAAAAATGAATAAAAAAGAATAATGGCTATAAGAAAATAATGGTCTAGTCGGAAATGGATAACGAATGAAGTGATGATTTTTTAGCCCAGAGCAAACTTATTTTTCTTGCAAACCACTGATTAAAATGAACACAGCCATCACTGAACCACTGAACAACTTGCCACTTCAACCACAAACACTGAAATTTGTCCTGATTATTCGAATCTATGTTGAGGAAAATAAATCCTCAGATGAACCACTGATAAACTGATGAACACTCAGTCGAGCCCAAACTTCACACACAACATTGCTCGATAAAACCGATGATCTTAGCACACAACTTGAACTTTGAAAACGCCTTGTCTGAGAAATGAACCACTATCACACATAACTTGCAGTTGAAACAATCTTCTGATAATTTGACCAATATTAGGTCAAACGTCCATTTGAATCGAATCATAATTGAACAACCACATTTGAATTAAAAACACTGCCTTGTCTTTGAAATCCTGCAACACAGAGAAGAAGAAGAAGCAAACTGCAACATATATTTTTGATATTTTGGTTAATGATAAATATAAACAAATAAAAGCAAGTAGAAGCATGGTGATCCCCTGCGAAGCAAAGACCTGCAACTGAGAAGGATACATGAACCAATACGTGATCTTGTTTGTATGCGAAATGCAGCTGAAATGCGAAAAATCTTAGGGTCAAAAATTAGGGTATGACACTTATTGACATTGAAAGTAGATTTTCTTTTTATACTTATGTCACATTAAACAATATTGACCTTTAATTCAAATATTCTAATCAAAGGTTTCTTATGTAACTGGATTTGAGGTTGAGTAGATATCAGAGACTATCTTCATAAGGAAATCTCTTGTTAGTTGTACTTTCCTTGAGTATACTTCTTGTCATAATTAGAGGCTTCATATAAGAGATAAAGTGAAGCTAGTAATTTGAGAGATTGACTGGCAAAACTCCTCTCAACCAAGGAGGTGGAATTGGCACAAGTTGTGGTAATGAGCTGGTGGAAGATTTGGCATATTCGGAATATGGTGATGTTCAATGCTGAGTGTCCGGAGCCGAGGAAGGTGGCTGCGGAGATTTATGATTCTTTGGATGACTATTTAGTTCCGGGCTCCCCTGTTGAACGTCCTTTGTGCAAAGTGGTTGGTGGCTAGACTATACAAACTGATGTTGGGTGTTTTGAGGATGAGATTGTGTCCTTTGGTTGTGTGATTAAGGACCCTACTGCTAACATTTTCCTTGCAGCTACTAAAAGGATATTCAGCTTGTCGAATTCGGCGTGTGCAGAACTCTTGGCTATCAGATGGACGCTTCAACTTGCTAGAGACCTTAACCTCTCAAGCTTCTTGATGCAATCTGATGCTTTGTCTGTTGTTGACTGTATTAATGGAGTCGAATTTAATGCTAGTTTAAATCCTGTTGTGGAAGATTGTAGGAATCTTTTTTCTAGTTTCAATTATGCGTCTATCATGTTTATTAGTCGTTGTTGTAATGTGGATGCTCATCACCTTTGATGTAGGGAAGTCGTTAGGTTCCAGAACTTGGATCGGGCATATACCCAGTTTCGATGGTCATGTTTGTAATCAATTCCTTTGTTTTAATGGAAGTTATTATATATATATATATATATATATATATATATATATATATATATATATATATATATATATATATATATATATATATATATATATATATATATATATATATATATATATATATATATATATATATATATATATATATATATATATATATGGAGTTCTCTTTTATTGGATTCACAATGGTTATCAAAGTTATATGAATATATCTTAGTTTCAATAGACTTTACTAAAGTTTCCGATTCTTTTCATGAACTTCAACTTAAGAAGAATAAAGATTTAAGTGAGAGTACATTTTCTGCATCTGAATTTGATTTCAATGCTTCAGTGCTTTTATGCTTCTTTAGCTTCTTATTCTGAGGAGTTGGATGCTTTTGTGCTCAACTTCATGTTGGCTTGATCTTTGAATATAATTTTTTTAGAGTTACCACGGATGCAAGCAAATTTTTCACTAATGTATTATATCAAATCATTTTGATATTTTTAAATTAATTGTAACATGGTTGAATGAGGAATCTCTATTGAATAAATAGTGTACAACTATTTTATTGTCAATATAATATTTTTAATCTCATTTTTTATAAATAATTTATAAAATTATTAACTTCATAAATTTACTAACTTTTTTTCCCACTATTTCTATCAATCCGATAGAGATGATTTTTTTTGTCATCTTAAAATATAAGATAAATATGAGTATTTTTTTTAAAAATAATTAATATAGTAAATCATTTTTTTTAAAAATATAATAAAATAGACAACCAATTTTTCAAAATAACTTATATTTAAAGAGCTTAAGTACTACTATTGTATTCATCTTTACTCTCTCAACTCAAACATTCATTTTTTTTTATTATTTGAAATATGCCTAGATCCTAGCACTTAATATGAAATCTATTTTTGAAGTAAATGATCCACATGTTTTTCAACCAATAAAAAAGTGAGTAAAAAAAAGTGTTTCTAGCTCTCCTCTTATAAACAATTATTCCTTGTTGGTTCTTGTTTTACCCCTCTCCATCTCTCTAACTCTCTATCTCAGGAAGACACTACTGGGATCTCTGGTCGGTTTGGTCTTCAAGGTACAATTTTGTGAACTGGGTTTTGTTCCATTTGCAGAATAACCTTTTCCCATGTTTCCAAATTTTCTTTACTCACTTCATGCTTCTACTTTCTACTGTCTTCAACTTTGTTTTCACTAATATCCATCTACAACAATTTCCACCTGATTTTTATGTTAGAGCATATAGATTAAAGAAAGCAAGCATTTTTATTGATTATTATTTTGAATTTACTTTAGTAGAAGCTCTTACTGAAAAAGGGTCTTTTGGAGGGAATTTATGGAAAATCTCTAACTAAAGTAGTTTGATTCAACTTTTGAACAGGGAAAAAATGACTGATGCAAGACCAGGTGTACCCTTGATGCCGCCACATTCATCTAGGAACCTACCTGATTTCAAGAAATCGGTTAAATTAAAGTATGTTAAACTTGGCTATCACTATCTAATCACTCATGGAATGTACCTTTTTCTTTCACCACTTGTGATGTTAATTGCTGCTGAGTTATCCACTTTTTCAATCCAAGATCTTTATGATATTTGGGAGAATCTACAATACAATTTGTTATCTGTCATATTTTGCTCAACTCTACTTGTTTTTCTATCCACACTCTACTTTTTGACTCGTCCGAAACTGGTGTACCTTGTCGATTTCTCATGTTATAAGCCAGAAGAATTGCGGAAGTGCACAAAAAGGAAATTTATGGATCAGTCTATGTTGATTAGTACTTTTACGGAGGAGAATCTCGAATTTCAGAGGAAGATTCTTGAGAGGTCCGGACTCGGGGAATCCACTTACCTTCCTGAGGCTGTCCTTAACTTTCCTCCTAACCCTTCAATGAAGGAAGCTAGGAAAGAAGCTGAGACTGTGATGTTTGGTGCTATTGATGAGCTATTCGGTAAGACCTCGGTGAAGCCTAAAGATATAGGAATTGTGATTGTGAATTGTAGCCTGTTCAACCCAACTCCGTCGCTATCTGCAATGGTTGTCAATCATTACAAGCTTCGAGGGAATGTGAAGAGTTACAACCTTGGTGGGATGGGATGTAGTGCGGGGCTGATCTCAATTGATCTTGCTAAAGATCTTCTACAGAGCAATCCTAATTCGTATGCATTGGTTATTAGCATGGAGAATATCACGTTGAATTGGTACTTTGGAAACGAACGGTCGAAGCTTGTTTCTAATTGTTTGTTTCGTATGGGAGGAGCTGCAGTTCTGCTTTCCAACAAAAGCTCGGACAAAAGAAGATCGAAATACCGATTGATCACTACTGTTCGTACTAACAAGGCTTCTGATGACAAGTGCTTTGGCTGTGTAACTCAAGAAGAAGATGTCAATGGCAAGATTGGTGTTAATTTGTCTAAAGATCTTATGGCGGTTGCAGGTGATGCTTTAAAAACCAATATCACTACACTAGGGCCGCTTGTACTTCCAACGTCCGAGCAGCTTCTATTCTTCGCGACGTTGGTTGCGAAGAAACTTTTTAAGATGAAGATTAAGCCTTATATTCCAGATTTCAAGCTAGCTTTTGAACATTTTTGCATCCATGCCGGGGGCAGAGCTGTTTTGGATGAAGTGGAGAAAAACTTGCAGCTACCTCCTTGGCATATGGAGCCATCGAGGATGACACTATATCGTTTCGGAAACACATCTAGCAGTTCACTTTGGTATGAACTTGCTTACACAGAAGCCAAAGGGAGGATTAAGAAGGGAGATAGAACATGGCAAATAGCATTTGGTTCAGGATTCAAGTGTAACAGTGCAGTGTGGAAGGCTCTCAGGACCATCAACCCTGCTAAGGAGAAAAACCCTTGGATCGATGAAATTGACCAGTTTCCTGTCGATGTACCTAAGATATCTACCATCTAAACGAAGGGGATTTTAAGTAGTTGTGCATTAACATTAACATTAGGTGGTAGCTGTTGGAATTTGATGAAATTCTCTTACCGAGCTTTTGTGATTCGTTACTGTTTTTAGAGTTTAGATTTTAGGAATCTTATTCTGCTTTCTGGTGTACAAGTGGTAGGTCTAGTTTAGGGGAAGTTTTTGTTTGTTGAGTCCAACTTTGTCATGGATTGGTGCTCGCACTAGTTATTGTTTCTTGGGAATGTATTTATTTGACAGGTTTGTTGATTGTGTTGATGAAATGCATAAAATCTGAAATGTAATTCCAGATCCTAACTGTGTTTTTGTTCTTGAAATTATCTTAAACTGTGATTTCGTTTTCTAACAAAATCAGAATTGACATTTCCATTCCGTTTTTTTAGCTTTTGGATGTGTACAGCAAAATTCTGAAATCACTATGTTGTTAGTAATTTGTATAAACATCACTGCACAATTTTATGCTGCATAACAGTCTCATACCAGTCATTTTGAAATACACAGTTCTTACATCAGAGATATATTGCATAAGATTTGCGTTGTAACTCACACAACAATCAAAAGAACAGAATCCAAATTTAATGCAGTGAGAAAACTAATATCAGATGAAAACCAAACATTTGAGAGCATCAAATCTGGACCAATCTTTTCTTTGCTACAAAACAACATTCGTATTAGACCCTACAGACATGTCTTGTTTATCGTGATGTTGTAAAAGTATAGGACCACCCCACAGACGGTTTAAGCTTTAAAGTGTAATAAAGACAGTTCATAAAGTCGAAAATAAAGAAAAATTCTTGCTTCCTCTAGGAGAAAGTGTTTTCTATTTTAAATGTGCAGAGGATGCAATAATCACACATCTGTTATGATACTGAGAGACCAAGTGGAGCCCAAACCAGAACTTTCAATTCTTAACAGGTACTGTAATTTTCCAGCACATGAAACCACAAACTAGTAATCCCAATAATTGAAACATAAATTACATAATCCCTAATTGAAATTAGTACCATATTAATAAAATTGAGAAACAAAACATCAGGTTTATACACAATCAACAACATTCTTAACCATTATTTCAAGGTTCTTGTACCCAACAACAAATCCATAATTAGTACTTAGTAGTGACATAAATTTTCTATTCTGCAGCCATAATCTACTCCTTGGAAGATTTATTGATAAGAGATTTGTGAATATGAGGAATCACACCTCCTCCAGCAATAGTCCCCTTTATCAGAGTATCCAATTCTTCATCCCCTCGGATCGCAAGCTGTAAATGTCTCGGAGTAATCCTTTTAACCTTAAGATCCTTGCTAGCATTTCCAGCCAGTTCCAATACTTCAGCAGTCAGATACTCCAAGATCGCAGCCGAGTAGACAGCAGCAGTTGCACCAACTCTACCATGAGCGGTGGTTCTCGTCTTCAAAAGACGGTGGATCCGCCCAACCGGAAACTGGAAATAACAAACATATAACGACATATAACACAAATTGCAATTCAGTTACAAAGAAAATATCAATGGTTAACAAAAAAGTCAAGAAAACCTAATAAGTCATATAAAACGGTGTCGTTAAATAGATATATGTGAAAGTAAAAAAAAAAGGTTAGGGTTTAAATGGCTGAATCAAAAGAGGAAGATTTAAGGAACGATTTCATACCTGCAAACCAGCGCGAGAAGAACGAGAAATTGATTTCTTCTTATCTTTATCTTTGTCCTTGTCTCTGTTTGCTGTTATCAAACCTTTCGCTCCTTTCCCCGACATTTTTCCGGCGAAGAGAAACGGCGGCGTTGGGGAGAGAAACGGCGTCGTTGAGGAGAGAAACGGCCAAGTGAAGCGCTGCGACACAAAGAAACAAACTCAGGAAGGATCTTATCAGATCATAATCCTCACAGTCGTTAACCTTATTGGAAAAATAAAAAGGTCGAAATACAGCTACTTTACTCTTCTGCCCTTGTATTTTATGTTAAATTACATACTCCACCCTTTGTTTTTTAGGCGGCAATTGAAAATATATCAAACCAACTAGAGTTGAGAATTAGAGCTATTAAAATAGATTAATTCGTATAAGTCGGTTCGTCAGATCCGAAAAATCATAAATAATTTTTTAACATATTTTCTATGTTTAATGTATCACACGAATTTTTTTTAAATATCACCGTTTTTGGAGATGCATCTCTGGACGTACTCCAATACACACATTTCATTCGTTTTTGAGTCACTCTCCAATTTTATGAATAAATTTATTTCATCCTTCCTAACTTTGATTCCTAAGAATGACTCTCCCTTAGGGCTCGATGAATATAGATCTATATGTCTTGTTTAGCTTATACAAGACTTTAGCAAAGTTGTTGGCGGCTAGATTAAAGAAGGTTTTACATTCTTTAATTTCTAAATTCCAAAGTGCTTTTGTGCCTGGTAGGCAATTGTTAGATGGAGTGTTAGTGGCTAATGAATTGGTGGACTACGCTAGCAAAGAGAAGAAAGTTGTGTCACTTTTTAAGGTGGACTTTGAGAAAGTTTATGATTGTGTGAGTTGGAATTTCCTTAGACTTATGATGGGGAAAATGGGTTTCAGATTCAAGTGGTTGAGTTGGATGAAGGCTATGATTTTTACTAGCAAGATGGCTGTTTTGGTGAATGGTAGTCCAACAAAAGAATTTGTATAGGAGAAAGGCTTGAGACAAGGTGACCCTTTATCTCCTTTTCGTTCGTTTTGGTAGCGGAGGGTTTATCCAAACTGGTTAGAAGATCGGTGGAAATTGGAGATTTTGTGGGGTTAAATATCAATCAAAATTGTTTTCTCGATATTCTTCAATTTGTAGATGACACTCTTTTGATCGGTGATGGTAGTTGGAATCATTTGTGGGCCATTAAATCGGTGCTTAGAGGTTTCGAATTAGTTTCAGGTCTAGGTATCAATTTTCACAAAAGCAAGTTGATTGACATCAATACAATGGCAAACTATCTTGAAACGGCGACATTGTTTTTGGCTTGTCGGACAGACTTAAAAGAGTTCATTTTTCTCGGAATTCCAATTGGCTCCGACCCTAGAAGGATTTCGACTTGGTCGCCTCTTATAAACAAGTTGAAGAAAAGGTTGTCGTGTTGGCATGGTCGCTTCTTGAGTTTGAGAGGTAGAATTACCCTTTTAAAGTCGGTATTAGGGAGTTTGTCCATTTTCTTCTTATCTTTTTGCAAGGTTCCGATAAAGGTTCAGAGGGAGATAACTAAACTTCAAAGTGGGTTCCTTTGGGAGAGCTCGACTGCTCGAGCGAGAAGAGGAAAATTCATTGGGTAAATTGGGACTTGCTTTGTTTGTCGTATGACAAAGGAGGTCTAATTCTTAAGAATGTAGAAGATCTTAATATTAGTCTTCTTCACAAGTGGAGGTGGAGGATTCTTCAAGGATCAGACGAATTATGGTTTCAATTGTTAAAGGAAAGATACAAACATATTAGACTTCTTGTTTCGGGTAGTGATTAATCTACATCGCAATGGAATTCTTATTCTTCTTGGTGGATTGATTTACTATTCATTGCGAAAAGTCATCACGAAGACATATTTATGGATAATTGTTTATTTACTCTAGGTAATGGTTATCACACACCTTTTTGGTGAGGTAATTGGATGAGGGAGGGTAGCCCGAAAGAAGTATTCCCGAAACTCTTCTCTTTATCGAATCTTAAAGAGGTGTTTGTGGCGGCTATGGGAGGATGGGATGGAGGGAGGTGAAGTTGGAGTTCCATCGGTTTACCTAACGAGTTTTCTGATTTTGCAAGTAATAATGATATTGCGATTGGCCACAGAGTTTTTCCAGACTCTGAGAACTTTTTGTCCAACGATACTCCTTCTGATATTAATTCTGCAGGGGAGCATCAAACCTTGCAGGTTTTAAGTAAAAGTCACAAAGTGGATCCAACAAATGCAGTAGACAATTCTGGCTTTTCTACAGAAGGGATCAGCGGCGTACCGGGGGATGTTTCTGATCAATCTGGGTAGAATCACGCGCCGAACAGGAGAACCCCGCTTGTTTTTAGTAGTGATTCTAATGAGAACTGGTATAGAAATGTCCCTAACACAGGTGCTACTGAAGCAGCTTTTACCAGAATTACTGGGATCAATTCTGATCAATCGGGGCAGGTTTTAGCAACTTACAGTAGCAGTCCGACAACCGTCGATCTTCAGCAGCACGAAGGTGTGAATCAGGTGGAGTTTCCTTCTGTCCAGCAACAATTGGTCAGGTTTAACAATTTGTTGTTGGGCTTAATGCTAGAAGACAACGCGAAGGATCGTATATCGTGGTCTTTGGAAGCTGATTCTGAATTCTCGGTTAAATCTTTTTACCGGAGGTTGTTTTCCAATAGAATTCCGTTAGGCCCTTCCGATAAATTTGATTTTACTTTTCATCTTTTGTGGAAGATGGTGGTGCCGATGAAAATCAAGGTTTTTGGGTGGAGATGCTTGCTAGATAGGCTACCAACAAGAGAGCTTTTATGTAAAAGAGGAATCTCTATTCCGTCTCCCGATTCTAAGTGTGTTTTTTGTAACTCTCATCCGGAATCACTAAGTCATCTTCTTCGGAGTTGCACGATTTCCAATTTGGTGTGGTTCGAAGTAGCGGAGTGGCTAGGAGGGTCAACTCTTGGAGACTTAAATTGTAGGGAGAGTTTTATGTTATGGTACTCCTTTTGCAAACGGAACCGGTTTAAGGTTGGTAGAGAGGGTTCAGTGTGGTTGACTATGTGTTGGGCTTTGTGGATTTATAGAAATAAAATCATTTTTAGGAATTCGAAGTGGAACGTAGTAGATATACTTTAGAGCATAAAATTATACTTATGGAGATGGTTGCTCATCAGTGATATTATTCATTCCAATTGTAACTTATACGATTTCAACAAAAACCCAATGTTGTATTTGACATAGGTTTTAATTGGTAAGCAACTTCCCTTTTTGTCAAGCGAAGTCTCATTTCTTTATAATCAGGATTGAGTATTTTGATACTCTCATCAATATATTTCATGTTTAAAAAAAAAATTATATTGATTGAGATTGTAAAAATAATGCATATCTCATTTCTTCAAAAAGAAAATGATCTTACCCTTTCAATACTCTCACTAATGAAAAAAATTGAAGAGCAGGGGAAATTTGACAAAGAATCTAAGATAATGTAAATAGAACATAATCCTTTAATCTGCAAAATGCGTTAAGTTAAAAAAAATGACAACTTAAAAATCAAAATTTCATTTTTATATCAATTGAATTTTGGAGCCCAGGAACTTTCTTCTTTTCCTCAAAAATGACTAAATAACTTTATTTATATACTTCCACTGATCATACAAGAATGCAGGTTTAACATATAGTTAGAATGGATTGATTTGAGTCAAAGTCATATAATTGTGATATATTGATCAACATGCATAAACTCATTGAAATAATTTAGCTTATACAACAATTTCAAGAAGTAATCAAAACATATATTAGAATAAAATCCAGCTACATAAATAAATAACAGTGAATCACACAAACAAAGCTGTCAATGTTACCAATAAACAAATAGTTAACCATTCAAACTTATGATTCAGCAAAACCTCATTCTTCTTGTTTGTGTCATCTACTTAAGCACTTCACTGCAAAGACTATTTGTGATCAACCTGCATGTTTACATAATGAGTTATGCTCTAGTTCAATGTAAATATCAAGAGGAATATTTCAAACCTCATTCTTCTTGTTTGTGTCATCTTCTCAAGTTTGCTTGATGTCACCATCACCAGGGGACAGGGAGTGAAAGCAGAGAATCTATATACAATCAAGGTTGAGTGAAACATAAGCATTTTCACTGGCAAGAGAGGCTTTAACATCTATGGATCGAGTTGAGTTTGATAATAATAGAATTCTACAATTGGGTTTTGTGGAAATGAGTTGAAAATGTGATTTTGTAAAGTTGGGGTCACAGGAGATAAGAGAAAACCATAACTTACAAACAAACTTAAAACGTATAAGAGAAAACCATAACTTACAAACAGACTTAAAACGTATAAGAGACTTTACCAGTATCCTCAGTAAGATTTGGATGATGAACTCGTGAGGCAGAAACATGGTCAATCTTCTTCTACCAATGTTTCCAATTTTTCTTCTCAACTAGCTGCATTGTCGTTTCTGAGTTATACCATATAGCCTATATGTTTCTCGCTTACAATGTGGATTTTCCATTATATCTTTAGTTTTTAGAGATATATAATCGGATATATCTTATACACATGTAACCAAGGTCATTGTCTCATATATTTGGTTTAATTTTATTCTGGAGACATATCTCCGGACCAATTTTAGAAAAATATTTTAATTATTCAATTGAGTGGATTTTTCAGAGACGTATCTCCAGAATTATGGGCGACAATTTGGATTTTTCTATCACCTTTGTATATCATGTATTTTCGAAGATATATCTCCAAAAATATTTGATATACCTTCCAGCTACATGATCAGTCCCATATTGTTGTCATACTTCATTTTCAACTTAAACCCTCACCCTAAAAACCCTTCATTCTCAATCCATTTATTCATTACAAATTTTCATCATTTTGGTTCAACATATCACATGAAGCAAAAGAATATTGAATTTAAGGTAAAGATCTTTCTTTTACTTCTACATTGCTCATATTGTTTCCGCAGGAATACTTAAACTTATATTGCTCACATTAAACTTCGATGTTTTCCTGAAACAAGTAGTTTCTCCGGAAGATGTTGCTCTGAATGTTCAAGGGGGTTGTAGTGAAAACAGTAGATATAGCTCCAGCTCGCTAAGCGAGCTCTACGATTTTGCAGTTCTCCTCTTTGCGTTCTGCACTCAAACCTGCACGGATTTTCATCCCCAAAACACCAATTCACAGCCAGAATTCATAGTAACACTCATTTTATCACCTAATTCATAACATTATCAATTAACACCAACAAATTAACAAAAACCTAACCAAAACCTATTAAACCACCAAAACCTCATCATCTCATCTTCAATATACCCAAATCCCATTATAAAATCCTTAGAGATGGAATAATCTCACCCTTACCTTTGATTTTGTCGAGAATTTCTCTTCCTCGCAGATTCTTCTTCACGATCAAGTCATTTCCTCTTCTTCTCCTATTTATAACTTTTACGACCGCTCTTCTCTTTTCTCCCCAAAATACGATCCTTTTCTCTTTTTACCACTAAATACCTTAAATCAATTTAGGGACTTCCACTCTTACCTTCATTAAACCCACCAAATGACCACCTTGTCCTCTACCTCATATTTTATTCCGTTTATTTATTTTTCTTAATAATATAATTATTCACCATAATATAATTCTCAATTTAAAATTATATTCGATAATCTATTATTCTACACACACCAACACACAATATACCGAATAAAATAATTAAATAAAATATCATGGTGTTACAACTCCCCCCCCCCCACTTAAAAGGTTTTCGTCCTCGAAAACTTACCTCAAGCAAAAGGATTCGAATACGACTATCACATCCTACTTTCTAATTCCCAAGTCATATGTCCACTGGAAGCTCTTCCCCAAACCACTTTCACAAGGACAATCTCCTTACCTCTCAACTGCTTTACCTCCCGATCATCAATTCGTTCTGGTAACGCTTCAACTATAATATTATCTCTTACCTCAATTTCATCCATCAGTATTACATGCGACGGATCTGGAACATACTTCCGAAGCTGCGACACATGAAATACGTCATGTAAATTGGACAATCTCGGTGGCAACGCCACTCTATAAGCAACAGGTCCAACTCTCTCTAAATCTGATACGGTCCAATAAACTTAGGAGTAAGGTTTCTCAACTTCAAAGCTCTTCCCATACCGGTCACCGGAGTAACCCTAAAAAACACATGATCTCCTTCTTGAAATTCAAGATCTTTTCTTCTATTTTCATGGTAACTCTTCTGCCTACTCTGTGAAGTCTTCATCTTATCTTGAATCAACTTCACCATCTCAGTAGTCTGTTGCACAATATCAGGTCCAAGTACAACACTCTCACCTGACTCATGCCAACACAAATGTGTCATACATCTTCGACCATACAAAGCTTATAACGGTGCCATTTCGATACTAGAATGATGATTATTGTTATACGTAAACTCAATCAACGACAAATGACTATCCCAAATACCTCTTTGTTCAAGCACACAAGCCCTCAACATATCTTCTAAGGATTGTATCGTCCTCTTTGTTTGTCCATCAGTCTGAGGATGATAACCTGAACTCAACTTCAACTTAGAACCCAATGCCTCTTGCAAACTCTCCCAAAATCTCGAAGTAAACTGCAGATCTCTATCCGACACAATATTCAGTGGTATTCCACGCAACTTCACAATCACACCAATATATATCCCTGCCAATCTCTACAAGGAATAAGTAATACCAATCGGTATAAAATGCGCCGACTTAGTCAACCTATCAACGATCACCCAAATGGCATCATGCCCTCTTGGAGTAGTGGGTAATCCCGTAACAAAATCCATCGATATGATATCCCATTTCCATACAGGAATATTCAACGGTTGCATCAAACCAGTAGGCTTCTGATGTTCCACTTTCGACTTCTGACAAGTCAAGCACGCATACACAAACCGAGCCACATCACGCTTCATACCAGGCCACCAAAATATCTTCTTCAAATCCTGATACATTTTCGTCGCTCCTGGATGAATACTTAAACCACTTCTATGCCCTTCTTCCAGGATCATTCTCTTTAATTCCAAATCATCAGGAATACAAATATGATCCCGAAATCTAAGTACTCCATGCTCATCAACCCAAAACTCATTATTTCCAACTTGTTCATCATTAACCATCAAGTCTACCAATTTCACACCTGACTTCTGACTTTCCTGAACACGATCAAGAAAATCATTATTAACCTTCAGCATTCCCAACATCACACTATGAGGTGTCTGTTCACAAATCAAACTCATATCTCTTAATTGTTCAATCAATTCCAACTCTCTAGCCATCATAGCCGACATATGCAATGTCTTCCGACTCAAGGCATCTGCTACAACATTGGCCTTACCTGGATGTTAATTCAAACTAAAGTCACAATCCTTCAGAAATTATAACCAACGTCTCTGTCTCATATTCAAATTTTTATGATCAAACAAGTATCTCAAACTCTTATGATCATTATACACCTCGAACCTCAAACCATACAAATAATGTCTCCACATCTTCAAGACAAAAACCACAGTTGCTAACTCTAAATCGCGAGTAGGATAATTCCTCTCATGAACTCATAACTGAAGTGAAGCATATGCCACAACCTGACCATCTTGCATCAGTACTCCACCCAAACCCATCAAAGAAGCATCACAATAAACCACAAACGGTTCATTTTCTTTCGGCAAAATCAAAACTGGTACAGTAGTCAACTTCTTCTTCGGTTCAATAAAACTTTTCTCACACTGAGAATCCCACACAAACACTTTATTCTTACAAGTCAATTGGGTCAACGGAAGTGCCAACTTCGAAAGTCGTTCAATAAACCTCCGATAATAACTGGCCAATCCCAAGAAACTTTTAATCTCTATCACCAACTTTGGAGTCTCCCATTGTAGCACTACATATACTTTAGACAGATCTACAACAATCTCTCTTTATGAAATCACATGACCCAGAAAACTCATCTCCTTCAACCAGAATTCACACTTCGACAATTTCGCATATAGCTTCTTCTCTTTCAACACTTGCAACATGATCCGTAAATGTTCAACATGCTATTTTTCCGACTTAGAGTAAATCAGAATGTCATTTATAAATACAACAACAAACTGGTCCAAATACTCATGGAAAATCCAATTCATATATTCCATGAATACGCCAGGTGCATTAGTAACTCCAAATGGCATCACTACATATTCATAGTGTCCATACCGAGTCCTAAAAGTATTCTTCTGAATATCTTCATCCTTCACTCTTATCTGATGATAACCTAATTGCAAATCGATCTTACTAAACACCTGAGCACCAACTAACTGATCCATCCGATCATTTATCCTTGGAAGCGGATACTTATTCTTGATTGTCACCTTATTCAGTTGTCTGTAATCAATACACAACCTCATACTACCATCTGTCTTCTTGACCAACAATACTGGTGATGTGATACACTCGGTCTCACAAATTTCTTTTCTAACAGTTCCTCTAACTGTTTCTTCAACTCAGATAACTCGGAGGCGGACATACAATACGGTGCCATCGAAATAGGTATCGTTCCTGGCACAAGATCAACACTAAATTCCATCTCTCTCTGGCGGCACAACCATAACATCATCTGGAAATACTTCCGGGAAATCCCTCACCACTTGAAATTCACTAATTGCCATATCATTCTCCACCAATAATGATGCAAACAACGCCAAAACTTGCGTTTATTCATCCATAAGCTCTTTCAACTCTCGAGCAGACAAATACCCAACTTCTTTTTCCTCTTCACCAGGAGTAAGAAACTGAACCGGCTTACTGAAGTAATTAATATGAACATGGTTGTACTCCAACCAATTCCTACCTAAAATCACATTCATACCTCTCAACGGAAGACAAATCAGATCCACACCAAAGTCCTTACCATAAATCGATAATGGACAATTCAAACATACGAGAGAAGTACTTAACGACCCATCAACAGGAGTCTTGATGACCATCTATCCTTGCATCGGAGACATGATAAGTCCTAATTTCCTCACACAATAAAGAGAAATAAAACAGTGTGTCGCACCAGTGTCAATTATAGCAATCATCGGAATACTATTAATATGACAAATACCTCTAACCAAACGATCCTCGCTGGAAGTTTGTGTCCCTGTCAAAGCGAACACCTTTCCTCCAGTTACATCTTTCTTAGGTTTCTGACAACGTGTACTGATATGACCTTGCTCCCCACAATTGTAGTAAGTAACCAGATTAGCTTTGCAATCAGAAATCAAGTGTCCAGGCTGGCCACACTTGAAACAGTTCTTCACATCACTCGTGCACTCACTGACACAATGACCCATCTCACCACACCTATATCACTTTAGCGAAGTAGGAACACCTCCCCCATTTGGCCTTTTCCCTTCATTCTGTTTCTGCTGACCCTTATCAGCAGGAGCTGCATAATGTTTTCCATGATTCACTTGTTGTTTACCTCTTCTTTCAGCTAGACCTTTGAAGTGCTCAGATCGAGCCTTACCGTCTTCTTCAAAGATCCTACAACAATCCACAAGATCCAGAAACCTACAGATTCTCTGATATCTAATCACCTGCTTAATCTCAGACCTCAAATCATTCTCAAATTTAACACATTTTGAGAACTCAGCAGTTGCCTCGCTATAATGAGGATAGAACTTCACCAAATCAGTGAACTTCGCAGTGTACTCAGTCACAGACATGCTGCCTTGTTTCAACTCCAGAAACTCGATTTCCTTCTTTCCCCGAACATCTTCAAGAAAATACTTCCTCAAGAATTATCTCTTGAATATAAACCAGGTAACTGCCTCATCAGAAGCATCCAACTGTTGGCCAGTACTAACCCACCAATCATCAGCCTCAGCTACAAGTCTGTGCGCACCCAACCGCGCCTTGCTTCCTTATGAGCACTTCATCACTATGAAGATCCTCTCGATCTCCTTGAGCCAATCATGTGCTCCATTAGGGTCATACTTCCCTTTGAATGTAGGTGGATCATTATTCTTAAACTCATCACTTTCACGATCCCCAACATTCATCAGGTTTTGCACAGTATGTGACATCGCCTGCATAGCAGTGGCAAGTGCAGCATCATTCCTCCCAGCCATTCTAAATCTGCCACACAAAACAATCCAACAATGATTTAGAATCAACAATGACAACAACAACGCAACAACAACACTCAAAACTCAATAACAACACAACGACACAACAACAACACTCAAAACTCAATAATAACACAACAACACAACAACTCAACGACTTAACTACTTGGTTGGACAGACAGACCTGCTCTGATACCACTTTGTAACACCCAAATTACCCCAAAAAACTATTTTTAATTATCAGAGTAAAATTTTCATTCAAAACTATTTGAGTGCCACAATTCAACATAAAACAACTCGACTCAATAATACGTTTCCAAATAAGTATTCAACATGCAGCAAAAATATTTTTTAAATCAACATCAATTAACTTTGATTAC
Organism: Lathyrus aphaca; assembly: GCA_963966055.1. Lineage (NCBI taxonomy): Eukaryota > Viridiplantae > Streptophyta > Magnoliopsida > Fabales > Fabaceae > Lathyrus > Lathyrus aphaca. The sequence continues at coordinate 517,766,320 of OZ014522.1, forward strand.
AAGAAAATGTTTTCTAAAATAAATAAACAAATAAAAACAACGTCGTACCGACACCCAAAGTGACATATCAGAGCTGATACCCTAATGACGTGAAGTACACCGACTTCACTGACCACCACTCGACTTATCCTGCTCACTTGCATGTTACAAAGATAGGGGAAACATTCAAACAGAAGGGATGAGATACTTACACCACAAAAGAGTAATATAATATGAATTAGCAAGTATCATAAATAAGACACCAATTCTCTACCAACACCACACAACCATATCTTATCCACATCAACATCATACCCATCAACAACACCCTGTACATCATCAACATCATATACATAAACAACAACATATACATCAACAACATCATATACATCAACAACAACATATACATCAACAACATCATATACACCAACAATATCATATACATCAACAATAACAACAACATCATGTACATCATCATCAACAAAAACAACATCATAAATGTCGCACCTCGAAAAATACGATCCTAATACAAACAACAGAGTCGCCACCTAATTCTATTTATTCTACGAGAGGAAAGGAAGATATAGACACAACCTAAATAAAGGATAAGAATGGTCAACGAAACCACTAATCTAAGTTCGGGAGTCAGTTACGCAAAGGGAAGGTGTTAGGCACCCCTCACGTCCGTTGTACTCAACGGGAACCTCTTAGTCTAGTTTGCGCTTAAAATGTTAACTTGTTATTATTGTCTTCTTTTAATGATTAATTATCGATATTCGTTTATTATTTGCTATAGGGAAAGGTTAAGTTTTTTATTATTGTGCTCGCGAAGGATTAAAATCCCCGTGCCTACGTATTCCCCTGTGCAATGGGAAAGTCAGAGCTTCGTAGTTCGTGCTACTACGATTTGTGTTTTTTAATTGAACGATTGTTTGAAAGTGCATTCTACTGCTAAGCGTTGGCTTATCTGCTCACGATAGGAGGCTGAAGCGCTAGCTTGTTTGCGAGATAGAAAGATTTAAACAATATTCGTTTTGAGAAAAGATGTTTGATCTTTGTTAAAGATGTTTTAAAACGAGAGGGCGAATGAACCACGCGTGGGGCTAGCCCATGTTGCGGTTGCATTCAAGAACGTGCGGAGTGCGAGACTCCGGAGTTCAGTTACTCGCTAATTAATTGTGAAAATGATTTGGATTGGTTGGTAAGTTTTAATTTGTATTTGAAAGAAAGAGACAAGTCGTCATCCTTAAGAGAAGTATCTCACCTATTCCACCACAAACGTTTGAGAAATGAGAAATCGAAAGAAGCTTTAAACTTGGATATAAGATCGACAAGCAATGCCACATTCTTTCTTTGAGAATAAATAAAATCGGAAGAAGCTTTAAACTTGGATATAAGTATCGACAAGCAATGCCACGTTCTTCCTTTGAAAGTAATTGTTTGTAAGATTTTTGTTTGTGTTTGTGGGGATAAGAGGAACAACTTTTTCTATAGAGATGAATCATGCCTGATCCTTTAAGATTGTTGAATTGTTTTGAATACGAATGGTGATTGAACCATCGCGTGAGGCTAGCCCATTTGCGGTTCAATCCAGAACGTGCGGAATGCTAGACTCCGGAGTTCCTTTTTTTCCGTAAATTAATTAATAAGATAGTTTGAATATTTTTTATACGAATGGTGATTGAACCAACGCGTGAGGCTAGCCCATTTGCGGTTCAATCCAGAACGTGCAGAATGCTAGACTCCGGAGTTCCTTTTTCGTAATTTAATTTAATTAAAGATTTGAATATTTTGGTGTACGAATGGTGATTGAACCAACGCGTGAGGCTAGCCCATTTGCGGTTCAATCCAGAACGTGCGGAATGCTAGACTCCGGGGTTCCTTTTTTCGTAAATTAATTAAGATGAATTGAATTGTTTTTTATACGAATGGTGATTGAACCAACGCGTGAGGCTAGCCCATTTGCGGTTCAATCCAGAACGTGCGGAATGCTAGACTCCGGGGTTCCTTTTTTCGTAAATTAATTAAGATATTTGAAGAAAATCGCCTTTTTTTTGTATAAGAGATTTAAGATTTAGAATCGATAGTGAGGTACTAGCAAACAGACAAACGCAAGCGCGACATCAAGACTATAGTGAAGCGCAAAAGAAGATAATATCGAATTTTAGTGATACCTAACGGAGAAGGTCCGTTGCCTCTTCAACGTGTGCAAGAATCGCTAGAACAGTTGTCCGGAACAACATCATATCCATTCAATTAATGCTCTAGCGTTTGATATCAAGCTCTACTCCGAATTCAACTACTCAACGCTCAAACCCAAACAGAAACAAACATCAACAACTAAAATCAAAACTAACATTTATTCTAAGAAAGTTGATCAATGATTAATACCTAAATCTAACAAAATAATTAACAAGATAATCAACACTTAACAATCCTAATTAAATTTAAAAAAAACATAAACCAAATAAAATCCTAAGTAAGTAATTAATCTAAATACATGTTAATTATCAATACAAATATTATAAATTAATTAGGAATGATTAGAATAAAAACAAATAAAAATAATAAATAAATAAATGAAAAAAAAGAGAAATCATATATAAATAAATAAAAAGGTAATACAAGATTAAATTCTAAACATTCATTATCATATATTTAACAAATTAAGGAAATAAGAAGATTAGTTTATCAAAATAACAAAACAAACAAGGACTGTGTATCAGAGGTCTGTATAGAAAAATTCACGGGGGGGGGGGGGGGGGGGGGGGGGGGGCTTTAGAGCCCAGTGGCCCAAATCAAAACAAAAGCTGTAAACACAAACGAAAAAACCTGAGAACCCAAATTGCTCAAGCATCAACGTCCTTTTTTTGAAAATTTCCTTTCCTCTTCCGTCAGAACACAAAAAGATCAAAACCACACTTTCGGTGGTTTTCCCTCAGTCATGGTGGCAACTTCACTCAACACGTTCGCGCTTTCAGATTCCTCGAAGCCCCTTTCCGTCTCAGCCGTGATTTGTATTTTTGTTTGCGGCAACTTCGATCTCTCCGTGTACTTACAACGCGCTTGTCGAAGGGTTGGGGTTTCGGAGAAGGATGAGTTTCGGGTCAGTGGTGCTTGGTGGTGGCGTTTTGTGAAGGTGAAGAGATTGTGTTTGAGGGTCGGAGATTATGAAGAGGTTGAGTGGTCGCGGCGCGTCGGAGGAGTTTGTCTCGGCTTGTGTGGATGAAGTATGTAGGAGGGTTTTGAGGAAGGATTTCGCGGAAGGGTTTGGCGGTGATGGCCGGTCGCGAACGGTTTTTTTGAGATTCTGATTCGCGGTGGGTTTCCTGGTAGGAAGACGGTGGAGGATTCAGCCTAAGGTTTGTTCGGTTGTGGGTTGGTTTCTCTCTCCATTTTCTGAATCGAGGTTCGCGTCTAAACTTTGAGTATTTTCGTTTCAAGTTCACGGTTACAGTTTATCGCGAATCTCGATTTGCTTTTGGTGAAAAACAAGGCATTTGTTTGATGAGGGCTGTAGGTTGAGGGTGGTGTTCGAAGGTTCTGGTTTTCGGTTTTGGTCTGAACGGTTCCGTGGAGGTGATTCGAAGGTGGTTGTGTTTGATGTTACAAAAATGAAAATGAGTTATTGTGTTTTTTTTTGTTTACAGGTTTCGATGTTGTTCTGGTTTTTGGTGTTGAGTGTCAATGGCCGTGCGAAATGGTGAGGATCGAGACGTCTGTTTGTAAGGTTGGAGATGGTTATATTTCAGTGTTGTTGTTGGTTTTAGGAAGGTTGGCTGATGGCTTGCGGCAACCGGTGGTGAATCGTTATGTATTAGGACGGATTCAGTGGTTTTTTGTGCCGTTAAAAAAAAGGAAAGGGTCCTCTGGTTTAAGGTGTCATGAAGGTCTTTTGAAGTGTAGCCGAAGAAGTTTTTATGGGATCAAGGTTGTTGAAGAAAGCTGAGTGATATGGTCCAGTGTTTTTTTTTTGTTGTGTTGTTGATGTTCTGTGTATGAAGGTGGGAGAAGGATCCACGACTGTGTTTCAGTTGTATGGCGGAGGAAGTTTTGTAGGGATGTCGATTCGGAGAGAGTTTGCTGTTGTAGTGATGAAGAAGAAAAGGATTTCTGGGTTTGTAGGGTTGGTTTATGGGAATGTGATAGTGTGATTGTCTGAAGAGTTCGGTTTTGGTTTAGTTCTTCTCAGATTTTGAAGGGAGCAAGGAAGGAATGATGGTTGTTAAGAATGTGTTGCTGTTATTGTTTTTGAGGTTAGCAGTGATGGCGGTTTCTGTTTGAAGGTTGGATATTGAAGACAAGGATGAAGGTTATGAAAGTGTGAGTTTCAAGCAGGTCCAGGGTGTTGTCGAAACCAGGTTTTTTCTTGCCGGTGTGGTTTAGGTTCAGTTATGGAGGTTCGTTTGAGTGATGGAGGAAGAAGATTTAAGGCTATGGTTTGGCTGGTATTTATATTGTTTACAGGTTTTTTCGTTGCAGGGTCGAAGAGGTGAGATTTGAAGCGGTTTGGAGGGAGCAGGATCTTGTTCCCAGGATTTTGGTTTTTCTTTTTGGTGTTGGTTTTTTTTCAAGTTGTGAAGTTCTCCTCCTTTTTGAAAGTCCTCCTGTGAGAGGTTCCCAAAAATTGTTTTTGTTGCTGATGAAAGAGACAGGTTTTTGTCTTCTCCTGATGATCTTCTTTTTTCTTTTTAATACAGGTTTGAGTAAGGCCCGTTTTGGTGCAAGGATAAAGGCTGTGATATTTGCCATGACAGCAGAAATTTGGACTGTTATTTATTTTTCTGATTGGTTTCCTCTTCCTTTTTTTGTATGCAGGTTTTGCAGGTATCAATTGGTGTATGTATTGGGAGTAGTATGGTGCAGGCTGTGTGGTGAGTTGTTGTTTGACTTGGACTATAAACTTGAAAAAAACTAACTTAAATAATTGCATATCAACTAAGTAAAACTAGACTAAAAAATATTCTAATTACAAATAAAATAATAATAATAATAGTGATAATAAAATAATAATAAAATAAACTGCTCTAACTTAATTAAGTGAGAAAACAAATAGTTAAGAATTAAACTAAATGAGAAAAAATTAAATTAAATTTAAATTTAAATGAAATCGACACTAATCTATATAGTCTAAATTAAAAAAAGTAAACATTATAAAGTCTAATAAACTAATTAAAATACCTAAACTAAACTCAATTTGTTTTCTTTAGAAAGTAAATAAAATAAAATAAAAATTAAATTAAATTAAGATGTAAATTTAAATTAGTAAGTAAATAAAGGAAATGATTTAAAGAGAGCAAACAAACGAATCTAACTAATTTCTGAAAATTAATTTAATCTTCCGAGATCAAGTATAAAATAAAATGATACTGAATAAAATCGAACAAAAATACAATAATTAATGATTGATGATATGTTTTAACTTAAAAATGCAAAATGATCAATTTTGATAAATCGACGAAAACACGTCAAAAAATGAACAAAAATTTAAAAATTTCTGGTCAAAATTTAGGGTATGACAATAAATATCGATAACAACAATCATGCAATGAGACCCTACTTGACTCTATGCATGCGGTACCATATCCGATCTTTATTTCAAGATACAGTCCCCGTCGGAACTCTCGACCTCTCTTTCATGGTCCAATATGATCCATATTTCATGATCACACCCCATCGATCCCTATTTCATGGTCCAGTATGATCCCTATTTCATGATTACACCCTCATACGATCTCTATTTCATGATCGCACGAACATCACAACAACTAGCATACCCCACCTTGGTATGTCATCCAACCGTGCAACATGTCATGCAACAACAATGACATACATGCGTACTTACAATGATTACATCATACAACATCAACCACAACAACGATCTATCACAACATCGATCAATATACAACAATTCATTACCATCATGATTATCATGCATTCTTAACATATAATCACATAATTCAACTTAAACCACGACAACGCAACACAACACATACTACAACATATCACATACTCACGTATCATCAACAAACATATGAAACACATCATCCCATCAACAACTCATAACAACAACATCAAAGCCAACAAACATATCAATTATTTTTATAGTCAAGTTACACTAATTATCCCTACATTTATGTGTATAACTCTCCTTTCACTACCTCCAGCCACACCACATTGATTCCTAAGCATTACTAAAGTAATTAGGTAATTTTCAGTAATTTTTCGGAATTAAAAATCAACTTTTCACGCTCCAGGTCTTGCTCAGCAAGGGTCATTGCTTGCTAAGCGAGCAACTCACTGACTATTTACTTTTCCACACACTAACTTGCTCGCTAAGCGAGCTCTGCAATTTTGCAGTTCTCCTCTATGCATTCTACACTCAAACTTGCACGAATTTTCATCCCCAAAACACCAATTCACAACCAAAATTCATAATAATACTCATTTTATCACCTAATTCAATGCAGCAGACATATTTTTTAAATCAACATCAATTAACTTCGATTACAAGAAAATGTTTTCTAAAAGAAATAAACAAATAAAAACAACGTCGTACCGACACCCAAAGTGACATATCAGAGCTGATACCCTAATGACGTGAAGTACACCGACTTTACTGACCACCACTCGACTTATCCGGCTCACCTGCATGTTACAAACATAGGGGAAACATTCAAACAAAAGGGATGAGATACTTACACCATAAAAGAGTAATATAATAAGAATTAGCAAGTATCATAAATAAGACACCAATTCTCTACCAACACCACACAACCACATCAACATCATACCCATCAACAACACCCTATACATCAACAACATCATATACATCAGCAACAACATATACATCAACAACATCATATACATCAACAACAACATATACATCAACAACATCATATACACCAACAATATCATATACATCTACAACAACAAAAGTATCATGTACATCATCAACAACAAAAACAACATCATATACATCGACAACAACAATCATGCAATGAGACCCTACTTGACTCTATGCATGTGGTACCATATCCGATCTTTATTTCAAGATCCAGCCCCCGTCGGAACTCTCGACCCCTCTTTCATGGTCCAGTATGATCCCTATTTCATGATCACACCCTATTGATCCCTATTTCATGGTCCAATATGATCCATATTTCATGATTACACCCTCATACGATCTCTATTTCATGATCGCACCAACATCACAACAACTAACATACCCCACCTTGGTATGTCATCCAACTATGCAACATGTCATGCAACACCAATAACATACATGCGTACTTACAAAGATTACATCATACAACATCAACCACAACAACGATCTATCACAACATCGATCAATATACAACAATTCATTACCATCATGATTATCATGCATTCTTAACATATAATCACATAATTCAACTTAAACCACGACAACGCAACACAACACATACTACAACATATCACATAATCATGTATCATCAACAAACATATGAAACACATCATCCCATCAACAACTCATAACAACAACATCAACGCCAACAAATATATCAATTATTTTTATAGTCAAGTTACACTAATTATCCTTACAATTATTTGTATAACTTTCCTTTCACTACCTCCAGCTACACCACATCGATTCCTAAGCATTACTAATGTAATTAGGTAATTTTCAGTAATTTTTCGGAATTAAAAATCAATTTTTCATGCTCCAGGTCTCGCTCAGCGAGGGTCATTGCTCGCTAAGCGAGCAACTCACTGACTATTTACTTTTCCACACACTAACTCGCTCGCTAAGCGAGATCTGCGATTTTGTAGTTCTCCTCTCTGCGTTCTGCACTCAAACTTGCATGGATTTTCATCCCCGAAACACCAATTCACAATCAAAATTCATAGTAATACTCATTTTATCACCTAACTCATAACATTATCAATCAACAACAACAAATTAACAACAACCTAACCAAAAACCTACTCAACCACCAAAACCCCAACATCTCATCTTCAACCTACCCAAATCCCATTATAAAACCCTTAGAGATGGAAGAATCCCACCCATAGCTTTGCTTTTGTCGATAATTTCTCTTCCTCGCGGATTCCTCTTCACGATCAAGCCCTTTCCTCGTCTTCTATTCTTCACAACTTTTACGATCGTTCTTCTTTTTTCTCCCCAAAATACGATCCTTTTCTCTTTTTACCACTTAATCCTTTAGACCAATTTAGGGACTTCCACTCTTACCCTCACTAAATCCACCAAATGACCACTTTGTCCTCTACATCATATTTTATTCCATTTATTTATTTTTCTTAATAATATAATTATCCACCATAATATAATTCTCAATTTAAAATTGTATTTGATAATCTATTACTCTACACACACCAACACACAATATACCAAATAAAATAATTAAATAAAAAATTTGGGCGTTACAATCAACACTTTGTCCTTTTTCATCGTATGTGCTACTGATTCGTGATTTCCTTTTTCATCTTGTGAGTTACATAATTTCATTTCAATGGCTGAGTCTACCGCAACATAGAAAGCGAATGACCAAGTAAAATATTAGCTAAAGTATGTGTTGCCTTATCCCCTTATAGAAACACACATTTATACATTTGTTTAGTGTTAGTCAGTGGCCCCATATTGGTTAGGGTTTTTTAATACAAAATATTTTATGAAAATATGTTGTGGTCTTGTGTTAGTGATAGGGTTTATGCTCCCAGTTATGATTTTCGAATTACGATTTTATCCAGGCCACCCAAGACTAAAAAAATAGGCTAAAAATTCATCACATGGGTACATTTGTAGATACACCACTACAAGAAAAACCTTCTCCAGCCACGTGATTATTACGTGACAAAAAAAAGAGAGTTGCCACGTGATAATCATGTAACTATAATTTTTTATAATAAAATATAAAACATAACGTTAACCTGAGTAAATGTCAGATTTTAAAAAAAAATTGCGAAGAGATAAACACGTCGCAATAATAAAGTTAATAAAAAAAATAAAAAATGCTCTAACATTCACATGGAGAGAGTTTTGAAATTTTCAAAAATTTTGTTGTGACGCATTAATCACGTCGCAACATTTTAGAGAGAAAAAATTCTGACATTGAAATGACCAAATGCAGAATGGTGCAGGAAAAACAAATATCTTTTTTGACATTTAGATTTTGCCACGTGAATTTCACTTCACAAAACAGTGACGTGAAATTCACGTGGCAAAGAATTTGTTTTCTTTAATTCAACTTTTTAATTACGTTTTGATAAATAAATAAATACAGTTTGCCACGTGAATTTCACTTCACAAAACAGTGACGTGAAATTCACGTGGCAAATAATTTGTTTTTTTTAAATCATACTTTTTTAATGTTTTAATTAATAAATAGACTTTGCCACGTGAATTTTACTTCACAACTTAGTGACGTGAAATTCACAATTCACGTGGCAAATAGTTTATTTATTTTTAAATGCATACCTGATTTACGTTTTAATAAATAAATAAATAATTACAGTCTGCCACATGAATATCACTTCACTAAATTGTGAAGTGAAATTCACGTGGCAAAAAATTTGTTTTTTTTTTGAAATTTAGACCAATTTGCCACGTGAATTGCACTTCACAACTTAGTGACGTGAAATTCACATGATAATGATTTTTTTTAAAATTCAAATCATCCAAATCTTTTTAAGTGAAATACGACCGTTGTTTTTTTGCGACGTGAATTTTATTTCGCAATTTTGCCACGTGAAATTCACGTCGCTACATATCTTATATTTCCCAAATTTTAATTTTCCCGTTACCCACTTTCTCTTTCTCTCTTATCCATATATTCTCTCTTATACACACTTCTTTCTCATAATTCCTCACACTTTCTTTTTTCATTAACACTTTTACTTCCTCTTTCTCTTCTTCATCCCCTTCCACTTCCATTTTTTCTTATTTTTCTAAGATATGATTTTCTTCTTTTCCTCTTTTTTATTTATTTTTCAAAATTACTTACTATTTCTTTTAATATATTCTGACATATTTTATTTTTATTTTTTTTGGATCAAATGTTATAAAATCTTAGGAGATGAAGAAGGTGAAGATATTATAGTGGAACAAGAAGAATATTGAAGAAGATTGAAGAATATGTATTTTTGTGTGTGTATTTATGTATTTTGTTTTTCTGTATTTTATTTATATATATATATATATATATATATATATATATATATATATATATATATATATATATATATATATATATATATATATATATATATATATATATATATAGCTACTAACCTGTATTTTTTAATATATATATAGCTTAAAACGAAAATATATTTTATGACTACTAACCTTCAACAGTTATGCAAAAACTTACTTTAAAAGTTTTTTTGCCTTATGAGTCATTCAACTATGTTTAAATTAAAGTCTTCAAGTCATTTATTTTTAATGAGTGATAAATACAAAAAATGTTTTAGATTTAAAAAAAAACAGAATTTTATTTATTTTTAAAAATAGAATATAAAAAAATGTGGTATATAATATTTATTTAAAAATAGGATTTAAAAAATAGATTATATCTTTATTTAAAAATAGAATATATTAGATATTATATATATTGTTTATTAAAAACAGATTTTATGTATTATTTTAAATAAAATATAAAAAAAGAGAATATATAATATTTGTTATAAAAATAGAATATAAGAAACATATTATATTTTTATAGAATATAAAAAAAAAATATTTAAAAATAGAACTTAAAAAATATATTATATATTTATTTAAAACATAATCTTGATGTTATGCATATTGAGAATTATTTTTTTGATAATGTATTTAACACAGTGATGGATGTTAAAGAGAAAACAAAAGACAATGAGAAGGCTAGACAAGACATGAGAATTTTGCGTGATAAAAAAGAATTGGAGTTAAAGTGTCAACCGAATGGAAAATTATTCAAACCCAAGGCTAATTATAGTCTAACTTCCCAAGATGCTAAAGCGGTTTGTCGATGGTTACAAGAATTGAGAATGCCAGATGGTTATACTTCAAATTTGGCAAGGTGTGTAGACACTAACACTGGGAAGTTGCATGGTATGAAAAGTCATGATTGTCATGTTTTTATGGAAAGATTGCTTCCAATTGCGTTTGGTTCACTGCCCAATCATGTGCTCAATCCACTAATTGAGATTAGTCAATTTTTTAGAGATATTTGTGCATCATCTTTAAGAGTGGATGACATCAATAAGTTAGATCGAAATATTCCAGTCATTCTCTGTAAGTTGGAACAAGTATTTTCGCCCGTTTTTTTTATTCTATGGAACATCTACCTGTGGATCTTGTATATGAAGCTTATCTTGGTGGCCCAGTTTAATATAGGTGGATGTATCAGTTTGAAAGGTTCATGGGAGATTCAAAGCGATCAGTGAAAAATAAAGCTAAAGTTGAAGGATCAATATGTGCACATTACTTGCATCAGGAAACGTCTCATTTTTACAGTCACTATTTCAATCATTTGATGTTAACTCCGACAATCATAATGAATCTTGTGAATGTTAACGAAAGAAGTCAATTTACCTTATCAGTATTCAGACTTCCAGGTCGTCCCTCTGGAAAAAAAGGTGTTCATTGGTTGACCAAAAAAGAAATGCAATCTGCACATGTTCATGTCTTGATTAACTGTGTTGAAGTTAAACCATATCTTGAGTAAGTATACCTCAACTGTTTAAATTTCTTTACAATGTGAATATAAAACTTATTACCTTGGAACTTATAATGTGTTTCTTTTTAGGGAATTTAACAACTCCTATTTTCATAGCACCGGTGTACAAGCAACATCTGGTCACATACGGATCAAAGAGAAATTGGCATGTGTTGTTGCACCAACTCTAGAAATACTCCATTTGAGAAACTTGTCTGAAGGTCCTAATCAAAGTGCAAATGAATGGCATACATATTTCGTGAACGGGTATACATTTCACACCGAGACATGGACAAAAGGGAAAAAAACCATAAACAGTGGTGTATTTGTAAAAGGAGTTATAGATGGTGGTGAAGACGACTTCTATGGATTTGTTAAACATGTCTACGAGTTGGTATACAATTACTTGGACTCGGAAAATAAAGTTGTCTTGCTTTTGTGTGATTGGTACGATCCTTCTGCTAGAGGTACAAAAATAGATAAGACGTATGGTACTATTGAGATTCGAATGGACCAAAGGTACAAAGAGTATGACCCATTCATAATGTCACATATTGTTAGGCAAGTATATTGTGTTCCTTATCCTTCAATTGTGCCACGTAAACGAGGATGGTCTGTTGTAATCAAAACAAAACCATTGGGTCATATTGATACTGGTGATCTAGTGGAAGATGTTTCTTACCAAGTCGACGTAGTTGAACAAATTAATGATGTGATTGCAGTTGAACAAATTACAAGTATGTTTGATACAATAGTTGAGGGGGATCAAGTTGATGCATTTATATTGTTGTCAGAAAATGATGTGGACGAAGAGCATGAAGAGTTTGGAACCGAGGATAATAACACATCAGATGATGAGAATGATATGGATGATGATTTTGAATAAATTGTTTTTGTAAATTTAATTTATGAAACCTTGTACCTTGATGAAACCTTGTATTGAATGTGTTAATGAATATATATATATATATATATATATATATATATATATATATATTGATGAAAACATGTTTTCCTTATTATCTGGGTTGATGAATATATATTAAATGTGTTTTCTCTATGAATAGGTAAAATGTTATCCCGATCTGATAAAGGTAAGGCTAGCGGTAAGAAGTCTCGACGTCCGAGGGTAGTAGTATGTCAGGCACCCCAATCGGTAATGTGTCCTCCCCCGCTGAGTCAGTTAGATCATATGTCCATGGACAGTTCTCAGCCTCTAATGACATTACTTTCCTCCCCTCTTCAGTATCCTGGTTTTACTAGCCCATTTGGGGCTACAACTTTTATTAGCCCATCTGGGGCTCCAACATTTATTAGCCCATCTGGGGCTCCTGGTTTTAGCCCATTCGAGGCTCCTGGTTTTATTAGTCCATCTGGGGCTACAACTTTTGTTAGCCCATCCGGGGCTCCTGGTTTTGTTAGCCCATATGGGGCTCCTGGTTTTAGCCCACCTGGGGCTACTAGTTATCCATTCCAGCAAGGACCCTCACATGTACCTTCATCCCACACTGTACATCCCACACATGTACCTTTATCCGTTTTGCAATCTGAGGATGATAATGAGGAGCCAAATGTGGACGATCATGAGGCAGATGATGATGTCGAGGGAGATAATCTGGTTGATAATCGTGAGGACGTTACGACCATTGATGGAAGATATTATATTTGGCCGAATGGAAGTTCGTAAGTAATAAATTTTTATTTAAGCATTCAAGTTATCATTTAAGTTATATATTAAGTTATAATTTATATTTGTATACTAATTAAAATTATTGATGTTTAGTTTCGCGCCGAGTCGGATTGCTACCCAGTGTATAAGTTTTGTAATTCAACTGAGGCGAGACGTGAGTCAGAGCAACGTGAGGCAGCGCTGAAGGCCCAACTGGAGGAGCAAAAGCGTCTATTGGAGCAACAACAGAGTCAAATGGAGGCCATGAATAAAAGGCAAACTGATATGGAGGCGATGATACGCCAATTTATGCAATCACAAGGGAGCGGTGGTAAACAACCAATAAATGACGATAATGACTCTGATTTTGACCTGAGGTGATATGTCGCATTTATTATATTTTATTTTAATTTTGATTATAATTATATTTTTAGTATTTTAAATTATATGTATTTGTTATTCAATTTAATATATTAATATTTTTTATATCAATTAATATAATTATAATATAATATATATTAAATATTAAATATAAATATATTTAATAATTAAAACGTAAATAGGATAAACTTAAAATAAATAAAAAAAAGTATTTGTGACGTGAATTTCACGTCACTAAGTTGTGAAGTGAAATTCACGTGGCAAATTATATTTATTAATTACTCATCCACCGTTCGAATTTTAAAATTAAAAAAAAAACAAATGTTTTGCCACATGAATTTCACGTCACTAAGTTGTCAAGTGAAATTCACGTGGCAAAATAATTAACCCATAAAACATTTGAATTTTAAAATTAAAAAAAAAAAGAAATACTTTGCCACGTGAATTTCACGTCACTAAATTGCCAAGTGAAATTCACGTGGCAAAATAATTAACCCATAAAACATTTGAATTTTACAATGGAAAAAAATAAATAAATACTTTGCCACGTGAATTTCACTTGGCAATTTAGTGACGTGAAATTCACGTGGCAAACCTTTTCTAGAAACAGACTGACATATGTGCAAAACGTTGCCAAGTGAAATTCACGTGGCAAAGTGGCGACCTGAATTTCACGTGGCAAATAATAGAGGGTTCAAATTTATTTTTAATTAATATATAATTATACTTTTCTATCATTTTTAATTATTTAATTGATTTTTTAAAACAAAATTGGACCTATTTTTTAAAATTAAACGGAGCCTCTGGATTTATTGGACGGGTCATATATATATATATATATATATATATATATATATATATATATATATATATATATATATATATATATATATATATATATAGTTATGATAGTGAATAATAAAAAAATTAATGATATGTTTAGATTAATTAAGTGAATTATTTAAATAGAGAAATATATGGTTTGCATTATTTTATTTGTTTTTAAAATTAAAATAAAAATTGTTCCAACATCCAACGGCTATGACTCACTGTCGGTGCATTCTAATTAAATTGGTAAATTTATTTCTATGTGACTGTTAGTTTGTATCTTATTAGAATTAAATGTTATTATTTATTTAATTAGTATATTTATTTCTTTTAGATAATATTATATCTATATGACTAGGGGTGTAAGCGGATCAGAAAAAATCAATTAAATCGATAATCCAAACCAAACTAAACCGAAAAAAACTGATTGTTTTTTATTCGGTTGAAAAATCGAACCAAACTAATAAAACACGAGGCGATTTGGTTCAGTTCTAGGTTTTAGTTTTTAGGAACCGCCAAACCGATGAACCAAACCGATGGCTTTTAATACATACTTAATTTTTTATTTAGCCAATCAATAAGCCCAATTTTTGTATCGGTCTAACATTTCTCCATATTTGTTTACACTTCCTTTCTTTGAACCAAATATGTAGCCAAATTAAAACTCCAAACATAAAAAATAGAAACCACAAGTACTAAAACTTACTCTCACTAAACTGCTGCTCTAGCTATCTGTCACATTTGTTTCGCTCACCACCGTCATTTTTATAGGTTATGGTTTTCTTATTCATCTTCAAGTTCTCTTCGTTACTTTTCATTTTTTTTATTTATCTTTTATGTTTCTTTTTCAACGAATTTTCTTCTAGTCTTGTTACAAAATAGTTTTGATGTGTGTTTGAGATGTGAAACATGTTAATTTATGTGTATTGAAACCTTTTATCTTTATTGTTGTGTTTTATTTATTAAGCTTTCAAATTCCTTCCCAACCTTCTTATGTCAAATATCAATTTTTGTATTTGATAGTGAACTTATTTCATAATGCAATGAAAATAATGTAAATGTTTGTATATATTAAGAATAACTTGTAAATAGTTTGAAAAGTAGAGCATGAAATATATCATATGAAATGCATTATTTTAAAAAACAATAGGATAAAATAACAAATAATATTAAAGCAAATGATACACAAATGAATATAATGTTTACGAAAAAAAGGATATAAACCGATCAATCAAACCGAACCGAACCAAACCAGTTAGTTTGGTTTGGTTCCATTTTTAAAAAACACTAAAAACCAAACCAAACCAAATCGATGGAGATATCATCGGTTTGAACAATTTTTTGACTAAAAACCGGTCCAAACCGAACCGATTACACCCCTATATATGACACTAGTATTTATTTTGCAAAGTAAATTATGTATTTGTGTTGCTTGTAAGTACAATATGTATGCATGCGTGTAGAGGACTACTCACCTATTAAGAACTAACTAAAATATAAACAAATAAAATGAATGTATAGATGACTCATATCTTATAGTGCATATTCGGATAGTGTATGTTCGGGTGTATTTGAAGAAAATGACTTTCAAGATTGTTGAGACATGCATCATGTAGAATGTGTGTAGATGAATCATTTGTTGTGTCTTTGTGGTGAGTTGGATAGTTTCGGCCTTTGTGGCAGGAGCATGTGTGGTAGTTCTTCTCATTGGTATGAGTTTTATATTGACACTTTTCGACCTTTGTGGCAGGAGCTTGTGTGGCAGTTTTCCCATTAGAATGAGTTTTATTATCCAGATCATTGATGTCTCATATCATTTGTGTCTCATATAGTAGCGTTAGTCACATTGCATTCCATATAAAATAAGCAATCATATAAAAGAAAATATTAAGTATATTTTTATGGGTGAAGTTTTGTTATTGTTTTATGATATTTTTTATGGTGAGTATGATTCAATGTGAATATGGAATTTGACCCTTACAATTAACTTTTTAGGTACTCTAGGAGAAAAACATGATTGAGTGTGTTCTTGAACCGCGTACGGGGAAAACAAGCTTTCTAAAGTTATTATTTTACTTAATTAATAATGTTGTTGTGACTCACTATTTTATTTCATATATTTTAGTTTCTGATCTTATTGGAAACACAAATATGAATTTTCTCCCGTTAGGAATTTTCAAACCATTATTCAGTTATTGAATTTTTGTTCTTCGGATTATATTTCAATTACTTTTATGACTTATCTCATTTTATAAAAACAAATTTGAAAAAAAAAATATATAGCCGCATTTTCATAAGAAATTAAATTAAAATCTTGAGGAAAATCTGGGATGTTATATTAAGTGTATGTGGTATTGGAACCCTAAGTTTAGCTTTTCTTGTGGCCTAAGACCACTAAATTGTAATTGTCAGCTTACCAAGCTTATAGATCCAAAAAATTCCATGAAATTGATTCAAGGTGCTAGAAGGGAGCAATTTAGTCATTTAAGGACATATGCAAAATAGTTAATAAGGTCAAATCCTAACAACAACATAGAGCTACAATGTTCTGACTCAAGTGTTGTCTCTATATTTGAGAGGATTTATATTTGTTTAGAGTTCTGCAAAACTGGGTTTGTGGGATATTGTATATCACTTATTTGTCTTGATGCATGTTTTTTGAAAATAGGTTTTGGTGGGAAGTTGACGATAGATGTTGAGAGTGATGAAAATAACCAGATTTTTCCCATTTCATATTCTGTTTTGGAGCTTGAGAAAAAGGATTCTTGGGAGTGGTTCATAAACATCCAACTTTATGACATGCAAGGCATAAACCAATTTCCATATGCATTCATATCAGACCAATAAAGGTATAAAAATTCTACCTTACTCTTTTCATTTTATAAACATGCATATTGTCTTGATAATTTTTAATTGTGTTTCTAATTTGTATGACACATACTGGTCCCAGCTGTTCAAAGTGTAAGTGAGTATGTGGAATAAAGAATTTGTCTGAAGCATTTGTATGGTAACTGGAAAAAGAAATACCCTGGGATGAAATTGAAATAAATTTTGTGGAATAAAGTCAGGGCCATAATTGTACCAATGTGGGAGAGGCCAATGATAAGGATAAAGTTTTTGAAGGAGGCTGCTTGGAAAGACATGAAGGAGGTCCCTGCACAAAGTTAGAGTATAACGCATTTTAAGACCTACACAAAATGTAACCTGCAGGTAAACTATATGCGTGAAACATTTAATAGAGAAATCTTAGAATATAAGGACAAACCAATTATCACATTGTTAGAAGAGATAAAACATTACCTGACCAATAGGATTATAAATCAGAAAAACCTAATGAATAGGCATGCTAGATTAATTTTCCCTAGAATACAATTGATACTTGAAAAGAACGAGAAATTTGTAGAATTTTGGTCTACCACATGGCATGCTGACGATGATTTGGCCATTTTTTGTGTGTAATCAATGGAATTAAAACTCACTGTCTCAATCTCAAAGATGAAACACGTGCATGTAGGAAATGAGACTTAAATGGGATCTCTTGCAATCATGCCATAACATGTATATGGCATAACAAGAAAATTCTAGAGGATTATGTTTCTAAGTATTACATGTTTGTTGGTTATGCAAGTTTATTCAGTCTTTGTTGGTTGTTACAAGTTTATTGTTTCTGATGCAATATTATTGTTTGCATTCAACTAAATTAACATTAACAACTCATTTCATTGAACAAAATTATTCATTACAATAACAAAATTGCTACCACTAAACTTAATCAACTAATTAATTACATTTGACACAACTAAGTCGATTAACAATACAAAAGTCATTCTTATGGTAAACTTGTTCATTATCTTCAAAAACTTGATCTGCAATAACAAATCGTCCTCTTTCATTTTAGCATCATTCACTTTGACATTTTCTTGGTTGAATTTCTTGCATTGAAGATATCAACTCATTGGTTTTTGAGACATCTCTTCATCATACCATACGAAGTGACTAGACCATTTATCTCCTTGCAACTATAATCAGATGAGAACACTAAGGGATGTCCTTAAAACAACGCAAACCACAAGTTCATGGATTTTATAAATCAAGCAATACCTTATACATCCCACAATCATAAAAACGATGATTTGGGTTCGTATCTGTCCAAGCCATCAACAATGGAGAAGGAAGCCCACATTTGCATTCGATATGATTGAAACGAGAAACACTTCGATTGCTTAAATACGAATGTTGGGACATGGTTAAGAGTGAGTGAAGAAGATGACAGTTTCACTGAAGATGAACATGAAGGAAGATGAAGAACACAATGGTGGGCAAAATTGATTTCCCTTTAGGGTTTCACGAGAGATTTGAGGAACAACATTATCCGAATAATCCCTTTATTTAATTAAATTTTATTATTTATATTTTTTCTTTCTTTCTGATTTAGTGCTGCATGTGTCATATTGCAATTCAAATTAAATTCACATTCTCATTATCACATCATTAATTTATTCTCAAATCTACATTTACATTTCTGGAGGAGAAAATCTAAGCAAAACGAAGATAAATGACCAAATAACCATTTTTTTTAAAGAGGTATTTAAAAGTTAAAATATTAAAAATATGAGAACTAAAATTACAATTTTAGCCTTAAAAAATTAGGAGAATAATTTCTAAACTAATCAATACTTATATAATTATATTATTAATATATCCTTGATTTAATTCAAAAATATGTAATATTAATAATTGATCATTAAATATAAGTAAATATATTAAACAGTAATAAATTTTAATTTTTTTAATCAGTGTGAAATTTATTATTTTTACTCCTGTGACCGGAGGGAATAGATGATAGCCTTTCCATTGCTACCATCCCTATTAAACTAGTTTCTCTATTTCACCGCCCTATAATTGACTAATTCACTTTTACAAGTAATTCCATTGAAGCATTAATTACTTATATAATATTTCAACTCTAACTTGGCCTCTAGGATAAGTTTAGTCAATCTTTCATTATTTTCCACCTCAGTTTCTATAGAATTGTTTTTTTTTTTTCTTTTAAATTGATTCTAACCTAAAGTTAGAATTTAAATAAATAATATTCCAAATTTTATGTTTATTTCCAAATTATTTTACATTTTATACATCCCCTAAAATTTCACCATTAGCTACATTTTATTCTAAATAATGCTTATTATTACTAAGTACTAACAGATATTTTCAAAGCCTAGATAGACATAGCATTCATAATGCTAACTAATTCAGTTACATTCTGTTATAAACAATAACAGAATCTATGCATCCTGAACTAACTTCTCTAACTATAAATTCCTAAGCTAACTACCAATACTTCCCAAACAGTTATTTTTACTCTTGTTTTTCTTTTCAGCAGTTAGTGCATTCTTTTCCAAGACTCATTTCTCTTGCAAGCAATAGAAGAAGCTTTTAGAAGCAATTTTCAGTTGGAGAATTTGACTCTCATTGTGTGAGGAATTTTGCAGATTGCATTATATTAAATCTTAATATAATCTTGTGATCAGTGCAATCAAGGTACATACAAATTAATTATTATCTTTATTTCTTTTTCTTTCTTTGTTTGAGGTCCATAGAATTTTGTAATTTGTACTGTTTGTTAATCAAGTTCTTTGATTTATGTTTTGAAAAATTCGAAAAATTGTATAATAGTATTATAATGTTTCAGGGAAATCCATAAAATGGGGTGTGTCAACTCTAAGACCCAAAGTGGACGAATTTCTGGGCTGCAAAATCCAGTGACCCTTTCAGCAGATACATCTTGTATGTAAACCAGTTAATCCCATTAGATAAATTAATTATTTTTCAGTAAATAATTCTTGTATATAAATATAAGAGTAATGAGAAAAATGAAGAATTTAGTGCTGCATTGTTTGTGGGTTTTCAGTTTCTATTAATGACGTTGAAGCATTAAGAGAGCTTTTTAAGAAGATCAGTAATTCCATTGAAGCTGATGGAAAAATAAGCAAGGTACTATTATTGAAATTCTGCGTAGGATTTTGGTTAGTTAGTTTGATTATTATTATGATTATTTGTATATTTTATTTACAGGAAGAATTCAAATTAGCTATGTTCAACAATAGTCAAAAACAAAATTTATTTGCAGATCGGGTACTTATATACTTTTTCTTTCTTAATATAATTACTCATTTTTTACGTTATTCATAGTGTGGAGTATCTCGTATATGCAGATCTTTACTCTATTTGATGTGAAGCAGAAAGGAAAGATTTATTTTGCTGACTTCGTTAAAGCAATGCATGTCTTCCACCCAGATACACCAATAGAGGAGAAGATAGATTGTAATATAAATATTCATATTGTATTATATAGGTTAATATTGTTAACTGTTAAGTTATAATTACTTTGGGAATTTGATGCAGATTCATTTAAGCTCTATGACTTGAATGGTGATGGCGTTATAGAGCGTCAAGAGGTATATACATATTATGAAAGTTGATATATTAGTTTAATGAAAGTGAATTAAATCTGTTATAATTTTAATTTGATAGGTCAGCGAAATGGTTGTTGCAATTCTTCGCGAGTTTCAACATGATCTAACAGATGAGCAATTAGACGTCGTTCTAGACAAGGTGTTTCATGCAACCTCTTGTTATGAAAATTAAAAATTGAATAAAATAGTTATGTGAAAGTATTGTGTTTTCTTTTTTGTGGATAGACATTTTTGGAGGCGGACACGAACAGAGATGGGAATATTGACATTGATGAGTGGCGAGTCTATGTTGATCGAAATCCAGGAGTGATTAACATCATGACTATACCATATCTAAGGTATATATATGTATGCAGTGTTATTTTTTATGTTTAAAAACTATAATGTATTCATGTGATTAATTAATGCAGGGAGGTAACAACCATATTTCCAGATTTTGCATTCAATTCAACTGTGAAAGATGATGAACTTATTCGATACATGCAACCTGGATTCGGCTCTACTTTAACCGCTCAACCTGAATGCTCAACTTCAACCGCGCAACCTGTTGCTCAACCTGAAAGCTCAACTTCTACCATGCAACCTGGATGCTCGACATCAATCGCGCAACCTGAATGCTCAACTTCAACCGCCCAACCTACTTCTCAACCTGAAAGCTTAACTTCAACCGTGCAACCTGAGGCTCGGCCCCGATGCTCGACATCAGTTGCACAACCTGAATACTCAACCGCACATGAGGCTCAGCCTGAATGCTCAACTTCAAAAGCTCAACCTGGAGGCTCAACATCACCAGCGTAACTTGATGATCAACATAGATAGTGATGAGTTTATACTCTTGATTTAATGAAGAAAAAAATGTATAAAACGAGTTTTTGAATAAAGGCATATTGAGTAGCAAAAAAGGCATATTGAGTTTTCGAATCTCTTATAAGTGTTGGAAATATCTCCAAACCTTCGCTCATTTTCTTCGTTATTCAAACCTTTTATCTCATCTTCTTCCAAAAGTGATCGTAAAACTGATCTTATCCCAAACCCCAATTTGCTTTTGTCAAAATTATCCCTAGGATCCCTAATACTCTTATCCAACTTTGACTTCAACTTAGTCTCTACAATTGACCAACGTATCCCAAAGCCACTAATTCTTTTATTTTAATTAAATAATAATAATTTGAATAATCTAAAATAATTATCCTTAATATTACTATTCACTAAAATAATTTCACATAATCTCATCATCAACACAACAACATTTGACCAACACCAAATAATCAACAATAACAACAAGCTACACAATTAAATCATGAAATTAGGGTGTTACACATTACATACGACATCGTGTCTGTGTTGAGCTGGAGTGATTAGTTATATTATATTTTAACAGATGCTGAATATTCTGGAGATATTATGCAATCCTATGTGGCGTTGATTTAAAGGGGTGCTGATTTAAAGGTCTGGAAGAATCAATCAGATTTCAAAAAGAAATATATAATTTCCAAATAAGGAGATTTTGGAAGATTTGATTGAAGACCTAATTTGTAGCAAAATCTTGTAGTTTTGTAACAGTAAATTTGTTGTGTTTTGAAGGCCCAAATCCAATTGGGTAATAGGTTATAAATAGAAGCATTGTAATCTAGTTTTACAGACAAATCGTAAATAGAAAAGATGTAAACATTAGGGTTTTGTTTGTGAACTATTCTCTAAAAGAGTTGGTATTTGTGAGCCATTCATACATCACCTAGATGTTTGAATTAGTATGATTTTTTTGAGTTGTATTATGTCCATTCTAAGCTTTTAAGCAAGAGTGTTTGTTCTTGATTGAAACTTTTAAGCAAGAGTGTTTGTTCTTGATTGAAACTTTTAAGCAAGATCAAGTTTTTGTTTTGGGAGAGTGTTCTTTTATTTCTTTGTAAGGTTCTATTATAATCACAATGTGTGATTGAAGAGAAGTAAGTGAGAATGCTCATATACTAGGAGTGAGGAACTCTTAGGTAGAAGTTTCATTGGATAAGGATTAAATGAGAAGTTGTAAACTGAGATTGTTTAGCTTCGAATTGATACTAATGATAATGGATTTCCTTCCTGGATTGTTAGCCCCCAAAGTAGGTGAGTTTTCATCGAACTGAGTTAACAGTTATTGTGTTGTTTATTCTTTTCAATACTGTTATTTTATATGCTTTGTCTTGCTGTTTCCGTCAGACCATATGTCTCGACAACCTGTAGGACATTTGGGATCTGTCATACCAGAATTTCAAGTAATGATAGTAATCTATGTTTTATCCATTTTATGAAAGAGTTGTTTGTATTAATCCTTATTCTTCATGTATTGCTTTGCGCTTCGAGCTATTTGAATCTTGTCTTTTGGTGACGTGCTCTTGATGCTTGATCGAAACCTTAGACGTTTCTTGAGGTACATCTTTAATCTTCAGAATTAGGCGCTTTTCAAGGAGTTCACATTTTTCTTCTTCTTAACGACTTGATATTCTTCAGAGCTTTCTTGAGCGTGTCAAACTTTGATTCTAATGAGATTTGATCAAAATCTAACCAAATGATTTATCTGCACACTAGAGATGAGATTAAAGTACAAAATTGTTACATAAAATATATGCATTGTTATCATCAAAATTTTAGAGATTATATACAGAACCAAAATTTTGTTCTAACAATCTGCCATTTTTTATGATGACAAAATCATGTATTTTGATGGAACATTATATATGCGTTTAAGTGTAAAATTTATCAAGATAAATTTAGCATTCTCTCCCCTTGAGTTAGACGAGCTCCCCCCTGAGTTTGTAACTCAATAGATTCTGATTCTTCTCCTTCAGAACTTGGATTATTAGAATTTTGTTGTGTATGTTTATCAACTTTTATTCGGAAGCTCCATATCAGAATGTTCCTGAAACACATTTCACATGCTTATATATATATATATATATATATATATATATATATATATATATATATATATATATATATATATATATATTAAAATCATTTCTACTTTCACTCCCCCTTTTTTATTCAGAAGCTCCACATAATGTAAGCATGAGAGTATAGAGAATATAT
Organism: Lathyrus aphaca; assembly: GCA_963966055.1. NCBI lineage: Eukaryota > Viridiplantae > Streptophyta > Magnoliopsida > Fabales > Fabaceae > Lathyrus > Lathyrus aphaca. Next base: position 517,790,418 of record OZ014522.1, read on the forward strand.
ATATATATATATATATATATATATATATATATATATATATATATATATATCAAAATCATTTCTATTTTTACTCCCTTTTTTGTCATAATCAAAAAGATTTTTATATTAAACGGATAAGAGATACTTGAGAGAAAAACGAAACGAACAAAAGATAGTAAAACAAAAAGGATCTTAAAGTGCCAAAGGTTTAGGAGGGATCCTTGCGAGAATTTGATTAAACATATCCTTAATGGTACTGGTGTTAACCATATCTTGATTATTCAACCTTCCAACAACGCTTATGGACCATTATTATTTATATAAAAAAAGTCTAAGATTATAAAAGTTGTGGTCATATATATTTCCATATCTATGATAATAATTTAAGTTTTAAAAAATTAAAAACCATCAACAGTGATTTGGATCTACATTAACTAATGTGGATCATCTAATTCATAAAGACAAAGAGGATCATAAACTTTACTCCCTCAATTCCACAATCTACTGTGAGTAATTCATTAGTAAATTAAAATTGTCTTAAAATGATTAATTATTTTTAATTTTGAATACAATATTAATTATTTTTTTCAATTATACCCTCTAAATAATATGTACTAATTAATATTCTCTCATTTTTATTTATATAATTTTATTAATCCGATAAAAATTGTCAATTTAATCACTAATTAGGAAGAAAAAAAGTAAGAGTATATCATGTATAATTTAAAGAAGAGTACTAACAACAATCTTTTTTCAACACTCTCTCAAACACTCACTTTCTCATTGGTTGAAACATGTGTGAGTCTCTCACTTTATAAATAGGTCTCACATAAAATAGTAAGACCCACACATATTTCAACCAATGAAAGAGTAAATATTTGAGAGTGTTAAAAAGAGAATATTATTAGCATTTCTCTGATTTAAAATACCAAATATTTTAAAACTTTTGACCAATTATGATAATAGTCTTTCCATTATAACTCACCTATTATATCCCCTAAAACTTCAAATAGCATGTAAACATATCAAATGTTCTTCGTGTATTGTCAATCAAATATATCTCCCTAACATAAAAACAATAACAATAGAATTAACAAGATAAATAAATAATCCTCTAAATGAATCATATTACTCGAAACCATATCCAAATACATTGATAAATTAATTAACATTAGCTACATTCATTTTATTCTAAATAACGCTTATTATTATTACTAAGTACCATAAGATATAACAAAGCCTGGATAGCATCTCATTACCTAATACCTAACTAATTCAGTTACATTCTGTTATAAACAATAACAGAATCTATGCATCCTAAACTAACTTCCCAAATTAGAAATTTCTCACTAATTACCAATACTCCCAAACAGTTATTTTTACTCTATTTTTTTTCTTCAACAGCTAGTGCATTTTCTTCCAAGACTCATTTCTCTTGCAAGCAATTTTTCAGTTGAAGAATTTGGTTCTCATTGTTGGAGCAATTTTTTAGATTGCATTGTATTAAACCTTAATTTAATCTTGTGATCAGTGCAATCAAGGTACCTACAAATTCATCTGTTCATCGTTATCTTAATGTGTATCTTCTTTGTTTCTTTTTCTTCCTCACTTTGATTGAGGTCCATAGAATGTTATAATCTGTACTGTTCTTCAAGTTCTTTGATTTATGTTTTGCAAACTTCGGAAAATTGTATAATAGTATAATAATGTTATAATGTTTCAGGGAAATCCATAGAAATGGGGTGTGTCAATTCTAAGGCCAAAAGTGGACGAATTTCTGGGCCACAAAATCCAGTGACCCTTGCAGAAGATACAGTTTGTATGTATATCAGTTAATCACATTAGATAATCTTGTTAATTAAGTTTTAATTAATTATCTTTGAGTAATTAATTCTTATATATAAATATAAGAATATTACAAATTTCTTTTTTTATTTAGTTCATGAGAAAAATGTATGCATTTGTCAATAAAAAATGAAGAATTTAGTGACGCATTGTTTGTGGTTTTTCAGTTTCTATTAATGACGTTGAAGCATTAAAAGAGCTTTTTAAGGAGATCAGTAATTCAATTGAAGCTGATGGAAAAATAAGCAAGGTACTATTATTCTGTGTAGGATTTTGGTTAGTTTGTTTGATTATTATTATGATTATGTGTATCTTTTATTTGCAGGAAGAATTCAAATTAGCTATGTTCAACAATAGTCAAAAACAAAATTTATTTGCGGATCGGGTACTTATATACTTTTTCTTTCTTAATATAATTACTCTTTTTTACGTTATTCATGGTGTGGAGTATCTCGTATATGCAGATCTTTACTCTATTTGATGTGAAGCAGAAAGGAAAGATTTATTTTGCTGACTTCGTTAAAGCAATGCATGTCTTCCATCCAGATACACCAATAGATGAGAAGATAGATTGTAATATAAATGTTCATATTGTATTATATTCGTTAGTATTGATAATATATTGATGCTATAATTACTTTGGAATTTGATGCAGATTCATTTAAGCTTTATGACTTGAATGGTAATGGCGTTATAGAGCGTCAAGAGGTATATATATTATAGAAATTCATATGTTAGTTTAATGAAAGTGCATTAAATCTGTTATAATTTAATTTGATAGGTCAGGGAAATGCTTATTGCAATTCTTGGCGGCGAGTTACAACATCTACCGACAGATGAGGAATTAGATAGCATTCTAGACCAGGTGTTTTATGCAATCTCTTGTTATGAAAATTAAAAATGGAATAAAATAGTTATGATGAAAATATTGTGCTGTTATTGTGGACAGGCATTTTTGGAGGCGGACTCGAACAGAGATGGGAATATTGACATTGATGAGTGGCGAGTCTATGTTAATCAAAATCCAGGAGTGATTAGAAGCATGACTATACCACATCTAAGGTATATATATGCGGTGTTATTTTTATGAATCCCATGTTTTGATGTTTAAACTATAGTGTATTCATGTCATTAATTTGTGCAGGGTGGTAACAACCATATTCCCAGATTTTGTATTCCATTCTACTGTGAAAGATGATCGACTTGTTGTATTCGCAAAACCTGGAGCCTCAACTTCAACTGTGCAACCTGCTGCTCAAACTGAATGCTCGACATCAACCGCGCAACCTGCTGCTCTACCTGAATGCTCAACTTCAACCGTGCTACCTGATACACGTCCTGGATGCTCAACTTCAACCGCGCAACCTGAATGCTCAACCGTACAGTATGATACTCAGCCTGGATGCTCAACTTCAACCGCGCAACCTGAATGCTCAACCACACATGATGCTCAGCCTGGATGCTCAACATCAACTGCGCAAACTGATACACAACCTGAATGTTCAACTTCAACTGCTCAACCTAGAGGTTCAACATCAGCAGCGCAACCTGAAGCTCAACCTAGACGCTCAAGTTCAGTCTTGCGACGAGTTTAAACTATTTTTTTAGTAAGATTTTTTCAATAATGGCATATTGAGTAACTCTTTTTTCAGTAAGATTTTTTAATAATGGCATATTGAGTAGCTTCTTGAAAGCTTTTGCAGAACTTTCTTTTACATGAACTCATTTTTGAATCTCTTATAAGAGTTCCTAAGTACATAGCTTTTTGAGTTTCGTCTATATAACTTACTACTGTTACACTTTTGGTTTCCAATAGTTTGTCTCATACACAACTTTCCTTCATTTCTTATAAAATTCTACAATTTTTGTGCTCTTTTTATAAGATAGAATACGAAGCATTTTGCTTACGTGTGAAATTGAACCATAATTTTGATAGTCTGAGAAACTAAATGTTTACTGAAACTCTTAACAACTATTAGCTCCTCTGATGAATACCTTTTATCTCCATGTTTATATTGTGATTTTCCCTTCATTTTCCTTTATTGTTTTTGTTTCTTTCACTTTTTGTCTGAACTTCCAATTCAGTTGCTTTCTCTGCATTTGCACTTCTCACATTGAATCGTCGTTTGTGTACTTCCAAAATCTAATGTACTATATGATAGAATTACACTTTAGGGCCAACACCTATTTATACTAAGTAGCTAAAGTTCCATATCGGGTATAAGCCAAACAGATTATCCAAACAGTTACATACATAACAAATAGTTATTTGTGTCTAAAATTTGTTTGAGTTTCTATAACTTTTTTCTCTCTTAATTAAAAAAGTATATATATATATATATAATAAAAAATAAAATAAAATAAAATGAATAAATTTAAGAGTAAAAAGAAACATTAAATGAGAGGAGTAAATTTTGAAAAGTATATCAAATTTTGAAGATTTTAAAAAGGAGGTGGAAGAATAAAACAAAATACTAATAATACAACAGCTTTGAATAAAAAGCATTAACATAAATCATGATGGACCAAATTCTTTTATGTCCTCGTACTAAATGCCAACTTTGAATAAAATAACTACCAAGCAAACCCCAAAAATCTATGAATAATCCATATGAAACTACTCATACAAACGAGCATTCACGACAAGCATCGTGTAAAACTTAGCAATAATAAGCGAGTAATAATGTCTCCAGTAGATAAGGCAAGGCATCCGTTCCTCAGGCACGTCCCCATACGTGCGCCATGTGGAACGTCACCATCTCCTCGAGCACGCACCGACCGTGCACACTTCTCTCAGGAATTGCGAACTACACTTAAGTCACCACTCCTATATTCGGGAGCAACAACTTGGGGGGCTCTTGTTCTGGACTGGCCCAATGACTAGGCATGACCCAATCCACTTCTACCCCTCCGACAAAGAGAGATGGCCATCCGTCCATCTCTGCTCATCCATCACATTCTTGCCCCTCACACACAAGGCAGACATCCAGGGATGGCCGAAATGCATCTGCTCAGAAACACCCCTTCCCTCCATTCCATTTATGTTCTTCAGGGATAGCTGACCATCTCAGCCATTCATCTCAACTCTGCCTGTCATACACAGACAATCATCCAGAACCTGGTCGGAATGCACCTGCTCAGAAACATTCATATGCTAAGCACAACGATTAGTTCCGAGCAGACCCGCCCATTCCAGCAGCTAGTTCTGACAGTTACCTATTTTTGGGGGATCCACGCCCGAATAATAGGGACCAATTGGCCATGCGCTGGGACACTATATAAACCATGTCACTTGAGAGGGTAAGATATCCAGTTTTAACACTAAGAATACTCGTCGTACTTGCCCCTTTTCTATGACCTTTATTTGAGCGTCAGAGTGTCTTGCAGGTACACCCCCTCCTCCACACTTCCAGCATCGTAGACGGAGCATCTGGCCCACTTCAAGGTTCTGATCATCGGTGAGATCATGATGCTTTTGGAGTTTTGATTTTGTTGAAATAAAATAATTCTGCTACGATGTATGAATCAAAAAGTTTGAGAAACCCGTGTTATGGAGCATGGTTAATTATTATGATGTTTTAAAGAAGTAAATGTGACGCCTTTCTAAGTTGCACTCTGATATGATTGATTATTTTATTGCGTTTATTCCATGGGGTTAGAAGGGTGTTACACCAACCATCCGGAATAATGATATATCATCAAAAGAACGTGTCTCACGGTGATCGACATAGTAATTATACTGGATGTCCTCAACAACCAACCGATCGAGATAAACTCTGAAAGGCTTGATCGTTTGGTCCCCTATGAGCGGGGGAAAAAGCATGTGCACAAGACATATCCTCAGTGTAGTCAGCCACACTGATCCAACCAACAATCCTCGGGAAGTGCTGGAGGATCCAAGCCTGAAATGAAAATAAAAAACATTGGGATCAAGTATTATCACAAAGATAGAATGAAAAGAAAAAACATTGAAGGATAAAAGATTGTTACTATAAGTAGTGTCATGTTGCCTGCCACATGCTTCATCGCCCACAATCATCCCTCTCTACAACTCAGAGGTCGCGAAAATGGCGTCCTCTCACTACCAAATATTGAATTTTGAAGGTTTAACCATCCTTTTAAGCCAACAAACAACACATAAACGAACTATAAACTATGTTTCTACTACTATCTAAATATTTCTACCCACAACATTGCATTCTAACTCGTTTATGGGAAATACTCGAGTATTTATCGGAAACTCAAAAACTTACCGTATAAATCAAGTTTTAAAAGATTTGGAATGTGTTGATTGTTGAACTAAACGCTCCTTGTCGATCTCAAAAGAAAAAAAATTAAGTTTTGGGGGAAAAAGTGAAATTTGGGAGAATGTGAGAGGTTTTGAGAATGAAGAGAAATGAAGAAGTGGGGGAGAAGAATAGTCTGTCGTGAATATATATTCTAAATGATTTCATAGATACATCTCCGAAAAAATTAATATTTACTAATTTATGATATTTCCGGAGATATATCTACATAAAAATCCAACATTTAATAGAAAAAAATATGTCCAGGAATATATCTCTGATTTCCGAAACCTAGAGACATTTTAGAAAACACATAATGATTAATAAAACGATGAGTGCCCTAAAAAAACTATAGTAAGTATTTCCTAGTACCATAAGCCAAAAGAGGACCAAAAAGCAATAAAAAAATCCCAAATCATTGCCTTTGCACCCGTTTAGATAAGTGATATGTCAAGAAGTAGGTAGATTTTTACCATCATCATGTTTCCATCCACCTAAAATCCAAAACAGTATTTTGGAACCTTTCCCATTTCACATTTCACATATACTCCTACATACTATCATTTACCTTACCATCCATCCATTGTTACCATCGACACTCCTCAACAATCAACACCACTCCTTCGAATTTCCCTCTAATTTTATTTCTAATATTCAAGGTACCGCGTTAAATTTTAACAATTCCATTGACTCTTTCAATTTTCAGTTTTCAATTCCTTCTCTAAAGGCTCCAAATTTGACTTTAATTCTTGATTTCTTCAATCTTAGGGTTTTCAATTTCCAAGATTCATTCATCGCAATCGAATTATGTTAGGGGAAGTGCAACTTCAGCCTCCACCTATTCAGCAAAACCCTAGTGATTCCGATCCTTTACTCGGTCATAAAGACGAGGTTGAAGCTAATCAGTCCCCTGGAAGTTCTACCGAGATTATGAATCAGGAAGATGTTGAAGCTGGGTTACTCCCTTGTTGTCGAATTTGTCTAGAAACTGATTCTGATCCTGGTCAGCGTTTCTTTTCGATTTTGCAGACAATTTTTTTCTGTGGAGTTTTTGGTGTTTCATTTTGTGAGTTGAGTTTTTTTTTTTTTTTTTTTTTTTTGATAATCAAATTAAGGACTATTTTGGGTTGGCTTCGAAATTGGTGACATTTTGATCGGATACTGTAGTTTTGGGTTTTGAATTGATCTTGTTGTGGTTTTTATTTCCTTTCTGGCATGACATGGATAACAATCGATGCTTCAGCTTCCCATATTAGTTTGATTGGTTTTTGGATAGTTTGTACTTTTTGAATATAAACTGAAATTTGGGAAGTGGGCTCTTCTTGTATGTTAATGTTGTGTAAGGCATTGGTAGTGTAATATTTGAAAATATTTTGATTTTAATATTTCTTGCTGGTTAATAGAAGGAAAGTCTTGGTGTTTATGGAAAATAATTGCTGTCTGCCGATTTGGTATTTCTGTTCGGTCACCTTTTAGTTTGTGTTTGATGCAAGTGTGGTGCTTATATTTAGTAGGTTTCATGTTTTGTGCTGGGTGTGTTAGCCTAGAAGTTTATTGGGGGAGGATTTATGGTTATGGGGTAGGAGTTTTGGTGGGGCATCCCCTGTTTTCTTTCTTTGGTTTTGCCTAACAATCTTGCACAACTTGTGTAGGATTTGGTCCGTTTTAATAAAGTTTGCAGATCAAAATAAAAATAAAAATGAAATAAACTAGAATATTGGAAATCAGAAATCTATTGTCATTCAATTTCATCGGTTTTCTGTTGAATGCATGCATTTACCTAAATGGTTTAAAAGAAACACTGCATTTTCCATGTTTAAACTTATTGTTTTCAGTATAAATTAATATTGTGATAACTTGAATTATCTTCTGTGTTATGCATAAGAATAAGAATGGTAAAGATTGATTGGTTATTAAGTTTTTTATTTTCCTTTTATCTTTGAGACCAGCATATTCTTATACATGTGCTTTGCCTGTGCTAATAATCTGATAAAGCTAATGATATTAACAAAAATTAATTTGTCTGCTATTACATGGGGAGCACTTGTTTTCCTAAATCTACTTTTTGTTTGGCTTTGTAGAGGATGAATTGATCTCTCCATGCATGTGCAAAGGAACCCAACAGTTTGTCCATCGGTCATGTCTTGATCACTGGCGCTCAGTGAAGGTATATATGTTTTGATGCATAATTTTAACTGCTAGTCTTTACTGGTTGAGATCAAATGTCAATTACATAAATTGTTTATTTTTGTGCTTATTAGGAAGGATTTGCCTTTTCACACTGCACCACCTGCAAAGCCCAATTTCATCTTAAAGTTGAAACGTTTGAGGACAACTCTTGGCGTAAAATAAAATTCAGACTTTTTGTAGCAAGGGATGTTTTCCTTGTTTTCCTGGCCATACAAACTGTGAGTGTTTTAAATATTATATCCTTTTCATATTGAACGATTAAGTTTTTATTGCTTATATATTTTGGTTTCAATTCAATCTCTTTTTAAGCGATCCTAAAGGGAGTTTAATTCATTATTTCAATTCCATCCTATATTGATTAATATGATGAAATGGTACTTGTTATAAATGCTCTTTTTTAGATAGATGGTGCTTAGCTTATGTGATTGTTAAACTGAACTTTCATGTCAATATTCGGGTAACTTAGTATCTGTAGTTATTGTAAACAAAATGTCTATATTCCTTGGACATAGGAGCAGTTAGATATAGAAGTTGTGATTGTAACAAGATGAAGAATTTCAGTTCATTTGGGTGCATCTAATAAGGTGACGAGGTGCTTGCTACAGTGTTGGTAATTTTAGGCCTCTTTAATTAGTTCATTTTATGTTGATCTGTCTAGGTTTTATAATATCTTATCTAATTGTCTAATCTTCGAGTTTATATATGCTAAATGTTTGGCGGAGGGGGAGACTTTACACCCAGGAAATGCCTCATTCATTATTATTTATTTATTCTCCAGGTGATTGCTGCTATTGGTGGCTTCGCTTACATCATGGACAAAGATGGGAACTTCAGGAACTCTTTTGATGATGGGTGGGATAGGATACTGTCAAAGCATCCGATACCATTTTATTATTGTATTGGTAACCAATGGCTGAAACTCCTCTGCATTTGTCCTTGGTTTTTTGCCATGAAATTTTCAGATATTAGGGGGCCATATTTCTCTACAATTATCCGAGATACTTGTAATCTGCTTTGAGATTTTCCTCCTTCATGTTTTATGTGAATCCCAAAGAATATTACAAAGAGAATGCTGTCCATCTGTTGTCATGTTGGGGATGAAAGAGACATAAGCAGACACCTGAATAAATTTAATTATAATAAAACCAAACTGTAGTAACCATTAATGTTTTATTGCTTTGGGGGAGGAAAGAAAGAGACTGTATAATGAAAAGTAATTTTTAACTTGAACTACTAATTCCCCTAGCTTTTTTCTCTTTTGCACTGTTTTTAAATAGTTTACCATGAAATATATATCAAAATATTTTATTTATCTATATTATTGTTTCATTCACTAGATCTTTGATGTTCAGATAATTATCTGTTTTGTGATATAATTATTTGAAAAGCTATGGCTTTCTATTTCCCTCCCTCTCATAGTTAATATCTATATTCCAGGAGTGGTGGCCTTCTTTGTACTTATTGGATTTTTTGGCCTCATACTTCATTGCTCTTCCCTCAATAGCAATGACCCGAGAATGGCCGGTTGTCAAAACTGTTGTTATGGATGGGGCATCTTGGATTGCTTTCCCGCATCAATGGAGGCATGCTTTGCCCTTGTGGTTGTTTTTGTTGTCATCTTTGCAATTCTTGGTGTAGCCTATGGTTTTCTTGCAGCCACCATGGGAATTCAGAGAATTTGGCAGAGGCATTACCATATCCTTACCAAAAGGGAGCTTACAAAGGTAATGCGATGATGCTTAGTTGAATGTCCTTATTGTTATATAACCTCTGCTAAATGAAATCTGTCATCAGAAATAGTATTTTCTATCATTTGATACTCTATTTGAGTATGATGCATAGTATGCATATTTAATTCTATATAAATATTTACAGGAATATGTAGTAGAAGATCTACAGGGCTGTTACGTCCCACCCAAGTTAGACCCAGAACATGAAAGTCGCCTGAAAATGCTTAAGCTTTTGTGATTCTCGGAACAAATCTGTAAAAATGTGTTTTTAAATTATTCATGTATCAATCTGTTGCTTTATTTGCTGGTCATAATATCTTACGCCATCCTTGTTTGCTAGAGCTTGGAAATGGTTTATATCAGTGTTTTTTTTTTATATATAAATCTGTGATCCCACCAGATTCTGTAAACTCCAAATCTGACAGTTGGATAATATGAGGAAAATCTTTGCAGTTAAATTGTCCATGCAAATGAACTTACCTTCATTATTCATCACTATTGTCATGCTGAATGTTTGTATGACCAATTCGTAAGTTAAGTTCTCTAGGCTTGTATCATCAGCAGGCAAAGGAATTAGAAAATGGATTCTACCAATTCAATGGAAGAGATGGTGTATTAGCACTTCACGGCATATCTTCCTTTGTTATCTGCTTCAATTATTATATCAGAACTAAGTTCTACTCATGTTTTATTTTGGACTTTTGAAATTTGTCTTTTGTTTTTGCAAATGGAATACATCATTTTCAAGCACTAATGTTATTTAGCTTGTATAATGATTACAAATTGTACAAGGTTAACCAGAGTGGGAGTTAAGAAGTAAACACAATCTGATACGTCTTTGAATTATATAAAATGCTGCCTTTTGGGTTTTACTCGCAACTTGGGAAGTGTTCCTGAAAATAAGAGAGTTGCATGAGACAATGTTATTCTAGCGGAAAATATACATTTGAAGAATGATTGAAATAAAAGATTTTACTAGTTATTTTGTAAAGGGGGTTGCTCTTCACCACTCAATTTTAAAATCCAAAATTGTCCTTACTAAATTTGGAAGTATATTTCTTCCCTAACCCAAAATATACCACTTCCCTAACCCAAAATATACCACTTCCCTTTGAAAAGGAGTCATTCATCCTATTTTGTAAAAAAATAATTTGAAAGTGTATTATTATTGATGGAAGAGTGGGTCTATATGTGCACTTCCGTAATAATTCAAAAAACACATTTTGAAGGTTTAGGGTCCGTTTGGTTCATTTGAGGGGAAAGGAGGGGAGATATTTTTATCAAATATATATATATATATATATATATATATATATATATATATATATATATATGTTTGGTTCAAAATACAAAAAGGGAGGGGAGAGGAGACATTTTATTTACAAATATGTTTGGTTCACAAGGGGAGGAGAGGTATTTTTCATCTAATTTATATTTGTATCCTTCTAATTTATCATAAGACTCATAATATTTATTATTTATAATTCAAATACAAATTTATTGATGAAATATAAATATTCAATCAGAGAGCATCATAAATTTTTTTATAATAATTATAACGATTATTATATATAATTTTAAGAAGATTATCAAATATAATAAAATCTAACAAAAATATATTATAAACAAAAACATTACAATAATTTAAATGTAACAATAAAATATAATAAATGAAATGAAAAAAATTTAAACAAATATAATGATAATAAGATGAAGATATAGAAATACAAGAAATACAAAAGGAAAATAAAATTTGTTCAATGTATAACTTTTGATATTTTTATAATTTAAATAAATAAGTAAGGATAAATAATAATTATAATTAAAGTAAAATATATCTCCTCCCCTCCAAATCGAAGGGAAGCAAAAAGTGGATCAGGAAGAAATTTGGTCCCCTCCAACTACCTCCCCTCCTCCTCTCAAAATTTGAACCAAACACAAAAACTAATAAATATTCTCTCCCCTCCCCTCCATTTACCCCCAACCAAACAGACCCTTAGTAGTGTGTTTATTACTGTCATACCCTAAATTTTGACCAGAAATTTTTCGATTTTTGTTCATTTTACGCATTTTTGCCGACATGTTGAAAATCATTTATTTCGCATTTTTTAAGTTAAAACATTCATTTAATCATACATTTTACCATTTCATTTATTTAATTATCTTTTAGTTGTTTTAGATTTTTGTCTCACTTTAATATAAATTTTAGAATTTGATTCAATCTTAGAATTTTAATTAGAATATTTTCTCATTTTTTGTAATTTATTTATTTTTTATATATTTTAAAAATTATTATTTATTTTTAGATTTTTATTTTTGTAATTTTTCATTTTTTATCTAATTCTCAATTTAGTTTAGTCTTTATAATAAGATTTTTATTTTACATTAAATTTAGGGCTAGTTTTTGATTTAATTTTAATTTAGATTAGTTTCCGTCTAGTTAATTTGTTTAATTTAATTAAGTTTATTTATTTTTATTTACATAGCTGGATTTAATCCAATTGTAATTTGCTTTAGAATCTATTTCTTTTTATTTTATTTATTTATTCATTTATTTCTCATTATTTAATTCTTAATAGATTATCTTTTCTCTAATTTAATTTTAGTTTAATTTATTTATTTATTAAACAGTTCATCTAACTAGTCTTTAGATTAGTTTGGTTCAAATATTTTGTGCTTCCCCATGCTTTCTCCATCAGTCTTAGTCCACACTGCAACACTCCAACATCAGTCCAGCCTGTTATGATGGGTCTAGGCTCTGAGAGAAAAAAGTAGAACCAGAAAACACAGAAAAAACCAACGGATAACAGAGGGACCTTTGGCTCATAACCAGAAAACACAGAAAAAAACCGAAGGAGAAAAGGAGGGATGAAGTTCATAAACAGGGGATCAAAACATCAACAGAAAGGGAGAAAATCCTAGAGAAGAACAACACAGACCTGAAACCCCTCTTTCCTCAAAAAAACGAACTCACATCACTTCAAATCACAACTCCTTTCACTAAAAACCTGGCTTTTCTGACATCCTAGAAAAAAGAAGCCATCACCCCCTTTATCACGCACAAGCCGCGTAAACTGTGAAGAAGAAAAAAAACCTGGCAACGCCACCACCTGCAAATCCACTACCACTCAATCTCACCGAAAACCTTCACCATTCACAGAAAAACCTCCCTTCGTCTTCGTCTTCACCAACACGACCTTCGTGTTTTGCTCCAACGGCACACCTCATAAAACCTGCCGACACTTCCGGCACCTCCATCACCATATCCCGCCCCAAATCGCGACGCCCTCTCAACAACTCACCATTCGAATCCGCAAAACAACCACCTTCGAATCCGACCCCCACTCGCAACATCACAGCCGTTCGCAAAACCATCCGCCTTCGCCTTCACCTTCCACGTACAAATTGCATCGGAGAAACTCACTTTGGACCTGTTAGAAAAACCATTTCGAACCACCAAACCGTGGATCGGGAAATCGCAGCACCGTAATACCGAATCCGTGAAGCAGAACCGCGAACGCAAAATCGCAAGTGAGTGAGAGCGTATCAACGAAATCGCGAGCAGAAGAGGCGGAATTATCAGCGTCGTTTGAGTGAGACAGGAACGCTATGTTGTTCATGAGGAAGCTTTCCCTTTGTTCGCCGAGGGTTTCTTTTTAGGTTTCGTTTGTTGAGAGAAAAGAATTCTGATATTGCATCTCTATTTTTATTTATTTTTATTTTTTCATCTTATATATTTAAAATTGTTAGATGTTGTTGATGGATTTGAAAGAAACTATAAGCCCATTGAGGGTTGCTAACCACCCCACCATTTTCGCTTATGCACCCTGCTCTTACTGTGTTTCTTGCCATGGGGCTTAGGCCCATTCATACTTTCTGCTACCCACACCATCAGAGTTTGGCGTTGATCCCTCCTCATTTACCTTATTATGAATCTTTTTTATTTGGTTTTGTTAAAACTTTAATTATTTCTTGTTTTTGATTAATTTTGGTTAAATGTTGATTTAGAATTTTAATTTTTGTTACAAGTTTAGATTAATTTTGCTTTTATTTTGCTAACCTTGATTTTAATTTTTTTTATTTATTTATTTATTTATATATAGTTCAGATTTTAATCAATTTGTTTTCATAGGATTTTGTTTAATCTTAAGTTTAGTTTGTGTTTATAGTTTTGTAGGATTTTGTTTAATTTCGATAATGGTGGATGATGATCCCCTTGTGGTTAATCTTTTGTTCATAGTTTGTTGACTTGTTTGTGCGATCCATGATGCAAGCTGTGATAAATAGTGGACTGTTTCTTGGGGCTTGAAGACTCATCTTGAGGATTAGTCTTGTTGATTTGTAGTCTTGGTACACGCTTCAAGCTCGATATTTTGATATGATTTGATACTTCTTTCTTGAGTTTGTTCGCGCATATCGAAGAAGCAACGGGCCCTCTCCGTTAGGTATCACTAAAACTCAATGCTATTCTCTCTTTTTGCGCTTCACTATAGTCCTGATGCCACGTTTGCGTTCGTCTGATTACCTGTACCTCATCACCGATCTTAAATCTCTTGCAAAATGCGATATTCATCAAACTTTCATCTTAATTAATTTACGGAAAAAAGGAACTCCGGAGTCTAGCATTCCGCACGTTCTGGATTGAACCGCAAATGGGCTAGCATCACGCGTTGGTTCAATCACCGTTCGTATAAAAACAATTCAATTCATCTTAATTAATTTACGGAAAAAAAGAACTCCGGAGTCTAGCATTCCGCACGTTCTAGATTGAACCGCAAATGGGCTAGCCTCACGCGATGGTTCAATCACCATTCGTACACCAAAATATTCAAATCTTTAATTAAATCGATTTACGAAAAAGGGAACCCCGGAGTCTAGCATTCCGCACGTTCTGGATTGAACCGCAAATGGGCTAGCCTCACGCGTTGGTTCAATCACCATTCGTATAAAAAACATCCAAATCATTTATTTATTTAAATTAAATCATGGAAAAAAGGAACTCCGGAGTCTAGCATTCCGCACGTTCTGGATTGAATCGCAAATGGGCTAGCCTCACGCGATGGTTCAATCTCCATTCGTATTCAAACAATTCAACAACCTTAAACGATCAAGCATGATTCATCTCCATAGAAAAAGTTGTTCCTCCTATCCCCACAAACACAAACAAAAATCGTACAAACAATTACTTCCAAAGGAAGAACGTGGCGTTGCTTGTCGATACTTATATCCAAGTTTAAAGCTTCTTCCGATTTTATTTATTCTCAAAGAAAGAATGTGGCATTGCTTGTCGATCTTATATCCAAGTTTAAAGCTTCTTTCGATTTCTCATTTCTCAAACATTTGTGGTGGAATAGGTGAGATACTTCTCTTAAAGATGATGACTTGTCTCTTTCTTTCGCATACAAATTAAAACTTACCAACCAATTCAAATCATTTTCATAATTAATTAGCGAGTAACTGAACTCCGGAGTCTCGCACTTCGCACGTTCTTGAATGCAACCGCAACATGGGCTAGCCCCACGTGTGGTTCATTCGCCCTCTCGTTTTAAAACACCCTTAACAAAGATCAAACATCTTTCCTCAAAACGAACGTTGTTTAAATCTTTCTATCTCGCAAACAAGTTAGTGCTTCAGCCTCCTATCACGAGCAGATAAGCCAACGCTTAGCAGTAGAATGCATTTTTAAACAGTCGTTCTATAAAAAACACAAATCGTAGTAGCACGAACTACGAAGCTCTGACTTTCCCATTGCACAGGGGAATACGTAGGCACGGGGATTTTAATCCTTCGCGAGCACAATAATAAAAAACTTAACCTTTCCCTATAACAAATAATAAACAGAAATCGATACTTAATCATTAAAAGAAGACAATAATACAAGTTAACATTTTTAAGCGCAAACTAGACTAAGAGGTTCCCGTTGAGTACAACGGACGTGAGGGGTGCCTAATACCTTCCTCTTGCGTAACTGACTCCCGAACTTAGATTATTGGTTTCGTTGACCATTCTTATCCTTTATTTAGGTTGTGTCTATATCTCCCTTTTCTCTCGTAGAATAAATAGAATTAGGTGGCGACTCTGTTGTTTGTTTTAGGATCGTATTTTTCGAGGTGCGACAGCTGGCGACTCTGCTGGGGAGCACAAATTGACTTGTGCATAAGAGAGTCGAGCCTAGCTTAGGATAGTTTGCGTTTGTTTGCTGATTTGTTTGATTGTCTTCTTTATTCACTGTTGATATTCTATCTATTGCTTCCTTCTTTATTATCTGCTCATTATATCTGCCTGTTGGATCTCGGGATATCACGGGTTTAAATTTGTATTTGAGTTTTGAAAAAGAAGAGAGAACACCTAAGTTTAGATTTGGATGTTATTAGTGTTAGTCTCCAAGGACTCGCTCCTTGCACGCCTAGCATGAAAGCTCCCCCAGATAGTTAGACTTTTCATAGATCTTGTCACAACGCAGCTAGCCTGTCGCGGGACCTGATTCATGAAAGGGCTGTGATTCTGGGACCCCCTAGAACCTGTTTCAATTTTGGTAGTTGTGTAATGTTAGGTTCCAAGGACTCGCTCATTGCACGCCTAGCATGAGAACTCCACTCAAGGTAGGCCTTATCGTTATTATCGTCACAATGCAGCTAGCCTGCGGCGGGGCGTTAGTACGATAAACGTCCGTGACCTTGAGTATCCTTGTACCATCACCATAGAAGCTACCCTGTGAGTGGGCTTTATGGGTAAAAGAAATTAGAACTCTCCACTTAAGGCTTACCAGTTAGGAGATTCCGAGTTACTTGTACCTTGGATCCAACACCTTGCCTTTATATCCAATTCTGGAGCTGTTTATGTTTGTGATTTTGAGCATTCTGAGCTTTGCATTCATTCGCATATCATTTGCATTTGCATTTGCATTTGCATTGCATATCATCTTCCAACAATCCAACTCACACATGTCTTGTTCTCCGTCAGTCAACTGTCCTCGACCAGTCACCAGAGAAAGATGGACCAACTTGAGCAGGAAAACAGGGAGCTTAGAAGTGAAGTCACGACTTTGAGAAATCATATGGGAATATTCTCGACTACAATGAAGACTCTAGTAGATAACCTCGTGCAGGAGAACTTTAAACTCCAAGAAGAGATTCACATCTTGAAGATTGATAGAGGGCGACTGATTTCTTTGGCCAAAGATTTGGTCATTTTCCAGCGTCGGTCAAATTCTACCTCTACTCGTCAACGACGTCAGAATCAGCGGAGGTCTCCAAACAGTCCTGAAGGAGCGGCCCATTAGTTTGACCCAATCCCAATGACTTACAATCAATTGTGGTCTCATTTTGCCCGGAACTCAATAATGACACCCAGAAAGACCAGAGCCACGAGGTCTCGGTCCCGTGGGATCAATCCAAATGCCAGTTGTGAGTTTCATAATGGGGTACTGGGACATCCGATTGAAGAGTGCAAAGTCTTCCAAGAAAAGGTTCAAGAGATGATCGACTATGGGGTGTTGACCTTCAATGGAGGAATCCCATCTGTGGACGGAGTGCCTTTGTGCTGATAGAAAACTCAAGAAAGTCCTTTCCAAATCAATCTGTTGCTGGAGCATAGGACAAGTTCCTCCATACACCTGATCATTCGATGCTTTTGAGCTATCCTCTCAGATGTTTAGCTCGTTTGCTGCTTTTCATATGTATTTTGCTATGTTTTGTTAATGCATTTGTTTTGGCATGTAAGAACTTATTTGTTTTGAATGATTAATGCAATGAATATGTTTGTCTTGAAGTAATCCATTCGTATTCACTCATAATGCTTTTTCAACTTTATAATGCCAATATTATCCTATCTCTTGCCTAGGCAGAGAACTGGAGGGAGGATGACAAAATTAAAACACAAATTCTCTAGTTGAATGCTTTTGAATAAAATCCTACTGACGATGTATAGGCATTGTTTCAAATTCCCAAACACTGGAGAAATAAGGAGTTAATCCCTAGTCAATCACTTCGAGCCTAGAAGTAGGAGTTTCTTTCAGATATTTCAAAACCCTTACGCTTTACCCGGGGCAGGGTAGTGTTCAGTTAATCTGGTTACACATTCAAATCATAAGATGAAACATCCCATCAGGGAATCCACTACAATTAATGACTTGACAGTCACAACTTTCAGCCTTCCAATGATTTTAAAAAAAAGAGAAAATAAAATCCCGCTAAGTCAAGCACCCAAAAAGAGACTTAGGCAAAAATCAGGGACCAAAGAGAAATTCGAGTTAGAAGAGGCCTTTCAATCCTCAACCTAAAAGCTTACGATTTAGTGACCGCCATACCAAAATCAAGCGGGTCACCAATATCCCCAGAGGACAAATAAGATGACTGTCATTTCAAGCGGACCTTGGAGCATCATCTCTACGCTATCAAGACAAATATATGTGTCAATTTAGCTGAACCTAGGATTGGAGAACATCACGGAGAGTGGGTGGGCACCAAATAAACTTTGAGCCTTTATCCTTTGTTTCTAAAACCGTGAACCAAACCACATTACAACCCTCAAAAGTCCTAATTGAAGTAGGGTTTATTTCGAAAGCACACTCGATAAGAAAGTGTTTCCCGACTCCCATGAGCTTGGCTCAAAAATTTGTGTTGGCTTTATAAAAAAAAAATGAATATCACATCCTAGCTAGTGATTCGGTCACAGGCTATTGTGAAAAACTTTCAAAACAAAAAAGAAAAGCTTTGAGACAAACATGTGTGTTGCATTAGCGGTCTCAACATTAATAACTTTTGCTTGTTAAGCATTTGCGTGATATCATAGAAACCTATGTATGAGCACCAGTGATGAGCTTAATCTCTCGAAATTTGAAACTCTGATGAGTAATTGAACAACCATTTCAGAGAATGATCACCCCCAGGGGCATGTTGCTTGAAAACCTTGCCAGCCAGGGGCATTTTACCTGAAGACTCTGCTAGACGGGGGCATGTTGTTGGAATACTTTGTCAGATAGGAGCATGTTGTTTGAATCCTTTGCCAGCCAGGGGCAAGTTCCTTGAAAACTTAGCTAGCCAGGGGCAGGTTGCCTTAATACTTTGCCAGCCAGGGGCAAGTTCCTTGAAAACTTATCCAGCCAGGGGCAGGTTGCCTTAATACCCTGTCAGCCAAGGGCATGTTGCTTGGAAACTTTTCCAGACAGGGGAAAATTTCTTGAAAACCTTGCCAGCCAGGGGCATTTTACCTGAAGACTCTGCTAGACGGGGGCATGTTGTTGGAATACTTTGTCAGATAGGAGCATGTTGTTTGAATCCTTTGCCAGCCAGGGGCAAGTTCCTTGAAAACTTAGCCAGCCAGGGGCAGGTTGCCTTAATACTTTGCCAGCCAGGGGCAAGTTCCTTGAAAACTTAGCCAGCCAGGGGCAGGTTGCCTTAATACTCTGTCAGCCAAGGGCATGTTGCTTGGAAACTTTTCCAGACAGGGGAAAATTTCTTGAAGACTATGCTAGACAGGGGCATGTTGTTTGAAGACTCTGCTGCAGGAGCATGTTGTTTGAATACTTTGCCAGTCAGGGGCAAGTTACTTGAAAACCTAGCCAGACAGGGGCAAATTTCTTGAAGACTATGCTGGACAAGGGCATGTTGTTTGAATACTTTGCCAGTCAGAGGCAAGTTACTTGAAAACTTAGCCAACCAGGGGCAAGTTCCCTTAATACTTTGGCAGACAGGGGCAGGTTGCCTTAATACTTCGCCAGCCAGGGGCAAATTTCTTGAAGACTATGCTAGACAAGGGCATGTTGTTTGAAAACCTTGCCAATCAAGGGCAAGTTACTTGAAAACTTAGCCAGCCAGGGGCAAATTTGTTGGAATACTTCGCCAGATAGGGGCATGTTGCTTGAAAACTATGCTAAACAGGGGCAAGTCATTTCCCAATTTGTGCTTACACATTCTTATCATCCCTAAGAGGATAAGTATTGAAGACTCATTTGTGCCAAGCATAGTTAATCTGAGGCAGTGACGTCGAGATTCGACGAATCTCTACAAGAGTTTGAAGACACTGAGGCATTTTGAATGTCAAGTCTTCTATAAAATCCTCTTGAGATGATCTCTTATCATAAATCATTTTGTGGGCGCATGACCACGTGTTCCCCTAAGCAAGACGCTCTTGGGACATACCTTGCAAGTACCTCCAGATAACGGGGTCCTCACACCGAGTTGCTTTGATATGCCAGGGGCATGACTCAGTACTTTTCGGTGGATGTCTTTTACTACTTAGTGCTCCCAATGAGACACTAAGTCTAGTATCCCCCCAATTGAGCCTTGGTTCAAGCTTCTCTAGCGGAATGTGATTTTCCCCCAACAGAGTACAAATCTACTTCATTCTAAGCAAACTTAGTTTGTATGTTTGTTTCCCTTTGAGGGACTTTGAAGTTAGAAGATTTGCTTGGGTTTATTTCCCAAATGAAAGGTGTTCCTCTCCTCAAAGTGATTTGAGCTTTGTAGCAGGACTTTATTCCATGAATGGCTCTCTGCCTTATCCTCAGTGTTTGTGTTCACTTTGACGAGATTGGTCGAGTATCCGTTTTGTTGTGATGTTTATTTCATCACCGGTTCACCTCTTGTGTCTGTTTTGTCTGTCTGTCAGCATAAACATAACACATATACATACATTGTACATCATATTTGAATTCATATTCATATTCATATGCATATTCATGTCGCACACATTAATGCATACCTCCTTCACCTTGGTCGTGTTTATCCCCAAGTGAAGTGTCTCTCTCCAAATAGAGTTGTCAGCCTTAGGCAGAAAATGTACATTCTTTCTAATTCCCCACTGAGTTCTTACCCTCGTGGAAGATTTTTGCTTTAGTTCCCCTTTCCACACTTGGATAGGATTAATCCCCAATTGAGTTCATTCCTCATGGGTTAGTGTCTTG
Organism: Lathyrus aphaca; assembly: GCA_963966055.1. NCBI lineage: Eukaryota > Viridiplantae > Streptophyta > Magnoliopsida > Fabales > Fabaceae > Lathyrus > Lathyrus aphaca. Next base: position 517,811,354 of record OZ014522.1, read on the forward strand.
CTTGACAGTTTCTTTCCGGCTCGTTCCTGGATTGAATTTTGGTCGTTGGCAATTTTTGATAATTGAACTACCATCTGGAAAATGCATTTATTTTGCACCTTCGGATGCTTAGTTTCCCAGGAGAATTTATTGAGGGCTTCCATTGAAGACAAATTTTGCTCTCCAGCAGTGTTACTGCAACATCCTCTTGGAATACTTATACCTGACAACAAATGGCATCTCATCCAGACAAGGTGAGAAGTTTGTTCGGCAAATGGCATCTCATCTAGACAAGGTGGGAAGTTTGTCGTGATTCCAATTTTCAACAAATGGCATCTCATCCAGACAAGGTGAGAAGTTTGTTCGGCAAATGGCATCTCATCCAGACAAGGTGAGAAGTTTGTTCGGCAAATGGCATCCCATCCAGACAAGGTGGGAAGTTTGTCGTGATTCCAATTTTCAACAAATGGCATCTCATCCAGACAAGGTGAGAAGTTTGTTCGGCAAATGGCATCTCATCCAGACAAGGTGGGAAGTTTGTCGTGATTCCAATTTTCAACAAATGGCATCTCATCCAGACAAGGTGGGAAGTTTGTCGTGATTCCAATTTTCAACAAATGGCATCTCATCCAGACAAGGTGGGAAGTTTGTCGTGATTCCAATTTTCTATCAAATGGCTATCTCTTCCATACAAGTCGAGAAGTTTGATATGAATTTCTTTTATTTTTCCAACAAATGGCTATCTCTTCCAGACAAGTTGAGAAGTTTGTTGTGAATTTTTCCAACTTCCGTCAAATGGCTATCTCTTCCATACAAGTCGAGAAGTTTGAGCGTGAAGTTGTTTCTCCGTCGTATGGCTGTCCCTTTCAGAAGAAGGGAAGTATGATGAATGTTCTATCAAATGGCTATCTCTTCCATACAAGTTGAGAAGTTTGATATGAATCTCTTTTATTTTTCCAACAAATGGCTATCTCTTCCAGACAAGTTGAGAAGTTTGTTGAATTTTTCCAATTTCCGTCAAATGGCTATCTCTTCCAGACAAGTTGGGAAGTATGGAGAGAGTTCTTTTCAATGGCATCCTTAGTTGAATCTCGGCAGAAGATTTGACAACAGGTGATTCCTTTTATTTCTGGCGAGTCTCGGCAGAAGATTTCCAGTCTACCTCGGCAGAAGGTCTTTACTTTGTATGATCTCGACAATGGCATCCTTAGTTAAATCTCGGCAGAAGATTTGGCGACAGGTGTATCCTCAGTTAATCCTCGGCAGTAGGAATTTCTTTTTGATACCTCGGCAGAAGGTATCTCATTTATAGATTCTCCAAGATCTCGACAGCAGATTTTTGGTTTATCTTGATATCTCGGCAGAAGGTATCTCATTCTTAGAATCTCTGGTAATCTCGGCAGTAGATCTCCAGCAGACTTCAACAGAATTTGTTTTCGTTCCAAGATCTCGGCAGTAGATTTTTGGTTCATTTTGATACCGCGGCAGAAGGTATTCCATTCTTAGATTCTCTGGTAATCTCGGCAGTAGATCTCCAGCAGATTTCGATAGAATTTATTTTCTTACCAAGATCTCGGCGGTAGATTTTTGGTTTATTTCGATACCTCGGCAGAAGGTATCTCATTCTCAGAATCTCTGGTCATCTCGGTAGTTAGATCTCCAGTAGACTTCAGAAGAATTGGTTTTCGTTTCAGAATCTCGGCAGTAGATTTCTGTTTCGTTTTGATACACCAACAGAAGGTTTTTTCCAAATGAGGTTAAATCTCGGCAGTAGATTTCCTCAAAGTGGAATTTTGTTCAAAAATTTCGAGTCATTTTGGGACTTGTATACAGTTGTCGTCTAGCTTCGCTCAAGATGAAATTCCTAGTGTGGATTGTACTCCAGCCATGTGTGTCTAATCCCCTATAGGGTCAACTTTTCTTCCCGGCAGCGTTGTGGCTTTCGTCTTGCATTTTTTCATTGCATATCATATCATTTTCATCTGCATTTTCGGTCAAAATTTTAGGTATTCTGATATTTAATCATCTTCCACCTTGAATGTCCAAAAAAAAACCTTTGGCACTCGTACATTCAGGTTCAAAATGATTAAATAGGGGCAGCTGTCATACCCTAAATTTTGACCAGAAATTTTTCGATTTTTGTTCATTTTACGCATTTTTGCCGACATGTTGAAAATCATTTATTTCACATTTTTTAAGTTAAAACATTCATTTAATCATACATTTTACCATTTCATTTATTTAATTATCTTTTAGTTGTTTTAGATTTTTGTCTCACTTTAATATAAATTTTAGAATTTGATTCAATCTTAGAATTTTAATTAGAATATTTTCTCATTTTTTGTAATTTATTTATTTTTTATATATTTTAGAAATTGTTATTTATTTTTAGATTTTTATTTTTGTAATTTTTTATTTTTTATCTAATTCTCAATTTAGTTTAGTCTTTATAATAAGATTTTTATTTTACATTAAATTTAGGGCTAGTTTTTGATTTAATTTTAATTTAGATTAGTTTCCGTCTAGTTAATTTGTTTAATTTAATTAAGTTTATTTATTTTTATTTACATAGCTGGATTTAATCCAATTGTAATTTGCTTTAGAATCTATTTCTTTTTATTTTATTTATTTATTCATTTATTTCTCATTATTTAATTCTTAATAGATTATCTTTTCTCTAATTTTATTTTAGTTTAATTTATTTATTTATTAAACAGTTCATCTAACTAGTCTTTAGATTAGTTTGGTTCAAATATTTTGTGCTTCCCCATGCTTTCTCCATCAGTCTTAGTCCACACTGCAACACTCCAACATCAGTCCAGCCTGTTATGATGGGTCTAGGCTCTGAGAGAAAAAAGTAGAACCAGAAAACACAGAAAAAACCAACGGATAACAGAGGGACCTTTGGCTCATAACCAGAAAACACAGAAAAAAACCGAAGGAGAAAAGGAGGGATGAAGTTCATAAACAGGGGATCAAAACATCAACAGAAAGGGAGAAAATCCTAGAGAAGAACAACACAGACCTGAAACCCCTCTTTCCTAAAAAAAACGAACTCACATCACTTCAAATCACAACTCCCTTCACTAAAAACCTGGCTTTTCTGACATCCTAGAAAAAAGAAGCCATCACCCCCTTTATCACGCACAAGCCGCGTAAACTGTGAAGAAGAAAAAAAACCTGGCAACGCCACCACCTGCAAATCCACTACCACTCAATCTCACCGAAAACCTTCACCATTCACAGAAAAACCTCCCTTCGTCTTCATCTTCACCAACACGACCTTCGTGTTTTGCTCCAACGGCACACCTCATAAAACCTGCCGACACTTCCGGCACCTCCATCACCATATCCCGCCCCAAATCGCGACGCCCTCTCAACAACTCACCATTCGAATCCGCAAAACAACCACCTTCGAATCCGACCCCCACTCGCAACATCACAGCCGTTCGCAAAACCATCCGCCTTCGCCTTCACCTTCCACGAACAAATTGCATCGGAGAAACTCACTGTGGACCTGTTAGAAAAACCATTTCGAACCACCAAACCGTGGATCGGGAAATCGCAGCACCGTAATACCGAATCCGTGAAGCAGAACCGCGAACGCAAAATCGCAAGTGAGTGAGAGCGTATCAACGAAATCGCGAGCAGAAGAGGCGGAATTATCAGCGTCGTTTGAGTGAGACAGGAACGCTATGTTGTTCATGAGGAAGCTTTCCCTTTGTTCGCCGAGGGTTTCTTTTTAGGTTTCGTTTGTTGAGAGAAAAGAATTCTGATATTGCATCTCTATTTTTATTTATTTTTATTTTTTCATCTTATATATTTAAAATTGTTAGATGTTGTTGATGGATTTGAAAGAAACTATAAGCCCATTGAGGGTTGCTAACCACCCCACCATTTTCGCTTATGCACCCTGCTCTTACTGTGTTTCTTGCCATGGGGCTTAGGCCCATTCATACTTTCTGCTACCCACACCATCAGAGTTTGGCGTTGATCCCTCCTCATTTACCTTATTATGAATCTTTTTTATTTGGCTTTGTTAAAACTTTAATTATTTCTTGTTTTTGATTAATTTTGGTTAAATATTGATTTAGAATTTTAATTTTTGTTACAAGTTTAGATTATAATTTTACTTTTATTTTGCTAACCTTCATTTTAATTTTTTTTTTTTTTAATATATAGTTCAGATTTTAATCAATTTGTTTTCATAGGATTTTGTTTAATCTTGAGTTTAGTTTGTGTTTATAGTTTTGTAGGATTTTGTTTAATTTCGATAATGGTGGATGATGATCCCCTTGTGGTTAATCTTTTGTTCATAGTTTGTTGACTTGTTTGTGCGATCCATGATGCAAGCTGTGATAAATAGTGGACTGTTTCTTGGGGCTTGAAGACTCATCTTGAGGATTAGTCTTGTTGATTTGTAGTCTTGGTACACGCTTCAAGCTCGATATTTTGATATGATTTGATACTTCTTTCTTGAGTTTGTTCGCGCATATCGAAGAAGCAACAGGCCCTCTCCGTTAGGTATCACTAAAACTTAATGCTATTCTCTCTTTTTGCGCTTCACTATAGTCCTGATACCACGTTTGCGTTCGTCTGATTACCTGTACCTCATCACCGATCTTAAATCTCTTGCAAAATGCGATATTCATCAAACTTTCATCTTAATTAATTTACGGAAAAAAGGAACTCCGGAGTCTAGCATTCCGCACGTTCTGGATTGAACCGCAAATGGGCTAGCCTCACGCGTTGGTTCAATCACCGTTCGTATAAAAACAATTCAATTCATCTTAATTAATTTACGAAAAAAAAGAACTCCGAAGTCTAGCATTCCGCACGTTCTGGATTGAACCGCAAATGGGCTAGCCTCACGCGATGGTTCAATCACCATTCGTACACCAAAATATTCAAATCTTTAATTAAATCGATTTACGAAAAAGGGAACCCCGGAGTCTAGCATTCCGCACGTTCTGGATTGAACCGCAAATGGGCTAGCCTCACGTGTTGGTTCAATCACCATTCGTATAAAAAACATCCAAATCATTTATTTATTTAAATTAAATCATGGAAAAAAGGAACTCCGGAGTCTAGCATTCCGCACGTTCTGGATTGAATCGCAAATGGGCTAGCCTCACGCGATGGTTCAATCTCCATTCGTATTCAAACAATTCAACAACCTTAAAGGATCAGGCATGATTCATCTCCATAGAAAAAGTTGTTCCTCCTATCCCCACAAACACAAACAAAAATCTTACAAACAATTACTTCCAAAGGAAGAACGTGGCGTTGCTTGTCGATACTTATATCCAAGTTTAAAGCTTCTTCCGATTTTATTTATTCTCAAAGAAAGAATGTGGCATTGCTTGTCGATCTTATATCCAAGTTTAAAGCTTCTTTCGATTTCTCATTTCTCAAACGTTTGTGGTGGAATAGGTGAGATACTTCTCTTAAAGATGATGACTTGTCTCTTTCTTTCGCATACAAATTAAAACTTACCAACCAATTCAAATCATTTTCATAATTAATTAGCGAGTAATTGAACTCCGGAGTCTCGCACTCGCACGTTCTTGAATGCAACCGCAACATGGGCTAGCCCCACGCGTGGTTCATTCGCCCTCTCGTTTTAAAACACCCTTAACAAAGATCAAACATCTTTCCTCAAAACGAACGTTGTTTAAATCTTTCTATCTCGCAAACAAGCTAGTGCTTCAGCCTCCTATCACGAGCAGATAAGCCAACGCTTAGCAGTAGAATGCCTTTTTAAACAGTCGTTCTATAAAAAACACAAATCGTAGTAGCACGAACTACGAAGCTCTGACTTTCCCATTGCACAGGGGAATACGTAGGCACGGGGATTTTAATCCTTCGCGAGCACAATAATAAAAAACTTAACCTTTCCCTATAACAAATAATAAACAGAAATCGATACTTAATCATTAAAAGAAGACAATAATACAAGTTAACATTTTTAAGCGCAAACTAGACTAAGAGGTTCCCGTTGAGTACAACGGACGTGAGGAGTGCCTAATACCTTCCTCTTGCGTAACTGACTCCCGAACTTAGATTATTGGTTTCGTTGACCATTCTTATCCTTTATTTAGGTTGTGTCTATATCTCCTTTTTCTCTCGTAGAATAAATAGAATTAGGTGGCGACTCTGTTGTTTGTTTTAGGATCGTATTTTTCGAGGTGCGACAATTACACAACTCAGTGATTAATTCAAAAGTATACTTTCGAAATAATTAATTCAGAAGTATACTTTCGTAATGACCCTTAGACGGAAAGTTTGTTACAAATTTGACATTTTTTAAGAAATTCAAGCCATTTATACTAAGGATTGTGTACTTTCGTAGTGTGTTTATTATACAACTCAGTCATTAATTCAGAAGTATACTTTTGTAATCACCCTTAAGCAGAAAGTTTGTTACAAATTTGACATTTTTTAAGAAATTCAAGCCATTTATACTAAGGATACCATAAAAATAAAATTGTTATCAATTAAACCGAAATTCAAGCCATTCTAGGGATACTATAAAAATAAACTTGTTATCAATTAAACTGAAATTCAAACCATTCTAAGGATACTATAAAAGTAATAATTTATATTTTAACAAAAAGATAGAAATAATACTCGTGGGCATCGGTGGGTATCTCTTATAAAAATATTTATGTAATGATTTAGTTTTATAAATATCAAATAATATCATAGTGTTTGTAAATATTATTTTAACCGTATAAATAAATATTATTAACATAAATAAATATATGTTATGTAAGTATTATTATAATTATCTATTTCGTGTGTTACACGCATTTGTTTTTTTTTTAAATAAGATTAATAAAAATTAATAAATATAAAATATAATTTATATTTTTAAAAAATGGAATCAATATCCGCGGGCATCGGTAGATATATTTTATAAAAATATTTATGCAATGATTTAGTTTTATAAATATCAAATAATATCATATTTGTAAATATTATTTAAATTTTATAAATAAATATTATTAACATAAATAAATATATTTTATGTAAGTATTATTACAAATGTCTAATTTGTGGGATACACATATCAGTATCTGTGTGTTTGTCCGAGTACAAATGTCTTACGCGCATTGGAATAAAAAATAGGATTAATAAAAATTTATAAATAAATAAAATATATAAATTTAAAAAATATTAAATTTTAATGGTAAATATTTTATTTGTAAATTATATTCTAGTATATAAATTTTATTTGTAAATATTTAATTTTTTGGATTTAGTTTAATTTATTTTAAAAAATAATCATTTAAAATTTAAAACTGGTAATTCATAAATTAAAATTTAATATAATAAATTAAAATATAAAATTGCTAATAATATATTTGATAAATATTTATTGAAAATTTTTATTTTATTTATAATTTTAAATAGAAGAAAATTTTGTTGGATATAATTATTGACATATAATATTTTTTTTTTAGTTATTTTTCTTCGTAAAATTAGTAAGATATTTTTGCCATAATATCGTAATTTTTTTTAATCAATTTATGACTGACATAAACTTTTATCGTATTTAAATTAATGATTAAATTTATCTATAACAAAAAATGGAAAGAATATTTTCTTGAATAAATTTTTATTATATCAATATATTTCCAAAATACTATTATATATTGGTGGTCAGTAAAACAATGATAGCAAAAATATACCATTAATTACAACATTCTATATATTTTTGGCATAATTAATGCAAATAAAATAAAATATATCATCATTATGTATTTTCTAAGTAGTACAATTTATATATATATATATATATATATATATATATATATATATATATATATATATATATATATATATATATATATATATGTATGTATATATATACATATATATATATATATACATATATGTATGTATATATATATATATATATATATATATATATATATATATATATATATATATATATATATATATATATGTATATATATACATATATATGTATATATATACATATATATGTATATGTATATATATATATATATATATATATATATGTATATATATATATATATATATATATATATGTATATATATATATATATATATATATATACATATATATATATATATATACATACATATATATATATATACATATATATATATATATATATATATATATATATATATATATATATATATATATATATATATATATAACAAATCTCTTAAATTATAAATTACTTTATAATTTTAATACAACTTTAATAATTTTTTTCAAATATATAATCTATTATTTAATAGTCTTTTTCTTTATAATTTTTCGAATTCCTTTTTTATTTATAATTAATTAAAAAGGATATAATAAAATCAATTAAAAAATATTTGTTATACAAAATTAATAAAAAAAACCGGTATCATGATTGGTGTGAAATATTTAAAATAATTTATAATTTGAGACAAAGAGAATATTTATAAATTTATCTTTAATTAATGAAATACATAGAAAATTTTATAATTTGTTTGTTTCATCATCAAAAAAAGTTATTTGTCTCAAATTAATAATTATTTAACTAGTATTGATTGTAATTAATTTCCACTTTATAGAAAAATTAATTTATTATTGTTACCATTACATTATGATATGGATTCTCACACTAACAATATCCTCAGTTCTCATGATAGTTGTTATGAGATCATCCACAATGTCGTATTTTGGAAAGTTATGAGTGAGTTTTCTTATATGATAGATAAACTTGTTACCAATTAAACCAGATATTGATGTAATTCAATTAAAATGTCTTATATTAATTCAATCAAAATCCAAAATCATACATCATTGTTGACACTATGATACAAATATGATTAAAATATAATTAAGTGTGAATTACAAAATTTATTTGATTCTTCGGTTCCTTTCCTGTCTTTTGTAGGCATTTCGTTCATCGAATATAATGGTCTCTATGGTCACCCTCACAATAGTGCCTTTCGGAAACTCTCGTCTCTCTTTACCCATTCACATAATAACCATAATATGCTGACATGTAGGTAACACATCAACGACACATTCTATCATATTTTACTCATCTTATAATATCTTTTAATGAGCTGACTAGGTGGATCTCCATGAGCATCTGATGTCATATACATATGTGGCACTCTGAAATATAATTGGATGTAGTTGAATGCACTACTCCATGGATAAGGAGCTAACACACTCCATGCTTCTTCTGGTACCAAATGATTAAAGAAATAATCAAACATCACATCAACATTTCTGCGAGCGATATTGGTAGGAGCAAACACGACAATTTCTCTTGGAATAACATGTAAAAATCCAAACAGACCATGATTCACTGATAATGATGTGGATAAATCAGGCATGACCCACAAGCTAACCATTTGGAGTGGAAGACTAAGTCTTCCAAGGTACGTTTCTGACAGTGTTTGTCGTACGGTATATACAATATACCATCTGCTACAAGGCAGTTAAGAAATACTCGAAACGACTCGATCACCTGATTCCCTTTTGAGAGGGATGAATGATCAAACATGCGGCAAAACCTCATTATATTCATCCTCACATGACCAATTGGAGATGCGTGAAAAGTGAGAGAGGACCCATACCCAAAAATGGTTCAAATAAAATGTTAGTAACGGTGTAACACAAGTGTTATGAAATATTTGTAATAAAAAAAATGCAAAAATATATTAACATAAACAACATGTTGCATGCTGTCATTTATCTTGTCTTCCAAATACAAGTTTCACTTAACTTCGAGTACAAGTAAACCAAACAAACTATAGCCGAAATGAATGAGATTATCTTAGGGATGTTCTCATAACAATGAGTTTTAGCCAGTAATGAATAAAATTGATTATGATTTATGTAAAAATTGTGGATTATTCTATGATTGTGAATTATTCTATGGTACGACCTATTGTTCCGAGACGTGGTTTAAGGCAAGGTGATCCTTTGTCTACGTATCTTTTCATATTGTGTTAAAAAGGTCCCACGACACTCATTAACCAAAACAAACAGAGGCTAAGGGGATATATATATATATATATATATATATATATATATATATATATATATATATATATATATATATATATATATATATATATATATATATATATATATATATATATATATATATATATATGGCATCAAAATTTGTATAAATACCACAATCATATCTCATCTTTTGTTTCTTGATGATTGTTTGTTTTTCTTTTGAGCTGATGTGAATCAAGAAAATTTTTTGAAAAATTTTCTTGCCACTTATGAAGAAGTCTTGGGAGTTGGGACAATCCATTAATCTTATAAAATCAGAAATATTTTACAGCAGAGATGTCTCTAATAATGTCAAGGGCGGATTAGCTACTATTCCATGGATTCAACAAATTTTAGGAATAGGTAAACATATCGACCTATGTTGGAAGAAGTAGAGAAACCGCTTTTCAGTTTATTAAACAAATAATCTTCAAAAAGATAAATTCTCGGAATAGTAAATGTTTGGCAAGAGATTACATCCCAGTCGCATCTATAAATTTCTCTCTTTTGCAATAATTAAATTAAGATCAACAAATTTTGTTATCAACCATTATTTGGAGTATTAGGAAGGGTAAAAATAATCATATTTGGAACCACGTAGAACATTTAGTCGAAATAATTCATGATCGTGCCTCTTACCTGCTTGGTATGCAAGGCCACAGGACTTTATCATGTTTTAAAACCAGCTTGATATTCATCCTTTAGAATTGTCTCATTTTCATTTATAGTTTCTTCTTAATCTTGTGTAAAATAGTCACAATTTTCTACAAGGAGTCAAGGACACTAAATCCCTATTAGGGAATGGCATCATTACATTGTGTTGCACAATTGGATTCTAACACCCCACCATCCCCAACAAAAATAAGATGATCACCATCTCTAATAACCTCAATATCATCAATTTCAGCTCCATCTTTGCAAACAACCTTATTAGCAACTACACCAAATTTCTTACCTCCAATCTCAAGCAACTCCTTAAAAGTTTCAGGTAACAATATAAGCTTCCCAGCAACCTCGCCTTTTTCCGGACAACTAATAGAAACTCTAGTCGGACGCCCAATACTCTTCACACCATTCCTCGCCATGTTATTCATGTTAACAGATAAAAACTGATCGTTTTCTCCTATTGTTGCGGCCGACATTATCCCGAATAGCGAGTTGTGGAAATTGTTAGTCCTACGTCTCGGACGATTTGCATTCGGAATCCACGACCCGTCGTTTCCATGAAACGATCCATCTTGAGGCATAGGTATTATTGGCTCACTTGTAAATCTACCAAGGTACCTCACCTTAGCACTACTACCCTGTCTCTCAGGATTAGACATAGCAACAAAAGATTGAGTCTTGAGTTGTTCTCCTTTCGCTTCAAAAATGGCTTTGATTTCTACATGACCTTGTTGATCAGCTAAGTCTCTTGGAGTCCAACCATATCTATCTGGTTTATCAATGTTAGCACCATTTTCTAACAGAAATTTGACAATTTCTACGTTGTCTTCGGACACCGCGACGTGTAAAGCCGTGGTTCCAACTGTGTTACTAGGAAGTGAGATGTCTCCTCCATAACGCATAATTTCTTGCAACAGATTAAGATTGTTTTGCTCAGCAGCAGTGCATGCATATTGACCAACATCACCACTTTGCAAGGTAGCACCATTGTCTACAAGAAGTTTTATCACTGTTTCATGTCCACCAAGTATAGCCTCCCACAATGCTACATTTCCATCTGAATCTGTGAGAAAAAAATTATTTCAAATAATTAATAAATAAAATGTTATAAGAATGATTTTAAATTGCGGTTAAATTGAATTTTGGTTTTAAAATTGAGTTTTGACAAAAATATAGGAAATACGGAAAGAACTCGTGTTTTAAAATTGCAGTCTGTTGTAATTTAAAAATATGGATTTAAGTTAGAAAATAAAACTATAAATTCATGCTAAGGGATTCATGATAAGAAATGTTATGTTATATTATAAATTTTTTTTTGGATAAATAATTTTTCCAAAGTCAACATTAGTGTGGAGTGGGGCTATGCAATTTGGATGAGATTGGTCATGAATGTAAGTTCTACAATAAATAATATTTTGTGAAATTATTGAAACCATGTATGACCAAAAATCAAAATCACAATAAAAAAATTCATGTTAAGAATTTTATTGGCAAATAGAGGCATGGATAAGATTGGATTAGGTAACCATATGGCATATTTTGTTATTATAAGATTTTATTTACAACTAGTATGCTGTTGACTCTGAGAGACCTGAAATTATAACAATGGAAGGAAGAGACTTTGCATAGTAAAAACTATATATTCTATTATTAAGAAGAAAAAAAATCATTTTTTTAATACAATTATTTAAGGACGGTGGTATATAGAAAATCAAAATAATATGAGGAAAGTCAATTCATAATTTATAACTTCATTAATACTACTACATAAAGTATATGCAATCCATGTTGTGAGTTGATTTCTTTGTCTATTTTATAAAATAATCCAAGGAAAAGATAAATTTAATGACTTCCCAATGTACAAAAGATAAGTCAACTAAGAAATAAATGAGACATAAAAGATTATTTATTGCAAGGGTAGAGGACAAAGTCAATAAATAGTAGTAGTAGATGTTTATTTATTTAAATAAGTAGAAATTTTTTATAATAAAGTAAAAAAAAAAATCCAAATGCTTACTAATAAAGTAAAGAATCCAAATAAAGTATGATTTGGCAATAATTGTCGTTAATAATAGTTTTCAAATGTCATTGTTTTCTAAACTGATTATTAGTCCATGTACTGTATTTTACAGTACTTTTAAACTTATAGTGCAAATAATGCTATCACCAAAATAATTGAGGATCTGTTTATTTCTACTTTTATTTTTAAATTTTTTAATAAATCACTTAAATTTGAAGCCGTTTTTGAATAATTTTGAATATATTTTAAATTTCAATAATATATATTTTTATTAATAAATGTCTAAATTAATTTTTAATTCATAAAAAACAAATTTAAAAAACAGAGAATATTTTTTAAATTTATTTTATAAAAATAATTTTGAAAATATGGCTTAAAACAAAATAAGTTTAGAGACAAGAAATATTTACCTCTAATGTTGGGATTTGCCCCATAATCTAACAGAAGCACAACACAGTTTTCTTTTCCTTTAGATGCTGCTATATGCTGATTTTGTAAGAACAATACATCAGCACAATAGATTAAAAAGAAATGGATAATACACAAAACAAAATCAAAAATAAAAACTAAACACTCACCAATGTTGTCCTTCCATTGTTGTCAGATTCATTTGGATCCAAACCTCGTTTTAGCAGTTGATGTAACAACAAATCATCTCCTCTTGATGCTGCAAAACATAGACTTACCGGTAAGTCCATTCTACCGCGAGCTAACATGTTCTCCGTCTCTACCAAAACTCCCTCCATAATCGGATCGTTCAGCTCTTTCAAATGCTGAAAACCATGATACTATGTCAGAAAAAATTATACAAAGAAAAATATTTGGTTACGCGAGAAATTGTTATGATATTACGCGAACCTGAAGAAGATTGTTCATGATTATGGTTCCATCGCCAACATTAGCTTGAACGATATTCATGAAGGTGGTACGGTTCAGCCTCAACAGCTGACTTAATCGCTTAGTTCGAACGGTAAAATGTTGTGGCTTATAGCAAAGTACACCGATTTCGCCACAAAGTTGTCCTGTTTTTGCTTCCCCGACAACATGTTCAACCCCGCCTTTGAGAACTAGTAAGTCCTGTCAAATAAAGATATCTTAGAAAGCACGCAAAGAGAATGGTTATTCTATGTTACAATATCAACAATGTTGAATATTCGCATTTAGAATTGAAATCAATGATAACCATATTTACCACAGCTCCGGTGACTAGAATGTAAAAATCGGTTGGAGCTTCGTTTTGTAATATAACATCTTCTTTTGGCGGAAAATACTCCGGCTTCATCTCCGATACCTTTGGAAGTCGAATCAAAACAAAATACAATACATTAACGCAAACTAAATATGTAACTAACAATTACAAGTTATGACTAAAAAGGCGCAATTACCAATTGAAAGAGCAAATCATTTGAAACCCCTTTGAATAAATAGACCTTATCCATCAAATTATAGAAAAGATAATGTGAAATGCTTGATCGGATAGCTTTCGGAAGAGAATCAAGTGTCTCTTGTTGCTGCAACCCCTCTGAGTCTGTTCGAAACTTCAAACACAAGTGAGCAAGCATTTGATCTTGTAAGCGAGGCGGCAATTGGTTCCTTTGAGAAAAACTCGAAGCAGCTTGTATGGTATCCCTCTAAAAATAGTTGCAAAAAATAAGTCATACAATTTCTTATACAAGAAGAAATCACAATCTAAAATCAGAACCTGATACTTACGAATTTTCTAGTTCGACTTGTGCCGTGGACGACTAAGTTAGTCATGTTACCAATGAGATATGCGGTTAATCCTAAATTGAAGAGCATGTAAAAGATGACGAAGATCATTTCCCTTTCGTTCACCGGATGCAAATCTCCGTAACCAACGGTTGTCAAAGTCGTGATCGACCAGTAAATAGTTGTCACATATCTTGTCCACAAGGACTGGTGAAGGAAATCTTCCATTGTTTCGCCAATCCAAGTCTTTTTGGGATCGTGATAACGCGCGGCAAGAAGATAATAAAAGCATCCCGCGCAATGCACAGCAAAAAGAGTAACCTATGAAAAGCATTCGAATTATATCTTCCTTCTTAGAATGTCACAAACATCATTCATTCAAAAACTTACACAAATAAGCTTCGCGCATCGAACCCAAAAATAGTTAAAGTTTCTGTCCTTCTCAAGCCTGATATCAAAACATAATATTTACCTCATTAAACTTGCAATAAAGAAACAAAGTATATACAGAGTTAATTTTATGAATGCGATGCTATAAAGTCGCAATCTTACCGAGAAAACAAAGAACTAACTCTTCGAAGACGCCAAAGCCGAAGCATATTGAATAGGCCATAAGTCTGAATCGGAGCAGGGGACAGACTTGCAACAAGCTCGGAAGGAATGATCGATATAAGATCTAATACAAACCAAGTTCTTGCATATCTCCAAGCAATCTTTTTCGGGTTATCGACAAACAGATAAGTAGTTTTGTCAATGAAAGCCACGAAGAAGGTCAGAATCATGTCTATAGCAAAGAATCCATTCACAATATTATCTGAAATAGAAAGAGGTTCTTCTGGTTTCTTAAGGAATCCAAATTCAAATGGAGATACCCAAGCTGTATACACTACCAATGTAACAAGGAAAGTTTCCCATATCCTGCAAAATGCCAAAAAATTTAATTAATAAATAGCCAAAAAGAAAATTTTACACATTTAATAAAATTAAAAATAAATATACTTTCTTCTTTTTAAGGATAAATTTATAAAATTGTACAAAATGTTTAAAAAATTTAATATCACAATGAATTATTTTAATTTATAGATTCAATTTTAGCATAAAAATAAAATAAATTGATATTAAATTCAAATAATACAAGTAACATTAGTTATTATTATTATTATTATTAAATATATATATAACACAATTGAAACGAAAAATAATAATTAATTTGTAGTAAAAATAAAGAAGAAAACCGGTTATTCACTACAACAAAAATGACCGCAACAAAACCATATAGAACAAATGTTTCAAAAGAGCGATGATTATTTGAAACCACCTTGGGGCTTTCCCGGTCTGGTCCCCATCACCGATAAGGAAACACCCCCAACCACAAAGTTCTAAATAACCCGAAACAGAGTAACAGTTACAGAGGAAAATAACTGTGGTATTGAAAATTTCAAATTAAGAATCCAATTTCAATTTTCATTCGTTACATAAAAACAGCATCATTACACCACCAACTTCCAGGTTTCTTCTCATTGAAGCAAACTAAAGTCAAACTGTATACTATGACCAGAGACACGTGTTGAAGAACATGAATCTCTCATTACACAGTAAAACAAATAAAATATTTTTATATGAAGTCGATAGATCTAAAACAAACAACATTTTGAGAAATATTGAGTCATAAAATAATACAAATGAAAAAGAAAGGTAACAAAAAATTCATGTTTTTAGTAAACGGCGGTGTTCATTAAGAAAACATATTGTTGGTTTCTGATTTCTTATGGTTTCTGAATGTTTCTGAAGTATAATAAAACAAGCAAATTTTAACATTTAGTCAAAAATAACTTGGAAATATACAAGAAGATACAAACGAAAATCAATTATTAAAAAAAAAATAGAATTCAACAAGAAAGAAATAGCTTGAATGGTTTCAAAAAGTAGCATAAAAGAAAGGATCACAAACAAAAAAAAATCCAATAAAGTAATACTAAAAATGAGTGACAAACAGAAAACGAAAGAAGTGGAATATTAACAGCTAAGAATTTTCCGTCAAAAACAAAGTCTCTGTATTGGAAAATGGATTGAATGAATGATGGCACGAAGAAGAGAGAGGAGGAATGAGAGGATTACCTGTAGCGGCGGTCATAAGGAGATATAATGAGAGGTCGAAGTTTAACTCTCCGGTTACTTCTGGCTCCGAGAGAAGGTAATATTCCGGTGGAGAGACTGTAGTGGCTGCCATCTCTGGATAATTCAAGTTCTTCTTGACCACACAAAGTCATTGGAATCACCATTTTTTATGTTACAAAATTTGTTTCTCCTATGAATAATAATCCTTTCAAGTTTTGTGTTTATGTTTCTGTTTCAAGTTTTGTGTTTATGTTTCTGTTTTGTGTTTTTACTACACGGTTTCGGTGGTAGTTGATGAGGCGGTTCTGAAAATATATGTTGGTTATGTATGTCCGTGTGTGTAATACACCAAGTTTCCCGTGTACTCTATTTATATACTAGAAATTTGACAAAATGTACTCGAATAGGAGTTGATGGAGAAAGAAAAAAATGTAATAAAAGAAAAATATTAATTCACAATATATTTTTTACCTTATAAAAATATTTGAATCAACCATGTATTTTGACCGTAAATAAATATATAAATTATATTTCATTAAATTTTATCTATATTAATATAAATCAATATTTGGAATAATAATAATAATACGATTGATAAATAAATATCATTAAATATTTATAACAATAATATCATTCATAAATTAATATTATTTAATATTTGAAATAATTAAAGATAAACGTTGAATACATAAATTTCAATAATAAAATAAGATATAATTAATTTTTAAAATAATATATTGAATACATGAATTAGATATTTTAGTTAATATTAAATAATAATTAATAAATTAGTTAAATAAATTGAAATATATAAATGAAAAATACAATTAATTTCTAAAATAATATATTGAATACATAAAATAGGTATTTTAGTTAATATTAAATAATAATTAATAAAATAGTTAAGTAAATTGAGATATATAAACAAAAAATATAATTAATTTCTAAAATAATATATTGAATACATAAGTTAGGTATTTTCGTTAATATTAAATAATAATTAATAAAATAGATAGGTAAATTGAGATATATAAATGAAAAATATAATTAATTTCTAAGATTATAAATAATATTTTCTATTTCTTTCTTTGTAATATTTTTAAAAAAAATACTAAGTTGTTCAGTGGCATAGGCTTTTATTTATATTTTATAATTTATTTTAATTAAAAAATTATGATTTTTTTAAATAAAAATATTATTTGGTGAATGTCATTATTGCATATTAAAAATAGATGTTCTACTTAATTTATTTACTCGTAATATATTTATTTACCTGTAATATATTTACCCATAATTTTTGCATATATAAATAATTAAAGTTATTCCTATTTTTGTCAATAATATTGTTTCTCGTATAAAGTTACAATATCTTATCCAAAGAGTGCATATTGTGATGCGTCAAAAACAACATCTTCTGCATAACAAAAACTTCATCAAAGAAATTTTACCGATTGCTTAAAACTACTTAAAACTATTTGATTTTGTTTCATTCCCAATATTATTATTATTATTATTATTATTATTATTATTATTATTATTATTATTATTGTTTTTCTACATGGTGAACACTTTGGTATTTTTGAATTTAGTTGGATACCGATACCGCAATCAAAATATATTATTCAATGACACATTATTTTATTATTTTATTTTAAAATAAATTAAAGTTTTACCACAATTTATATTAAAGGTACCGATACCTTCAACCAATCAAAATATATTATTCAATGAGACGTTACTTTATTATTTTATTTTATTTTAAAATAAATTAAAGTTTTACCTTTATATATTTTCTATATATATATATATATATTATTTGACAGTTTGAATTGTTTAAAGTGATATTATTATTATAATTCAATGACATGTATGCAAATTATAATTATAAGGAAGGATTGGAAAAATATATAATTGTGAATAAATAGATAAAGTTTTAGTGGTTAAAAGTATCATATTAATGTGCATGTATAGTAAAATAAAATTGTCTTCATTCATAATAGGAAAGAAAAAATATCAAGTCAGCAAAGTCAGCAAAAACAGTTTTAACCAGCATTCAACGGATTCCCTTTTGGTTCCACTTAGAGACCTCAACCTTAATTAACCAATTTATGCTCTCGTCATCAGAATCATCAAGTACTTGAATCAGTAAAGAATCAGTAAATGATCCCTTCACAATGGCTCCTCACTAACACGAACACTGTCATTTATGCAGATGAAAAATTAATTAGTAAAAATTGTCATAACATGTACTATGCATAAAGAGATATATGAAACTGATCTGACATAAGATTTTTCAAAATACTTTAGATAAATATAAATATATCAATGAACAAATGCAGTCAATCACTCATTCATTCACCACAATGTTAAAGGATGTCAAATTAACATAACGAACTCATCATTTTCCAATAATTGTTTTGATTTATCCATAGATCAGACAAAAGACGCCAAAAACTTAAAGGGTTGAGCAGGAAAATAACTCACATAATTGCTTGTAAAGAATGATTTTTCGAACGATTGAACATAAGTGCATAACTAAATGGGTTATTAAAAAAACATCTACCTCATCAAGTGATCAGGATAACTGATTTCCAAGCAATCCAACAGTTAAACAAATTCAGCTTAAAATCAAACTTGACTTTTCTCCTGGATAAACAAAACAGTCTGTCATTGATAGTCAAAATTAATTATTTATTTTATTCACGTCATCAATAAATCTCTAGTCTTATGGATTTCCCTATTTTCTAGGATTAGTTGTTTTTGAATTTCCTTATAACTTGCCATAAAAATTGGTCTTTCTGTTTTGCTTCAGTACGTGTAAAAGGCTATAAAATGCCTTAGATTTATTTCAATAAACAGACAATTAAGTTTCCTTCCAATTTTAAGTGTTATTTCACTTTTGTCTCTACATTTGGTATCAGAGCTCCGCAAGGGGCCTGATTGGGAGTGAAAAGTGTGTGTGAGTCTACAAACAAAATGTCAGAAAAGTTCGTGCAACCAGCTATTCCAAAATTTGACGGTCATTATGATCATTGGTCAATGATGATGAAAAATTTTCTGAGATGCAAAGAGATGTGGAGTCTTGTAGACGAAGGAATACCGGCGCCGGCGATTGGAACCTCAACAACGAGTGAAGCACAGAGAAAAGGTGTGGAGGAAGCCAAGCTCAAGGATTTGAAGGTTAAGAATTTTTTATTCCAGGCTATTGATAGAGAAATTCTGGAAACTATTATTGACAAAGGGACATCAAAGGCAATTTGGGTATCGATGCGGCAAAAGTACCAAGGTTCCACAAAGGTAAAGAGGGCACAACTTCAGGCTCTGAGAAGAGAGTTTGAATTGCTTGCTATGAAAGAAGGAGAGAAGGTGGACAGCTTTCTAGGAAGAACCCTCAGTGTGGTGAACAAGATGAAATCAAATGGTGAAGACATGAGGCAAAGCACGGTGGTCAGTAAGATACTTAGATCATTGACTTCTAAATTCAATTATGTCGTATGTTCGATAGAGGAGTCAAATGATTTAAGAATCTTAACCATTAATGAACTCCATGAAAGTCTTCTTGTTCATGAACAAAGGATGCAGGAACATCAAGTGGAGGAACAGGTGTTGAAAGTTGCTCATGATGACAAATTTGGAAGAGGAAGAGGAGGAAGAGCCTTTTTTAGAGGTGGAAGAGGAAGAGGACGTGAAAGACGGGCCCTAAACAAATCAATTATTGAATGCTTCAAGTGTCATAAGCTTGGTCATTTTCAATATGAATATCCAGAATGGGAGAAAAGGGCAAACTATGCAGAGATGGAAGAAGAAGAGAATCTCTTGCTGATGTCACACATGGATCTGCACCAAACAAGGCAAGAGGAGGTATGGTTCTTGGATTCAGGATGTAGCAACCACATGACAGGAAACAAAGGTTGGTTCTCTAATTTAGAAGAAGGTATTTCTCAAACTATGAAATTGGGGAATGACATGACAATGGATGTGGTAGCAAAAGGAAATGTAAGAATGCAAGTTAATGGTGTCACTCAAGTAATCTCAGATGTCTACTTTGTTCCTGAGCTTAAGAATAATCTTCTTAGCTTAGGACAGCTTCAAGAAAAAGGGCTGGCAATATTGATTCAAAATGGAATATGTAAAGTATTTCACTCTAGGAAGGGTTTAATCATGCAAAGTAATATGAGTAGAAATAGAATGTTTCATGTGGCAGCCACTGCAGCACCAAAGGAGACCATGTGTCTACAAACAGGGCTAGAGACAGAAAAAGAAGTTCACCTGTGGCACTGCAGGTTTGGGCACCTTAATCACAAGGGCCTCAATACATTATCACAAAAACACTTGGTAGTTGGCTTACCAAATCTGAAGATCCCAAAGAAGACTTGCATCACCTGCTTAATTGGAAAACAACACAGAAGATCAATTCCAAAGAAAAGCATGTGGAGAGCCTCAAGGAAACTACAACTCGTACATGCCGACATATGTGGTCCTCTCAAGCCTTCTTCAAACAACAACAAGATGTATATTTTAAGCTTTATAGATGATTTCTCACGTAAAACTTGGGTTTATTTCTTACATGAGAAATTCGAAGCATTCCAAAACTTCAAGAACTGCAAAATTAGTGTTAAAAAAGAAGTTGGTGATCACATTGCTTGCTTGAGAACAGATAGAGGTGGTGAATTCACCTCACATGAATTTGACGAATTCTGCAAAACTCAAGGCATTAGAAGGCAATTAACAGCGGCTTATACTCCTCAGCAAAACGGAGTCGCTGAGAGGAAAAATAGGACGATCATGAATGGTGTGAGGGCTGTATTGAATGAAAGGCAAGTTCCGAAGGTATTTTGGCCAGAAGCTGTGAGATGGTGTGTGCACGTACAAAATCGAAGTCCAACTTCAGCAATAGAAAATACAACTCCTGAAGAAGCATGGAGCAATGTGAGGCCTACGGTGGCATATTTTCGAGTCTTCGGGTGTGTGGCTCATGTTCATATACCAGATCAAAGAAGAACCAAGCTTGAGGATAAGAGTAAGATGTGTGTTTTCTTAGGAATCAGTGATGGATCAAAAGCTTACAAATTATTTGATCCTGTTTCCAAGAAAATCATTGTAAGCAAAGATGTGGTGTTTGAAGAAGAAAAAAGCTGGGATTGGGGCAGAACCGGTGAAGAAAGGAAAGCTGATGTGTTAGTATGTGAAGATGAAGATGGCAATCTTGAAGAAGAAGAAGTTGAGCAAGAAGAAGAAGTTGAACAAGAAGAAAATGAAGATGGTGGTGGCAACTCAAGTGAAATCATATCACCTGCAAGTGAGGACAGCAACACTGCTCCAGAAAATCTAGTTCAAGGGAGGGACATAAGAGCTAGAAGAAAACCAATATGGATGACAGACTATGTGACAGGGGCTGATTTGGCTGAAGAAGAAGAAAATCTCATGATGCTGATCGCCGAAAGCAAAAATGATCCATGCTCATTCTAAGAAGCACATCGATGCATAAAGTGGAAAGAGGCAATGAAGGTTGAGATGGAGGCTATAGAGAAGAACAACACATGGGAGCTAACCGATCTACCGACGGGAATCAAGCCAATTGGAGTCAAGTGGGTTTTCAAAACCAAACTCAACGAAAGTGGAGAAGTAGAAAAGCACAAAGCAAGATTGGTGGCAAAAGGATATGCACAACGATATGGAATTGATTACATGGAAGTTTTTGCACCAGTAGCCAGACTTGATACGGTACGCCTAATTCTTGCACTTGCAGCTCAATATGAATGGGAAATATTTCAACTTGATGTGAAGAGTGCATTCCTTCATGGAAAACTTGAAGAAGAGGTTTTCGTTGAACATCCAGAATGGTTTATCAAAAAGGGGAAAGAAGACCAGGTTTACAGATTGAAGAAGGCGTTGTATGGCCTTAAACAGGCGCCAAAGGCTTGGTACAACAAAATAGAAGTTTTTTTTTATACGTGAAGGGTTTGAAAAATGTTCCAGCGAGCACACCTTATTTACCAAGAAAGAAGGAGGTAACATGCTTATTGTTAGTCTTTATGTAGATGATCTCATCTTTACTGGAGGCAATAAGAGTATGTGTGATAAATTCAAAAGCTCAATGATGAGAGAATTTGATATGTCTGACTTAGGAATGATGAGATATTTTCTGGGAATTGAAGTGATACAGAATGAAGATGGAATATTTATCTGCCAGAGAAGATATGCTCGAGAAATTCTTGAAAGATTCGGCATGGGGAGCAGCAATTCCGTGAAGAATCCCATCATTCCGGGAACACGATTAGCAAAAGATGAGGCTGGAGATGGAATAGATACTACCATGTTTAAACAAGAAGTTGGAAGCCTCATGTACCTCACAGCCACTCGACCAGATCTAATGTATGGAGTAAGCTTGATTAGTAGGTTCATGGCAAATCCAAAGTCATCTCATTGGCTTGCAGCAAAAAGGATTTTAAGGTATGTAAAAGGAACCACTGAATTTGGCATACTCTACAAAAGAGGCAGAAGAAATGCAGGTCTCACATCTTATACAGATAGCCACTATGCTGGAGATTTGGATGACCGGAAGAGCACATCAGGTTTTGCTTTCATTATGGGGTCTGGAGCAATTTCATGGGCTTCGAAAAAGCAGCATGTAGTGAGCCTATCAACTACAGAAGCTGAATACATTGCTGCTGCACTTTGTGCTTGTCAATGTATTTGGCTTAGGAGATTATTGGAGCAACTTGGAGTTGAAGAAAGAGGAAGCACGGAAATTTATTGTGACAACAGCTCTACAATTCAGTTGTCCAAAAATTCTGTTTTTCATGGACGAAGCAAGCATATTGGAGTAAGATTTCATTTTCTCCGAGACTTGGTAAATGATGGAGTTGTGAAGTTGAGTTTTTGTAGCTCTGAAGAACGGATTGCCGACATAATGACAAAGCCTCTCAAATTGGAGCAATTTGTGAAGCTCCGTGGAATGCTTGGAGTAATTGATGCAGTTGAAGTTTAAGCTCAATGCAGATGCATTAGCTTAAGGGAGGGAATGATAGTCAAAATTAGTTATTTATTTTATTCACGTCATCAATAAATCCCTAGTCTTATGGATTTCCTTATTTTCTAGGATTAGTTGTTTTTGAATTTCCTTATAACTTGCCATAAAAATTGGTCTTTCTGTTTTGCTTCAGTACGTGTAAAAGGCTATAAAATGCCTTAGATTTATTTCAATAAACAGACAATTAAGTTTCCTTCCAATTTTAAGTGTTATTTCACTTTTGTCTCTACAATCATTAGTGAGATTAAAAACAAAATCACAGAAAGCATACGAAGCCTAGACTTCAAACATGTAATTGTCAACAGTGCTAAACAAGCTATCCAATTGAAAAACTTTATCTAATTGAGGAAGTTAGATCTAGCCATTGGATATAGAAATGTGTCTACTCTACTATTTTCAATTGTGTGACAGTGAATCAAATTAGCAATGTACTTATTCTGTTTTCTTCTCTAACTGGCCTTTTACCGATTCAACTTTATATGAAAGAATAATCATGTCAAATTATCTTAATGTTTCTCAAAATAACAGGAAGGAAACACACCATCTTACATCCCTTCATATTGGTGCTATCTAATGTGACGAAAATTCTAGATATGAAGGAGTGAGTTTGTTCTTAAGTTTCTAATGTCAGAACCCAAAATAAATCATGTTGCACATAAATAAATCATATAAATCAAATGAATTTTCTGCATATGCTTCAATATAAGTTTTATGTTTTGCAAGTAATGAAAATGCTTACCCTAGCTAAAGCTTTAACAGACCAACACATTCCAATGCCTTTCAATAATGGGTTGTGCTATCTGCATAGTAAAACACTATGACAGTCAGAAAAATATTTTGTATCCCTTCCACAAATCCCTGAATTTTAGGGAATATTCTGTTATAAAAGTAAGGAAAGGGAAATGAGTAATTCAATTAGAAAGTTTTTTAGGAGAGATACTCTCTGGTTTAGGAGCATTTCTGCTCTTGAGTACAAAGTAGTAATTTGCTTATGTTTCTTTTTTTTATGAGGCTTGTCTTAATGACACAATAATATATTGGTATTTCTGGCTGTTTTTTGGCTTGAGATTCTTGAGTCAATAATTTTTTTTAAAGATGAATTCATTTCAATAGAAATATGATTTTGGATGCGTACATCAAGAAAATTATGGAAACTAGCTAAAGATTGAGCCACCCGAGCTAAAGTGTGAGTGACTTCATTAGGTTGTCTCCTTACGAACTTAACGCGAGAGTTCTTGAGAAAAAAAAGATAATAAACAAGTACAATCCTTAGTGATAGCACCGAAATCCGTGATATTAGGATTCTGATAAACCACACTATCGACCACCTTTTTAGCATCCATTTCAAAATCCATATTATCCATGCCTAACTCATGGACCCACTTGATAGAGTGCAATAAATCAACAGCTTCCCCCATATCTACTTCAGTAATAGGTGAAAATCATTTAGTTCGAGCAGCAACAAACAATCCATTACTATCTCTAATGCAAGCGCCTAATCCTACTTTATTATTGGAGAAAGATGCATTGATGTTGCATTTAAAATGCCTAATTAGAGGTTTGACTCACTTAATATTATTGACCTCCTGAGCTTGAGCATTGGTGTTTAAATTGATTTGTTGGGAACTTTTCCAACCTAACAACAAATGAGAAACACAGGTGTAGATGGCATCTGAAGTATCTTCGATTTAATTCCATATAACATTATTTCTGCAATTCCAAATACTCCACAATAAAGTTGAAAAAGGAGCAAGTTGATCTTGATTTGATTCTTGAAGAAAATAAGAGATTAGAGAAACAAAATCAGCTTCATTATTCAACAACTGCTGGATCTTAGGCCAAATTCCAGTTTTAACCCAACACTCTTTACTTCTCGAGCATAGAAAAAAAAGATGTTCATAGTTCTCATCTTCGTCCCCACAGATACCACAAGTCAACAGACATTCCATCCCTTTGTATTTAAGTCTAACTCTTGTTGGGACACGGTGTCTACATAGTCTCCACATAAAGTTTTTTATTCTAGGTGGAGCCTTCAACTTCCAAATCAGATTCCATCTCTTATCAATCCTTAGATGAGAAATATCAATGGCCTCGTTAATGCAGTAACGGTACACGCTACATACAGAGAATCTAACATTCTTTTCAAGATTCCAGATTAATTTGTCTTCCTAGACCGTCTAAAATAATGGGGTGTTGAGAACCTTAGTAGCATTTTCCTCCCTTAACAACGAGTAAATCAATTTGGCATTCCACCATTTTCCACTCGTACCCATCAAGTTCGACACTCTAAGATTCTCCATCATCTGAATATTCGACCAAGGATTTTCCAAATATGAGCAATCAGAAAGCCATTTTTGACCCCAAACCGGGATATTCTCTCCCGAACCAATACTCCATTTATACCCTCCTCTCACCACAAATTTAGCACTCCAGATACTACACCATACATAGCCAGGATTGTGACCAATAACGAAATCAATAAAATCACACTTAGGAAAATACCTTGCCTTAAACAAATGAGTCACCAAATTGTTTGGATTTGACATAAAACTCCAAGCCTACTTGCTCAACATGGCATAGTTGAAAGCACTCAGGTTTTTGAAACTCATACCGCCATCTGACTTAGGCATAGATAACTGACCCCAAGAAAACCAATTTATGCCTCTTGAC
Organism: Lathyrus aphaca; assembly: GCA_963966055.1. Classification (NCBI taxonomy): domain Eukaryota; kingdom Viridiplantae; phylum Streptophyta; class Magnoliopsida; order Fabales; family Fabaceae; genus Lathyrus; species Lathyrus aphaca. The sequence continues at coordinate 517,837,604 of OZ014522.1, forward strand.
TATTCTCTCTTATGACCCCACCAGAACAAATTCATCATTTTCTCAATCTTATCAATTAAATAAGAAAGTAGTAAACATATACACATAATATAGGAAGGAATAGATTGAAGTACAGATTTGATAAGAACCTCTCTTCCTGATTGAGATAGACTTCAACTACTTCAGGAATAAATCTTTTTCCAAATTCTATCTTTTATGAATTTTGTTGTACCCCACAATTTTCCCTCTCATATTCAATATAATGTGACTCAATAGGTCTCCTAATGGTCACAAGATTCACAATTGCTCAAAAGGATTCAAGGTTTCATCAGACAAAGCCTCTTCCTAAGCAATAGATCTGAAACTAGGGTTTTGAGTTTCATAAAGCAAAGTGGACTTACAAAACCTCCAGTGAACTTCATGAGATCCAATATACCCCAAATAATCCTCATGTCAAGCTTCAAGGCTTTCCCTACAAGTTTGGTAAGTCGGATGCTCAGATACTTAAAAAATCAATTAACTTGGTCAACAAGTCAACTGTGGTCAACACAAAGTCAAACTTCAAGATTTTTGGTCAACATCAAGATTATGAGGTGAAATTCCTCATTTTATCAAGGTTTGATCATAATTCATCAAGGAAACCTCAGAATCATCAAGAATCAGAAGTTGCTAAATTAGGGTTTTGTGAAGGAAAAATCAATTGAACTTTGACCAGTCATAAATTTCACATACTTCATCAAAAATTTCTCATTCAAAGCTCATTTTGAATTAAATTAAATTCTCTACAACTTTGTGTCTCACAAGCCAAGTCCAAAAATGCTTCATTTGAGAGTTATGAGCCAAGACATTATAAGTCCTTTTAAAAGTCAACAAAAAGTTAACTTTTTCAAAAGATCATAATTTAAAAATGGAAAATGATATGGACATGGGACCAAAAGGAGAAGTTATATGACATTCTAAGATTTCTAAAAAGTCCTAGAACACCTTCATGGGATAAAAATTGAGGGAATTATGCATTGTTGAAGTTGGACAATTTTGAGGAGGTGTATGAAGCAAAAAGGACCAAAACTCAATATTTCTCCAAATGGCCCTATAAGTTTTCAACCCAAACAAAGGGAAACATTCAAACATAAGGGGTGAGATATCTAATAATATAATCAAGAATATGATAAATAATATATTGAATTAGATTACATAAACCATCACTTCACAACTTCATAAACGTAGAATCAACATAAGATACAACACAGTAACAAAACATACAACTCAGAAATGCAATTTAGACAAATGTGATGCATGTAGTACCATCGGAGAAAAACTCCCAACTTATAATCATTCCAATTAATAGAGGCAATAAGGCATAAGCTTTCAACGTTATTTTTGTCAATTCAGGCCAACTTACCGAGCAACAACTCCAACTTAAATAATGATATGCAATGCGACTCAACTCAACTCAAACATCAAAATAGCAATGATATAAGTTATATAACAACGCAACCACAACATATTATCACGACTTAATAACAACAACATACTACAACAACTTCATAATAACTTTCTACTACAATAACTTAACAACAATAACTTATTCTCGTAACTTAGCGACAACAACAAATCAACATTGGCTCAAGGGCTACAACTTAATCAACAAAAATAATCAACTTTGGCTCAAAGCGTACAACTTATATTCTTTGCCATTGCTAAGGCACTGTAACATAAAACCACAACCAACAACTTTGCAACTTGCTACCAAAGAACACAATGCAAGAACAACCAATTTTACCACAATCTTATTCACAAAGTCCCGACTAAAACTGACTAATTAAATTATTTACTACACTTTCTTATTACTACTTACTACCTAGCTTATTATCATACTTCTGTTAAATCCATGACAACAACTAACATACCAAAACCTGCTACTAAAGTGTACTCCATTGTCATCTAATTATTTTCCTATTAATTCATCACAACATCACTTATATCCTACTCTGTACCAACCAACCTATATCACAAACGCTCATCGAACTATTCGGGTAACACTACCAAAACTGGCTAATTGTTCTTTTGCTAGTTCACTACTTTATTTAGCATTATCAAAACTGTTATATTATTATCCTACTATTTATCACGATTAATGCTACTGAAATGTTACATCACTGCTACTGCTATATCATGCCCGCTACATGTTAATCTCTACTACTACTAATTATTTTCTATCAGACAATTATTATCATATTGCTACTTATCAACTAATGGGATTCTTAATTTAATTAAGGTTTTTGGAAGATTGTTAATCACTCCTCTGAGTTATGGTTCAGGAGAATGAAGACAGACAAGGCAACATACAGAAACACTACAATGCAGAAACGAAATACAACATATAAGAAATGTGACGTTCGTCACATGCTTCATGCCCATCGTCATAAATTGTGACGGGTGTAATACCAAGGGACGACGTCCCAAGCTAGTGACATGCGTGATGGTCGTCCCAACCCCATGGCGGTCGTCACGCTCCCGGTTCTCTCAATGTTATCTCTCTGTTTCATTTGTTTCATCTCTGTTTCCTTTTCTTACCAGATTTTCCATCGCAAACCACACTCAATCATCTCAGGCAATAATAGTATAACATCAACGTAACAAAATCATACACCAAACCACACAGATAAGTTGTTCTACGACTAACCCAACAATCTTGATCAACAACATTGTTCAACACAACAATTCAACACACGGACAAATGCAACTTATAACACCCAATCCCACATGTATTCATCATATAATCCCGATTATAAGGTTAGAACCCCACGTAGCCTCTTTCTCAACTTCTTGTTTTTCCTTTCTTTCACTAATAACCTCTATTTCTTATAATTCTAATTACTTATGGTTTTATTTTAATCTTAATAATTTCTTTTGGGCCTAAACCACACACCCCCACAATTACTACTGCTAATTACCAAACAAGCCCATTTATCAAGAATAGTGCAATTCTACTAATAAACCCACAACTTAATCAACTCAAATTAATTCAACTAACAAGGACCCAACTTAAATCAACTTAATCGACTTAATCAACTTAATTTAATTAATTTCAACTAAAATTAACTTAGCAACTCAACACAAATCAACACCAAATATACGATAATATTTAATTAACTTATTAATTAAATAAACAGGGCGTTACAAATGTCATGGTCATTTATGAATACTTCAAAACCCATTTCTCATGATGTAGATTACTGACCTCATATCATATTTATGCCTTAATTCAATTCATGTGACCCTTAAAGGTCAATTGTACATGGTTTGTGAATAACATTGAATGTGTGCTAACTTGGGGTATAATTTGAAATTGTTTGATCTTTCTTAGAACACTGACATAGACGAGATTCAATATGGTTTAGATACTGAACTATATAGGATTTTAACCATTTAGGACATGTCTTATGTAGTTTGTATATTGGTTTTGCATCTAGATCCATTGTAGGGCATTTGCACTAGTTTTAGGACACAATTTGCATAAACTTTCAACTATCTAGTTAGTTGAGCTTGTTTGCATAAACTTTCAACCATCAATTATTTGTGCTTGTGTGTGAGGTAAGTCAATTTGATTTGGTGTTTACATTTATATATTTCCTTTCCCTCTCACCTCTTATTTCATTTATTCTTTATGCTCCCTTAGGAAACACTTATTCCAACTTAATTTCTGATTAAGTTTGGAGTAAGATAGAAGTTAGGTACCTAGTCCAACTTAATCTTTGATTAAGTTTGGAGTAGGATATAAATTAGGATAGTCTCTTGCATGCTAACTTAGGTTGATCACTCCCTTACAAACTAACTATAGAAACAACATTGCATGTTAACATTAGGATGAAGTTAGTCTCCCCTTAGTTTTTCTTTTCAAACTTTGAGTCCTTCTCTTCTACTCTTCAAATCAAAAAGAAAAAACAAATAAGAAATAAAGTGTGTATGATGTGCCACGAGCCTTAAGTACATTGGAAAGGTGATTTGTGCACGTCCCATCTCGGGGCGATATGTGAAGTACTCGCTCCTATGCCATGGTCTTCAGCACTATACATGCAAAAAAATAATCAATAAAAAAGCTTCTCATAAAAGACAATAAACAAAATCATTCTTATTTTCTCTTCTCATATCACTTTGTTACAGACGATACAACATGTCAAGTACGTTCTATCATAAACAGGTATACGTGTAAGACTCGATTCAGCGAGCGACAACACCTAACTGCTGGAATGCGAACTTTGACACTGTCAACTTAAAAAACTCAAACAAACAAACCCATAGTGAGCCAAACTACGATGCTCTGATTCTTCATTCGTTAATGGAGATACGTAGGCATGAGATGCGATGTCTTGGAGAGCACAATTGTCCATGTTATTTTTAGAACTGCGTCGACTCTGATTCTCATTCCCGATGAGATATGTAGGCTAGGATGTGATATCATCTCGAGTTAACTTCTTTCTTTCACTCATTCGTTTCTATTCGTTTCTCGTTCATTCTTTCTAGTCATAGTAGAAGAACAAGCGTGGATCTCATCGAGTACGATGAACACGAAGGGGTGCAAATACCTTCCCTTCGTGTAACCGAATATTGAGCCCGGACTTGGTTGCGATGACCTTGTCTTTCTTTTCCCCCAGGTTTTCTTCGATCTTTTCCTTTCCTCTCAGGATAAATAATGCATCGGTGACGACTCTTCTGTTTTATTTTTTGCCGGTTATATTTCGCGTTGCGACACATACAACCCCATATTCGTCAACTAAAGATACCCTTTTCAATATGGTTTACGTATCTGAATCCATGTAGTCGGCACAAATTAACACCTCTATAGGAGATGAAAGAACTTTAATGAAGTGAACATCCAAACCAAGTTGGGAAGCTATTCAAAGTTTGTCAAAGAAGTACAAGAATTAGCTCACATGCAGGAATACATAGTGAAATAAATGGTTGAAAGGCGATACAACACCAAAGTGTGGCTAAGGGCGATAGAAAAAGGTGGCCTAGTGTTGAAATTGGTTGTAGTTTCAGCAAGTAAAGGAAAATTACACAGCGACTGAGAGTGACCGCATATGATACTTCAGAAGCTATCATATGGGACATATAAGATGAAGATCCTAGAAGTAAATGTAGTTACCCGGACCTGAAATGTGAAAAGCTTAAGGCATTATTTTAATTAAGAAGAATTTTAGTTGTCGAGAATAACTTGTAAAAATGTACTTTGAGAATCTTTAATAAATAACATCCTATGATATAACTCGTTTCTCCTACAAGGACAAGGGTTTTTCAGGAACTCTTTTCGTTTCAGTAAAATTATTTTACAGGTATCAGTGAAGCATGAGTCAGAATGCACAAAGCTCCCACAGTTATCTAACCCAAGATAGCCATATGGGCATTGACCATAACTCAATCGACTTTCTATGTTATCTAACCCAAGACCCCCATAAGGGGTATTGAGTAGAATCCATTAGGCTTTCGGAGCTATCTAACACAAGACCTCCACAAGGGACATCAATCATCAGATCAAGAAGATATGAAAAGAATAAATAGTTCTCAAATCAAATGTCATGAAAACAAATGTGCAAGCAAACACGAAAAAACGAAGAAACATAAGAAAAATATTCCACAAAGACTTGATTAAAATAACAGATAATACCAAGGAGTTGGATTAGCCCGACAACTTTATTCATAAGCACTCCTCCTCTTCAGGCCTCATGTTTAGGGGACCGTGTACATCCAGGAAGTGACGGAAACCTAATTAGGAGCTTGGGCGGAGCTTGATCAATTCCACAATTTTATTCTTAAGCATTTTGCCCCTTCAGACCTCGTGCTTGGGAGACTGTGTATATTCTGAAATTAGCCAATAAGTTCAAGGGTAATGGTCCAGGTGTAGGCGTGAGACGAACTGAGTCTTTCAGCAAACCTAGACGTCATGTAAGCTACTCCAAAGTTGAGATACCTAAGATACACCTTTATGGGTATTTATCACGTGACATCAGCTGGTTTAGACATGTCTCTTAAATATAATAATGATTAATGATCAAATATTTGAGTATTATGATCATTGACTAATATTCAATCCTATTTGTCTCATAAAATGGGCACACTTCAAACCAAAAAGACACACTGAATTCATACGAAGAAGAAACTTACTATATAGTGTTATTAGCATGAACACTTTTTTATAAATTAATATAAAAAAAGGTTAGATCCAAGAAGGCAAGACCACCCAATTTTGCTTGTTATGGTGGCATGACACATATAGCTCCAAAATACTTTTAATCAGTAAATTACCACCAAATCATATTTTAAAAAGTGAGATTAGTAGAAATAGCATCGGAGTAGTTAGGATTAACAATAAATTTATTGTTTCAACTTGGCTATAATTATGCGAAGCGTTCAATTAAAGGATAGATCATGCTTACTAAATGTATATGAGCAGATAGCATAGTAATAATTGTAACACTGTTACAGTAGAAGCAGGTGAATAACAGGCTGCCACACAAAAAATATCAATAATACATTGTTGGTTAACTACTATGTATTATTTTTTCTTAATTTATTCTCAATTTTGTTTTATATTTCTACGAGAGGAATAGTTATTAAATTTTAGACTATATGGTATGTAGTATACTTAGAGATTAGTATAAGGAATTAAACGAAATGTAATCTTACGTCTATTAATTTTTAAATGTTTCAGATCTTTAGGAGCATAATGAAATGTTATTTTATATTAAGACAAGTGAAACCTTTTGGTCTTGTAAAGCTAAATATATATTTTTATAACACCTTTGCTTGATATTCTAAATAATTATTTTTTTAAAAATTATATAAAATGATTTTTATAACAGACATTTTAAATATATATATTTAAAGCAATTTTAAATTATAAGTTTTAGACAAAACATAAATTACACCAATGTTTAACTAGAATAAATCAGTGAATTCAATAAATCAAAATTAAATCCAATTAATTTTAAATTATTCTCACTTTTACATTCAAACCCCGTCTTCAAAATACTTCAGTCACGTCTAAATAAAATATTATTTTATAAGTTTTTACAAATACTGCACGCTTAATGTGACAGGTTTTCAAATGAATCCCAAAACTTAAAATATAGTTAATTAACTCAAATAATGTAACACATTATTTTTGTGATACATTGTACGTAGTTTGTACGATTTATAAAATTGGATAAAGAAAGAATATTAAATACTAATTTATGAAGAGGTAGTAGACACATAGAACTCCGGTTAAAAAAACTAGGTTGTAATAAGTTGCGTAAAGGTAAATGTTTGTGACACTAAGATTCTTTATTATGTTAAGTTCATCTCTTATTATTATTTTCAGGTAGAATGTCAAGTTCATCTCTTAAGATGAGAAACGCTTTCAACAAGTACAGAGATGAAAAATCACGTTTGTGTCAAAAAAGGAAGATAGAAAGGAACAAAGGAACAAACACGTTAAGCAATTTATATATTGTTTTATTTTTAAGGAAATAGCTACATATCCTGTAATAGATAGGGGAATATTTTAAATGTTATAGGATAGTTAATTTTAATTAAATAATTAATTAATCAAAATTATTTTATATTTAAATGCATATAAATTATATGATTGTTTAATTAAGTATGACATCTATAAAAAGAAATAGGCATGGCTTGTTTTCACAAAATAAATTTAAGCTTTTCAGAATATATACTCTTCTTCGTTTACACATTGTACTTTCAGAAAAATAATAAATGATATTTTTAATTTAAAAAGTTGAGATATTTATAAATTTAGTTCGTTGGTTAAATTGTTGGGTGGAGTACTGATTTTATTCCAACTATTTGACTGTGTGAATCCTAATTTTTTATTATCCACCATACAAAATTATTTAAATGTTAATAGTTTTTTAAGATATATCTCCGAACGCGTTTATTTTTAAATAAACATTATAATATTTCGGAGATATATCTTCGAAATAATTTAAAACATTTAATACATTTTACTCAGTAGTCATTTATATTTAAATTGTACCGGAGATGTATCTCTGTGAATATTTTGAAAATACATCTCCGAAATATATCAGAACATGTATTTAATAGTATAAGTTATTTATATGTCTTTAGATGAATTATAATGTACGATTGAAAATAAAATAGACATATATAATTTTAGATGGACAAAAAATTTTATGAAAAATAATAGCAATGTATGGCAAAAATATTATACAATTAAGATCAATAATATGATTAGACCGTCAAAATATAGTATAGATCATAGTACTACAACAAAATAATAAAAGATTACTATTGTGTGTTTGACAACCTCTCATCTACCTCCTCTGCCTCCCCTACCCCTTTGGCCATCAATCCCGTTTGTGATTCCCTCATTATGGCATCTAGGACTCGCCTGACACCAGATCCATCAGGGAAGACACCCTCGTCAATATCTGCCCACATAATCTCCAATATGCGACGACACCTGGGCAAGATATCATCAGTATAATCTAGTGAGTTTGTTCATCCTCTAGTATCTCCTGATGAGCTGGTTTTGGCAGATCTTTTGGAGTAATATGCACCATGTACGAATTTGACACCCTGAAGAACCATCTGATGTATCATTTGACGTAGCTCTAGTCCCTCTCAGATACGGTATCTTGTGCCTCCTCCGATATCAGATGACTCTCATAATCATTAAACATCTCCTCTATCTGTCTACGTATCAAGGCAGGAGGAGCAGAGACAATAAGATATCATAAAAAACCTATGGTGAAGTGATTTTCCACATTATGACGTAAATATCATGTGATAAGAGAGAGTTTTTTTCTAGTGATTTGGTGAGATTCCCTTTCTATTTTTTTTAAAGATATGTAAGACCAACTATCATTTTTATTATTTGTTTGATAGAGAAGGTTTTATGGCTCCATTTTTTTGTTATTTATTTATTTAATAAATTGTCATTTACTAAAAATAAAACAACGATAACTTTTATAATTTTGTATTAATGTTGCTTAAAAATTAAGGGTTTAGTGCTTAATATTATGAATAATTGATTTGTGTTCTTTTTAGGAGTGATATAATATTTAGTTAAAAGAAAAATGATGCATATTTTAAAAGAATTTTTTTCAAGATATATAAATAATGTGTGGCTTCGACAACAACACTTAAAAATCATATTTTTTTTAAAGTATTTTAACTCTAATTCAATTAAGATAGTTTATCTTGAAAAAGAAAAACTAGAATATTTATCTTTAATTTAATTATTAATGATTTCATGTTTTTAAAAGAATAAAAGATAACAATATAATACTAAAATACATTTTATTATTTATTTATTTATGTTTTTATTTAGAATTTTGCACTATATATCATCTATTTTCAGAAGAAAAAAAATACTAAACTAACATTTTCTTTTAAATTATACATCAAATTACTATTTTTTTTTTCAAACACAATTATTTTTTATTATCAAAGACTCTCCAAATAAAATAGAGGGTCTTTTGAGGACCCGTCAATTGGATTGATCTATTTTCTTAATAATTTTTTTGTTATATTTTATTCGTTTATAGATTTTCATGTGATATGTGTTTTTGAGAAAATTTTACTTAAATACTTCAGTTTTTCAAAAAAATACCCTAAATAATCCATTATTTAAAATTATTCTCAAAGTAATCCAGTTTTGGAAAAAAAGTGCAGTCTCCAGATGAATTGACAACTGTTTTGGTTGCTTATGAGGTGTCGTCAATTGGATTGAAGACATCATATGTAGACTTCATTCAAATTGACGATTATGTTTTAATAAAGGAAAGGGTCGCCAATTCATTTGGAGACAAGGTAGATTTTTAAAATTTATTTAGAAAAATAAAAATAAAAATAAATAATTGATGAAAAATAATAATATATTAATAATTAATTAAAAATAAAATTACATAATTTAATGATCACGGTCGGGTTGGACATACTGACTGTCAGTTCCACATCCCCTAGGTACCCTCAATCCCTGCACTTGTTGTCCTCGTTGTTGATTCACTCCATGTGTATCTCCACAGTGGTGCATCTGATGATCGTTTCACATTCAGTCCAAACGGATACGTCTTCATATCTGACTTGGTGATCATGATTCATTCTAGATATGGACGCCAAATGAACTGTACAGGATAAAATTATTAGATTATAAAAAATGTTAGGATTAAAAATAAATTGATTAATTTAGTGACATTACATCTGCAGGTGCAAGGTGATCCAAGAGACTGCAATATTGAATGATATAAATAGGACAAACAAGTGGAATCTCAACTATACTCCCTAGTCCTTTCTAGGTTTGTTAGTAATGGTAAATACATAACGTGCATAGAAGAACCAGTTCCTTTGGGAAATAAAAATGAACTATATAAAATCATAAGATAACACCTAGTTTTAATTATTTTCATCTCTTCTGTAGAGTCTTCATTTAAAATTAAAGTGTGGTAATATGCCTTGAGACGTGAAAGTAAGATACCCTGACCTCTGTGATTTTCTTCCAACAAGTCGGCACCCAAAAGTTCCACACAAATTGAATTTGCGAGGTTTGTTGCTCCATTGACTGCCTTGCAATCAATTGGCAACCCAAGTAACATGTACACATCTTCTAAAGTAATGGTACATTCACCCGTTGAAAAAAAGAAAGTGTGTGTCTCTGGACGTCACCGCTCTTGTAAAGCTAGTATAAAATTTGCATCAACTGAGTAAGACATGATTTTGCTTACATGTCCAAAACCGACAAGCTCAATATAAGGTTCGATTAAAACGTCGAAGGAAACATATTCGTGTACACGAGGACGAAATGTAGAAACATCCTATAAAAATTAAACATTTGTAAATGAGAGTGAATATAGACATTAAAAAAATAAAGACATTATAAAATAAAGACATTATAAACGTACATAATCTGCAATGTTGACGATTGTTCCTCTGTGTGTTTCACCCATTGTTAATAGCGACATTGTGTCAGATGAAAATTAATCGGGATTGAATAGATGATATGAGATGAGTTATCAGAGAAGGAATGGTTGGAATAAATGAGTTATCAACTCCCCATGCAACATTTATAAGGAAACATGTGCATGTATGCATCAAGAAGCATCACCATATCAATTGGCGATGATGTATATGTATAAAGAAGAGTCGTCAGTCCAATTGGAGATAACATACACACTTTTTTATGACTGCATGGCACAGACGTAGGCATACATGTGAATCAGTCTGCATGCATTCAGACTGCATGTGAGACATGACGCAAGCTGGGGACAGGGTGCAATTACGTAAAAAGTAACAAAGTTGTCACCAATTAATGTGGTGACCATGCATCGAAAATTAAAGTTGTCGCCGATGTAAATGGAGACCGCATTTAATGCTCCATGCATATTTATGTAGGTTCCATGCAAACCCATTCACAATTGAGTTACGATAATTTGTCTTTGCATCGATTAACAATGTCATCTGCATCAAGATACTTTGTTAACACCCACTGCAATAGAGAGACATTTATCTCTAATGAATATGGCTTCAGTTTTCAACAGTTCTGGCATGTAGGCCAAATGGATCTATTGTTGATGGACATGTAATATTTCACCGACTCTTCTGGGCATTCCAACCATGCTTCAAAGGTTTTGCATTCTTCAAACCTATTATTCATATTGATGGAGCATGGTTATACGGAAAATACAAGGGTACATTGCTAATCGCAGTTGCACAAGACGATAATAATAATGTGTATCTCATTGTCTTTTCTCTAGTTGGAGGTGCGACTGCTTCTACTTGGAGTTTCTTCCATAAGAATCTCAGAATACATGTTGCTCCATAAGGCAAACTCTCTTTGATTTCAGATAGGCATGCTGCTATTGAGAGTGCCTACAATAACCAAGATAATGGGTGACATAATCCTCTATCTACCCATATTTATTGCATTAGACATATCGCACAAAAATTCATGCGTGCAATCAAAGACATGAACCTTCGCAAAAAACTTGTGAATGCAGGGTATGCTTTAACTCAACCATCATTTCAATACTACCATGACGAAATTAGATTGTCAAATGCAGATGCATAAAGGTGGTTGGATAACATTCCAGTGGACAAGTGGACAAAGGCATTTGACAGTGGATGTCGTTGGGGCCACATGACAACAAATCTTGTGGAATGCATGAACGACGTCTTCAAAATAATTAGAAACCTACCAATAACATCATTGGTAAGATCAACCTATTATAAGTTGGCATCACAATTTGCATCAAGAGGAGAAAAATTGAATGAAGTGTTAATGTTGGGTCATGTTTACAGTGAATGCATAACGAAAGAGATGAAACATGAAACTATCAAGGCTAGCACACATTTAGTCACAAACTTTGACCGTCAAGGGAAAATTTATGTGTTAAGGAAATAATGGATCACAATGAAGGAATGTCTTTTTTAGAATATGATGTCAGACTAGACAGATGCTAGTGTGATTGTGGCAAGTACCCGACCTTTCGGGTACCTTGCTCCCATGTAATTGTGGCATGCACATGTTCTCGTCAGGACCCGTACAACCATCTATCTGATGTTTACAAGACTGTTAACGTGATGAATGTCTACAACGAAAGCTTCGCAGTGTTACCAATGGAGGAATACTGGCCTTCATACGAAGGGGGCATAGTTTGACACAACGATCAAATGCGAAGAAAGAAAAAAAGGTCATCCAAACAGCACGTGTATAAGAACAGAAATGGATATGGTTGATAAAATGATAAGATTGTGTAATATATGTTGTCATCCCGGACATAACAAGAAAAAATGTCCAAATGTCGGATCCACCTCTGCGCCATAAATAAGAACTTGTTGTAACCTTATATTTTAATATATTAAGAACTTTTTGTTACAACAATGTTAACAACAAACATCACAATGACTTAAATAAACTTAATCTAAACAACACATACAACAGATAAACACAACATTTCTAACTAATTATAACAATCAATTTGTTTCAATAGGTTCAAACATCATTTTCCTTACTTCCACATCAGTCTTAACTCGCACCCACTCACGCATCCTATCAAATCTCTCAATATTGCAAATTTTTTCCCCATCACCAATTTTCCCTCTAACCACCGATTCAACTCCCTCTACAGTTGATTGAAACTTTGGATATTCCAGAAGAGCATATCGATCAGAGGCTTCTCTCTTGAAAAGATCATTTTCCCATAGTGGCACATATACATGATATCAATATTATTTGTATATCAGAAGAGATATGAGAAGAGATGTGAAAATAATTGAGCACATCACCACTATTTATAGCAAAATTTCACTTAAAACCATGTCTCCAAATAAATTGGCAACTCTTCCCTAAATTAACACATAGTCGCCAATTAGATTGGAGATCGCATAAGGTGTCTCCTGTCCAATTGGCGACACCTCTATACTTTTGTACATAGTCGTCAATCCATATGAAAACTCCTCTTAAAATCGTTCAAAATTGGAGTAGATATATAATTAATTTGTAAAGTGAGTTATTTGAGGGGGGAAATTGAAAAAGTGGAATATTTGAGCAAAAATTTATGTTTTCAACGAATTTTTTTCACAATTTATTTAATTTTAATAAGTATGGTTTTGAAATAATATTGATTTTAATAAAATTTATAAATATATATTTGTTTTTCAAAAAAAATTCACACAACTACCAAAATAAATATGTTTTGTCAAGAAAATCTAAAAGAAAAGAAAATTATGAAAACTAAATACAAATATGTTTTGTCAAGAAAATCTAAAAGAAAAGAAAATTATGAAAACTAAATACAATGGTTCAACCAATTTAACCGGCATGTTTATTTTATTTTATTTTTATTTATAAATGATGGTAGTTTAGTATATAAGTTGAAAAGTGTGATCTTTTGCTATATAGATTGAATAAAATTGATAGTATGGTTAAAAGTTGTTTTTTTACAACAACTTGATTTATGTGATACACATATGAAATAAATGAGGAAGCTTCAACTCCCAACTAGTTACATCTCTTAGCACATTTAAAGTCAACTCTCTTGCATTGGGGTATGCCTCATTGATCAGAGTCTCACGACTATCTACTTTGAATTGAGTGCTAGATTGTCTGCTTTAATTCATTAATGATGATATGATTATTTTCAAAATTTAATTTATTGTATGGAAAGTTGCTTTGCTCTCCACTCCCCATGCCCATATTTATCAAATTTTGTTCTTTCAAAAAATGTATTAATTTATACGTCAATGAAGCAAAGCAATTATTCGAAATGAGCATAGAGAGGCTAGAATTCAAGTTTTAAAATATGATTTGGAAATGCAATGAATTTAAATCCACTAATAACGAGACACCAAAAGAAGGGTCAAGGGGAACAAAGTTGCCATTTATAGGCCCTGACTTGATTTTGTGGGACCACAAAAAAACAATGTTTGAAATGAGTTGTCTTTCTTTGAAGGTCTAAAGTGTCTTATTTCAAAGGATTTTATATTTTGACTAGTTTGAAAAGTACCCAGAGTTTGAGTTGCTACCAACCAATTCATGAATCTTCCTTATAATGAGACAGATTGAACATTTAATTGCACCTGGTTGCTTCTCGTTCTTTCATTTTACGTTTTTTCTTTTTCGTCGAATAAAGTTAATTCTTGTTTTAGCATTAAAGGATGACCGTTCGTCAGACTTTCTTTTTTTAGTCAAATAATGTAGGGTGCGATTTTTATTTTATTTTGAGAACCCCTAATATATATATATATATATATATATATATATATATATATATATATATATATATATATATATATTTTGTAACATTTTAATTTAATAATAAGACATAAAAAGTAAACTATGTTACTCTACAATTACAGAGGTAGGTATCATTGACTGAATTCAGTTAACAAAAATCGATTGTGTCAATTGATTTTTACTTTTTTTTTTATCTATAATCTTTTATACTAATTATTGTTTTAACTATAGGTATTAAATGACGATTAACTTTGATGTAAAATTCGAAGTAATAAGAATCGACGAGATGGATAATTTTAAATTTTGGCAAAGGATTAAGAATATATTCAATCAATAAAATTTATAGAAGGTGTTACGTGAGACGAAACTAAATAATATCGAGGATACAAATTGGGTAGAGATGAAGTGAGAAGGCCGTAAGGTTATTTCGTTTGTGTTTCAAACGAGATGATGTATCATATCTTGGACCTGACAACTCTTAAGGAGGTTTATGACAAATTGAAGAGTCAATATGTGTCAAAGATGATATTAAACAAATTATTCTCGAAGCGAAGATTATACAATCTAAATATGCAGGAAGGATTTAATTTTCTAAATATGTCAATGTCTTCAACTAGATAATCATTGATCTTGTGAGATTTAGAGTGAAGACGAATTTTATATATATATATATATATATATATATATATATATATATATATATATATATATATATATATATATATATATATATATATATATATATATATATATATATATATATATATTAGGGGTGACAAAACAAGTCGTGGTTCGTCGGATCGATTCGGGAACCCACCAAATAAATAACGGGTTGGGTTGGATTTTGGGTCCGCCGTTCATCAAGGTTTGTCCCGCTAAAGACCGTCACTCGTCAAAGTTCACCCTGCCAAAATCCTCCATCCGTCAAAGTCCATCCCGCTAAAATCCGCCGTCCATCAAAACCTGCCGCACCTATGAAATAAACACTTTTTAAAGTATCTTCCAAACCAATACCAAAATTGATTACATATCTTGTTTTCAATCATAAATCTATTTAGTTTCACTTAAAAAAAAAAAAAAAAATGCAATGGAAACCACCTCCTCTTTAAGGAATATTCTTATGGAAACATGTACATGTTATCTTATTTCAACCGATAAATAATCAAATACATGAAAACTATTTATATTGGTTTACTAGCATCTTAATTAAATGACATGATAGTTTATTTTCTAAATAATAAAACAGAATGCAACAAAAATAATCATAAATATATGACATGATAATTTATTTTCCTTTTGTTTGGATATTTCTTTTGGTTCTGGTTTATGGTCATCTATTTTTGCTTTTATTTTATGTGAAAATTTGTTGAAAGTTCTATTTTTATTGAGAATTAATACTTGATGGTTTTAGTCTTTTGTCATTTATGCCTTCTAAATATTGATTTAATGCTTTTTATTGAAATATAAAAAAAATCTTTTAATTTATTTATAAAAAATGAAAAGAAGGCGGATCACCTTGATCACTTATAGTATTAGTAATTTATTGTTTTGAATTATATTCTAACTATATAATATCAACATGAATAAAAAAAATATAATGACAATGTATAAATATTATGTAAAAACTAAAAGAGATCTTATATATTCACATATAAAATTTAAGACATATTCTCAAACCCATAAAAGAGGTGTTATATATATATATAGGCATATCAAATAAAATTGATTTTAAAATAAAGGGAAATGCTAACATGTGTCCTAAGGGCATGTATTAATAACATATTTATAGAAATATTCTCATGAAATGTGTGTGTTTAATTTTTTAAAACCTTAAATATGATTTCATCGCATTTGATATTTACTAATTATAGTATTCTTAACATGTGCGCTAAGAGCATATGTTAGCATGACCTTAAAATAAAAGATGAGAAGAACAAATAACAATCATTAGATCACTCAACCAATTATGATTAAACCATTCATTAATGTGAGTATAAATTTCTCTCTCTTAATAACTTGATATAATAATAATAATTTATTCCTCTAATCACTTATTTTAAAATGAATCTCATATATATATATATATATATATATATATATATATATATATATATATATATATATATATATATATATATATATATATATATATATATATATATATATATATATATATTCCTCTAATCTCTTATTTTAAAATGAATCTCATATATATATATATATATATATATATATATATATATATATATATATATATATATATATATATATATATATATATATATATATATATATATATATATATATATATATATATATATATATATATATGGAGTGGATTATTTGATTCCTTTATTATTATTATTAATTTAATGGTTAAGATATATTTACTTAAAACTAATACATGATTTTTTTTAAATGAATTTATCTTAATCATTGAATGAATAATAATAAAGGAATATAATTTGGTGTAAAAATTAATATTTTGATTCCCTCTCATATAAAAGTCATATTTCTTATATATCTAGTATTTTATGAATAGGAAAGTACATCATTCACATTTAAAATTTAAAAAAAATACAACGAAGTGGAGAGTAGATTAAGACCCTGCAAATGTGGTCTATAATTGCATTCTTAACTTATTAACTATGTTAAGCCTGTATATATTTAATTAATGTACCACTTAATTATAGTAAAAAAGAATAGGGATATGATTATAGGAACCATTTCACGGACGGTACATAACATAAAAGAGAATCTCCAAAATCTAAACAAGAAAACAAAACTAATTAACTGCGCATTGTCACCAAGGAAAGCTTTACCCTTAAACTATTGAAAACATATTAAAAGAATACGCAATGTGAAAAGTGATATTTTTGTCGTTGGAATTCGAAAGGCAATAATATAATCAAAGGAGTTATTCTTCTTATCAAACAAGAAATATATCAAAGGGAGAAAAAGACCGGTACAAAAAGAGAGGGGGACAAGAACCAAAATCTTCTAAAAAAGGTGTTAAGAAAAGTGGTTGGGCCTAACTCAACCCTATAAAACCGGTTGGTAGAGTGATGATTGCCCCCACTTATATACACAAGTTCAGGCCATATATTGTCCAATGTGGGACTCTTAACACTCCCCCTCACGCCCAGGATTGGACATCTGGAGCATGGAAATAAATGGTGGGTGGCCCGATAGCGGAAACCATAGAAGGTGGCCCACCGGATCTTAGACGAGGCTCTGATACCATGTTAAGAAATGTGGTTGGGCCTAACTCAACCCTACAAAACCGGTTGGTAGAGTGAGGATTGCTCCCACATATATACACAAGTTCAGACCATATATTGTCTGATGTGAGACTCTTAACAAAAGACAATACCTAAAGAAAGGAATGTGTAGTCTATTTTTAAGAATAATTAAAATCAGACATAACTTCATTCCATCAAACGAAACCTCGAATAGAAAGACTTAATAAAGCTAATATGTCTGCACAGTGATTTACTTTCCTATAAATATGCGATAATAAAAACAACATATGTACAGTATTGTAAATACAATTAAACCATTGGTTTCTCAAAGACGAGGGAACAAATTCTGGTTTAGTAATCGCTCTCGATACCAGCATAAAGTCAGTCTCAACCCAAATGAAATTCCAGTGATTTTCCACAGCTATCTCAATCGCTCTAATAACCCACATGAATTCAGCCACTAAAGCATACTCTTCTCCTAAGTTTTGAGCAAAACAACCAATACAATCCGCTAAATGATTCCTGAAGATACCGCCACAGGCGGCCTTAGCATGAATACCGACTAAGGTACCATCAGTATTGCACTTGATCCATGATGACATAGGTGGTTTCCAAATAACCTCAATGATTGTGGAAGCTTTGGGAGGAGGAATTTTAATTCCAAAAGCTTTAAGAACAAGGAAGTCTTTTATTGAACATGTAGAGTTGACATCTAAGCAAGTACCTAATAAATGAACATTGGAAATCATGATGTTGAGAGCAGACTCCCAAGGAGTGGATTTATTCTGAAATTTCTTCAAATTCTTACAATGCCAAATTGTGTTGAAAATGTTGATTATAGCTGATTGAATAACCAGCCTACAGTGTTTTGACCAAGGACCATTACAGACATCCCAAACATTTATGAAATTGCAACTGATACCCTGTTGTAAAATAGTTGCAAACCTATTCCAGAAAGCATATGCAAACTGGCAGTGGAAAAAAAGGTGAAGGATGAATTATGAATTAGCTCTACATAGCTCACATTTAGAGGGAAATATGGACCACCCTCTGACAGCTAATGTGTCATCTGTAGGGATTTTTATATGCATCAGTTTCCACATAAACAATGATTTTGCTGGAGGAATGCCTTTATGCGATATTTTGTTTTCCCACCCCACTTGGTTACCATGAGGAGAGAAGAAAAAATATGCATCTTTAATAGAAAGATTCCCATCATTAGAATAATCCCAAAGCAGTTGGTCAGGGGAAGGACCTAAAGGAACCTGGACCTTGGACAATATGTTACTAATATTAGGAAACCAGACAGTTAAACCAGGAGGCAAGTTCCAGGTGGATTTGTCCAAAAATTCAAATGCTGTGGCATTGAGTTTCTCATGAGCAAAATTAGGAATTTCTAGCTGCTTAATCAAAGGCTCGCTACACCAGTTATCATTCCAGAAATTGATTCTACCACCATCTTCTAGATTCCACCAAGAATTAGAAACCAAGGTGTTATAGCTACCTTTTATGCAAGACAAAATGGATGAGGATATATGATAATTAATAGGTTTGTTATTTCTCAACACTCTATTTCTGAGAAATAAAGCCCACTGGCTAGAAGAATTAACAAATTCCCATCACTTTTTAAGATTGGTTGCCTCATTCACTTTAAACAAAGATCTTAAACCTAACCCACCTTCCTTAAATGGTCCACAAACTTAATGTCAGGCTACTGTAGTGAGTTTCCTCTTATAAATATCCCCACTCCAAATGAAATTTCTAATACATT
This sequence comes from Lathyrus aphaca, assembly GCA_963966055.1. Taxonomy (NCBI): domain Eukaryota; kingdom Viridiplantae; phylum Streptophyta; class Magnoliopsida; order Fabales; family Fabaceae; genus Lathyrus; species Lathyrus aphaca. Next base: position 517,857,354 of record OZ014522.1, read on the forward strand.
TTCCATCTTTTTAATCAAGCTGACCGACCATGAAAATATTAGTAAGTTATACATAAGCATACTATGGATAATATTTTTAACCAATTCGACTCTACCTTCCATGCTCAGAATGGATGCTTTCCACTTAGACATTTTAGATTTGACTTTATCTAAAATGGCTTGAAATTTAATCAATTTTGGTTTTCCCCTAAAGATGGTTACTCCATGATAATTGAAAGGAAGTTACCCTTCCATGAAACCAAGAGATTGGATAGATCTAGCTAGAGTTTAAGAAGGTACAAACCCTATATGATATGTGGACTTGGAAGGATTAACCAACTGTCTAGAGCATTGCCCATATTTGAGGAAAAGATTCTTCAACGCCTCCACATTGGAACTATTAGCCTTGCAAAATATCATTATGTCATCAACATAAAGAGTGTGAGAGGGAACTGAAGAATTACCAGGACCCTTTTATGAGATTCAGCTTACCATCTTCAACTAATTTGGATATTTCTCTACTAAGAACATCCTCATCAAGGCAAAAAAGGAGGGGAGATAGCGGATCACTCTGTCTCACCCCTCTTTTGCAACTAAAAAACCCAACCTGAACCCCATTGACAACAATTGAAAGCATGGCTGATTCCAAAATCATTTTTACCCACCCACAAAATTTAACTGAGAGACCAAATCTCTGAAGAACCAACAACAACAAAATTCCAATCGAGAGTGTCAAATACCTTCCTTATATCAATTTTTATTGCAAAGTTTCCTCCAAAGGATCTCTTGTTGAGCATATTTATAACCTCAGAGGTAAGGTAAATGCACTCAACAATAGACCTTCCATTAATAAATCCTCTTTGCTCAAGGGAAATGAGGAAAGGAATTAAAGGAGTAAGCCTGTCTGCCATGATCTTAGTAAGGATTTTGAACTTTAAATTAGTCAAAGCTATAGGTCTATAATTATCCACCATACTATCATTTGCATATTTAGGAATGAGAATAAGGGAGTTGACATTCCAGTTAGGAAGAAACCATCATGTTGAGAGGAATTGAGTAACAACATTGATGACATCCTCTTTGATTATGTCCCAATAATATTGGAAGAAGTGACCCCCAAAACCATTTGGACCAGGAGAACTATCTTTGTTTAAAGTAAAGACAACATGCTTGATTTCATCAGGACTAGGCAAATAAGTGAGCAGATTATTGGCCATATCAGAAACCATATTAGGAATTACCTATTCAACAAGACCATTCTCCATCGAATTATTGCTACTATTAAATAGCCCTTCAAAATGGTCCAAGAAAATCTTAGAAATAGAACTAGAATTAGTGATCATATTTCCATCACGTATGATAGAAGAAATTGATTTGGTGCAGTTTCGAACTTTGTTCATCTTATGGAAGTATGTTGTGTTCCTATCACCATTAGAATGCCAATTGACTTTAGCTTTGTCTCTCCAAATGATATCCTTTAGTTTCAAAGCAATCTCTAAATAAATTTGAGCATATTGCTCCTTATCAATAAGGTCATCAGTCTGACAATTTCTTTGAAATGTCATCTAGTTTAGAGGTGGAATTTTTAAGAAGTTCATGAACATTACCAAAAGTATCTTTGTTCCAAACCTTGAGCCTTTGTTTAAGATACTTCAGTTTTTGAGCAAGAATGAACATAGGGCATCCATAGACCTTTAATTCCTAGCACCTATTGATCACATTAATACAATCAGGGTGTTCTGACCACATAGATAGAAACTTGAAATTAGAAGCTACCTTGACAGTAGAATAATCAAAGACAAAAAGGATGGGATAATGGTCTGATTTGTGTCTAGTCAGAGTAGAAATAGAGGAACTGATGCAGTTGGAAACCCAATTTTGATCACAGATGACCCTATCAAGTCTCCTTTCAATAGAGTTTGCTTCCTTTCTTTTATTATGCCAGGTAAATTCAGCTCCCCTGGTGGGAGATGAATCAGAGAATTAAAGTCAATCCATTCTTGAAAATCCTCAATAAGGGTTCTACACGAATTTAAATGACCTTTATGTTCACGAGCTCCAAGAATAGTGTTAAAATAACCTACAAAGCTCCAAGGCACATCTTTAACCATATGCAAATTGGCAATAATGGACCACAACTCCCTTATCTTAATGTAATTGGTTGAAGCATAAATGGATGACATTCCAAAACAATAAGCTTCATCTGCAATGATAAAAGAAACATGATGCTCATCTTGAAGTAAGATATGAGGATCTAAGTGGAAAGAACATAGGCACCACAATTTGGGAAGCATCTCAGGTCCATGATTAACTGAAAGACCTTAACTGTAATCTTGAGGGAAAAAATTGATGGAAAATCCTCTAACCCCATCCAGGGTTCAGCAATGAAACAAAGGTCAGGTTTTTGTTTTAAAATAAGGTTTTTAAAAGCTAATATGTTGGGATGATTAGCTATTCCTATGACATTCCAAAAAAAAATACACTTCATCTGGCCAAACTAGAAGAGCATGCTCGAGCTCTAGTACTAGGACCAACCTTGACTATTTTCTAGACAAATTTGGACTTCTTATGTTATTTAGAAATCACCAGCTGGAAATTGTTGTCTAGATCAACAAGATCATCAAGATCTTCAGCCATGTTAGCCTAATAATTCTTAAGAAAGTCCATGTCTTGTTATAACTGATTATGGAGATAAGGCTCAGAATCAAGCAATAGGGTATTATCCATCTGAGTTGCATCAACAAATTCTGACCCTGATCCACTTGAAAGATCCTCAAAAGTAGGATTAGGATCAAGAATTTGATTGCTTATGTAAGAGACTAAAGCAAGGGTGTTGTCTGGCAAGAAAGGTCCATATTCCACAATAGGAAACTTAGTATTTCCATCCCTAGGGATTAGGGAGGACTGACAGAATCCCTTATTATCACCTAATTGATTATTAGTTTCAGGATTAATAACCTTCATGTTGTAAGGACTCAGCTAATGAGAGGCATATCTATTGTTCAAACCTATGTTTTCTGTGCTACTACTACCAACAGTGTTCTAATAGCACTAGCTATAACTTACAAGATTTTAGGTCTCCAATATTCCTGAGAGAGGCTAGAGATTCAGATTATACCTGGGCAGAAGTTTGGCGTTGAGTAAAAGGATTAAAATCCTTTGTCCAGGAAAACAACTTCAAACTTCCCCGATTTAAATTCCAAGAACTTACCGATCGAACACGTTGAAGATCATCCATACTTGTAAACAAAAATTTGAAGTATCCTTTCCCAAGATAAATAAGCCCTCATTTACCCAGAGAACTCCAAAACTCAGAAAGCTTTTTCTTAAGAGCATCTACTTTCAGGGGTATAACTCGTTTTGGCCAGATGATTCTACCATGAAGGTTGAACTTGCAAGACGCGAGACCTGCAATATACTCTTATTCAGTAATTGTAATATACACCCAATCTCCTTTGACTATCAATTGAGGAAGTTGACTAATTGGTATATTACAAACATTATTGATCGCCTCAACAAATGATTTTTTTGAGACCGGTGGAGCTTTGTTGCTATCTATGGGATTGTTAAGAATATATGGTTGAAGACAAGACCAAGGAACAAGAACTGGAGAGGAAGCCAATGAAGGGTAAGATGAAGGCGAACTAAGTCGGCAGAGGTTGAAGAAAAGAGAAAACCCATTAGAAGGGGTTCCTTTTTGAACAAATGGTTTGTAAAGTAACAAATGATTTAGACATGTTCAATAATGTATATTTCATCAAATCACATTTATATTTTAAAATTATGTTGATAATATAATAGATTAAACTATTTACACTCTCAATATCAATGTACTATTTTTAATCTCCAAAATATTTATCAATGCACTACTTTGTTAATATTTGTTGAAAGAAATTTTTGACTTTAAGTTGACCAGAAACAAACACAAGTATGAACTAGTTAGTGTCTCTAGAGATGAACTTGAATTTCTTTTAATCAAAATCCCATATTGAAGGGATAATACACTTTAATAGTGTTTATATATATGGTAGGTTTATTTTAGAAAGAGTATACAATTTTGTAAAAAGGTGAGTAACGTTGTTCCTCTTCCCCTTTTTACAAACACTCATTTGGGTCAAAATTTCTCAGTTAAATATGAATGGTTCATTTATTTTATTGTTTTATTTGAGAGACGTCATGATTGAGTGATTGTTTTATATAATTTTGAACAGTATCACAAAACATATTAAAAATAGAGATCTAATCATGACTCGACCTAATAATTTTTTCAAAATGACGAATACAAGGGATACTTAAAGCTTTGAAAGGAAACAAGCTCAACTCTTCCGACAAATAAATCACAACCACTCCCCAACCAAAATTTTACTTCTTTCCAAATTCTCATGTTGAAGGAACAATTTCCAAAAACATGATTTTTAGTTTCATCCTCTTCTAAGCACAATACAAATTTATTATCACTAATATCAGTCAAAATTTTCCTCTTCAATAATTGATCTTTAGTTGTCAATCTATTGAGAATCAGCTTCTAGTCGAACAACTTTACATTGGACGATATCTCAGTTTCTATAATAAATTAAGAGAAGATCGATTATCCGTAATTTATATTCACGTATCACTCATTAAATAGTAATGTTGAATATGAGGAAGTGTATCAGAATTGTACATTAAGAAAATATAAACTTAATGCATACTATTTATAAGGGCGATACTTTTCTTACAAATCAATTTTATAATCTATCAATAATTCTTAGAGTTCGATGCATTACTTTTCTTACAAATCAATTTTATAACCGATTAATAATTCTTATGCATGAAAAAAATTCGAACTCGCCATATATTTTCAATAAAATTCTTATATAAATTAATCACTGGATATTAGGCATGACAAATAAATTCCCAACCGTTCGCCCAAAATTAATAGAAAAAATCAAATTTAATTGGAAAAAGGTGCAAATGTGGAAAAAATCCAATTTTATTTACGGGGTGTGGGTGGGGATCAGTCCCAGAAACAACCCCCCATTATTAAATTTATTTTTAATAATTTTATCACTCATTTTTACTTTTTAATCTTACATATTTATTAGAATTATTATTATTATTTTTAAATATAAATTAAATTAAAAAATTAATCATTATGATTATTTTTAAAATTATCAATATATTTAGTTAAATTATTAATGTTTTTTATTAATGAAAAATACACAGTTAAAAAATATATAATTTATGCGGGTGAGATAAGGTGGATGCAGAAAAATATGTTTCCCGATGAGGACGTGGGTGAGTGACCAATTAATATTCCCTACCGGATAATCTCAAGGATTGGTCTAGTGGTGAAGAATTGGATCTTAATAGTTTGTTTCTTTTAAGGTCTCAAGTTCGAATACTACGGATACTATAGACTAAAAACAAGACCATGTGAAATGCATTAATGAAAGTACTTTAGCATAAGAAATCCATGTGAAATGGACAAAGACTAGGAAGCACTTTAACGAAATCATGGAGCGTAATCTATGTGCACAAAGTGAAAAGCATATGGAAATTAGATATGACAAGTGCAACAATTAGGTAAAATCCACATGCAAATGTGAATATCATCTTAACCAACAAAATGATGTGAATGTGTTTAAGCTATGTCCGTGTCTGATATATCACAATGAAAAGACATAATAATATATGCCTTGTGCTACATAAATACAAACCTAATAATTATAATTGTCAAATTCCATTGCACCAATTGATCCACAATTGTTTCAGCATAATAATTCTCAAACATTCACATGGCTTTGTTTTTTCTAAACACTTAATTTACTCCTCTAATTTGGTGTCCAAACTTTGATCTTTTAGTTGTGAGCATGGTCTGGTAATGTTATGATATATTTGTTACATTTGCCAACATAAAAAAAAACTGCCACAAGATAGTGCCAGCCCAATTAATTTAGAGACATATAGTAAAGTTTAGATTAAAAATTTTTAAATTAAAAATAACATAATTATAGATTTTTAAAATTTTGAAAATAATAAAATTTATTAAATAATAAAATTTTATTAAATTATTTTTAAAAATTAACATCTATTTATGAGTTTTAAGAATTAAAAAATTAAAATGTATTTTAGAGATTTTAATTTTTAATTTTTAAATTTGAGAAAAGGAAAGAAAAAAAAAAGAGATATAATTTTCATTAAGGTAAAAGATTGTTAAAAAATTAATACATATTATATCTTAAAAATTGTGTATGCAATATATGAACAATATCATATGTTAAAAATTATTAAGTAAATAATAGTTAAAAATTGAGAAAAACTAATTGTATACAAAATCTAACATATAAATTTATACGCATCATATGTTAAAAATTGTGTATTATATTATATCAACAATATGACAATCAAACTTAAATTCGTTTATGAAATTAACCATCAAAATTTAAATCCATATCGTTTTAGTCTCTCCCTCATATTTCTTAACTCGTAATTGTTAATCAAAGGGCTTGTGTACGATCTTTGCAGTTGTAGTTTATTCATTTTACAAAACTTTAATATGCTATGTAGTTTATTCTCTTAAAGGTTAATTTTTTACAAAACTTTAATATGCTGCTGTAGTTTATTCTCTTAAATGTTAACTTTTACAACTAAAAAAACTTTAATATATTGATTTCGTTTCATATTTTCAATAAAAAAAATGATATTTTTTATACAATCCTTTGAAAATCATAATGAGCCTTCAATTTAAAACATTTTAATGTATTGATTTTATTTTATATTTTCAATGACAAATGGTTTTCTTTATATAATTCTTTGAAATTTATAAAAAGATATACTATTTCTTCTAAATGTATTATTAAATTTTACATTATAATATATTTAAAACTTGATAATTACTATTTTAAATTAAGTTATTACAGTTAAATAGATAGTAAATTTATAGATGAGTTATTATATTTATATTTTTTTAAACAATCTAATTTAATCTTGACTAACTTATTATTTTTAAAGTTTTATAACATTTCTCACTAGTTTTCTTTCTTTTATTCTATTATACTAACTCTAAATAAAACATATAAATATTTCTTTTATACAAAATATTAATACATTATTTAAAAATATGTGTTACTACGAATGAGTATCAAAGATTGTCATTGCAACTATGTCTTTAATCTATTTTAAATATATAAATTCTAAAGTATTTGATAATTACATTTTAAACCTTTTGAGTAAATATTAAAATTAATTTAATTACAAGGTTAAAAATGACTACTTATAAAATCCTTATTTTATATTTATTTCGTATTAAATATTGTTGATGTGGCATGTCCACAATTTTTGTTGTTTTTTATTTTTTTTAATTAATTCATTTTATTCTATACAATTAATAAGAGACATGTAGATTATTAATCCTAATTAAATATTACAATTAATATTTACAGCTAAAATATTTTGAGTAATGTGTATATCACATTGGAAATACAACCGTCGACCTTTGCACTTCTTATTTAGTTGATTCATTTTAACCAAGTTCATGGATTTATTTATTTCCTCCCTCATCAAACGATTTCACTCACGTATAAGATTCCTTTGTAAAAAGATGTTTCATTCATGTATATGGTCATTTTGATGATTTGAAATTTTCTTTGATCGTTCATCTTTTTTAGGAAAAATTACATGTCCGTTTGATTGTTTATCTCATACATATGTTATGGGTGATTTGTTTAAAGTTTTCATAAATTGTTTGATAAATACAATTTGTGGGTCATGTTGTTCAGATTTGGAGCAAGGTTTTGGTTTCAGTCACTCTTCTATAAAACGAAAAAGAGTAAGGCAAATTTATGGTTTCTTGATTATTACCTTTATGTTACTTCTTGCACTGCTGAATTTTAAGTAGTTATTGTTGTTGAATCCCTTTATAAAAAATCATAATTTTGACTTCGCTTGCAATGTGTTCGAGAAAATGCCTCAACCGAATTTCTCCTATTTTCTTCTATATCTGTTTTGATTTTCTTATGTTGTGAGGTTGTGTTATTGTGCTGATTGATGCTCCAATTGCTAAAGGAAATGGATGTCTTTTTATGATTGATCCTCACAACAGTTATAATTATCGGTTGTTGTTAAAAAATATTTTAGGTTGTTTTTTGATAATCAATTTTAGCATATTGTTTATGTTTGCAGATTATTTAACAAGGAATTTGTGAAGACTTATTCCTGGATATATATCTTTTGTTAATAATATTTTGCTTTTGTTAAATCTGAATTCTGTTATGATGTATAACATTCATTCTTCTTCATCTGCTTTTACTTTTCAGGTATATGCATGTTGTAAATATTAATTGTTGTATTTGTTGTATATCGTATACTTTCTGTTTTATGCATGTTGCATCTGTTTTATTTGTTGTTTACCGGGATTTATTTATTTCCTCCCTCACCAAACGATTTCACTCACGTGTAAGACTCCTTTGCAAAAAGATGTTTCATCCATGTATATGGTCCTTTTGATGATTTGAAATTTTCTTTTATCGTTCATCTTCTTTAGAATAAAATTTTTGGGTCATGTTGTTCAGATTTGGAGCAAGGTTTTGGTTTCATCCACTCTTATATAAAATGAAAAAGAGTAAGGCGAATTTACGGTTTCTTGATTATTACCTTTCTGTTACTTCTTGCTCTACTTTTAAGTTATTATTGTTGTTGAATCCCTTTATGAAAAAGCATAATTTTGACTTCGCTTGCAATGTGTTAGAGAAAATGCCTCAACCAAATTTCTCCTATTTTCTTCTATATCTGTTTTGATTTTCTTATGTTGTGAGGTTATGTTATTGTGATGATTGATGCTTCACTTGCTAAAGAAAATGAATGTCTTTTATTATTGATCCTCACAAGAATTATAATTATCGGTTGTTGTTAAAAAATATTTTAGGTTGTTTTTTGATAATCAATTTTAGCATATTGTTTATGTTTGCAGATTATTTAATAAGGAATTTGTGAAGACTTATTCATGGATATATATATATATATATATATATATATATATATATATATATATATATATATATGTATATATATATATATATATATGTATATATATATATATGTATATATATATATATGTATATATATATATATATATGTATATATATATATATATATATATATATATATATATATATATATATATATCTTTTGTTAATAATATTTTGCTTTTGTTAAATCTGAATTCTATCATGATGTATAACATCCATTCTTCTTCATCTGCTTTTACTTTTCAGGTATATGCATGTTGTAAATATTAATTGTTGTATTTGTTGTATATCGTATTCGGTTTGTGAATACTCACCGTCTGCAAACAATCATTATTCATGTTGCATTTAGTTTTTTATTTGTTGTTTATCGTGTTCTTCCTCCTCTGCTTTTACTTTCAGTTTTATGCATGTTGCATCTGTTTTATTTGTTGTTTATCGGGTTCTTCTTCATCTGCTTCAGACTGATTAAAACTCATCATCTTTTAACAGTTTTTATACAAATGAATCTAATTGATTTGGAGGAAAGAGTTAGTAAAATTAGTGTCAAGGAGATATGTATGTTCATGTTCATAGTACATACTGTAATTTAGTTTAACATTAGACTTACTTTTTGATTGCATGTTGCAGGTCTATTCAATGTGTTTTTGGTGTAGTGATGCCCACCAAGGGTAGAAACTATGAGAAATGAATGTTGTAGGATGTATGTTTATTATATAATTATGTTCAGTTTCAGTCATGTTCATTGCTTTTAATTTGGCCATTGGAGAAGTAGCATGTGATTTGATATTTGCAACTATCTATTTAAGGATAAGCATGTAAACTGCCTCAATGATTAATTTTTGCCTTCGCAGGTTTCTTTTTTGAGCAAATCTAATATGTTTATTATATCATTTCCACCCTTATAAATATTTTTGTGCATTTTGGTGCCTTTGAAGATTATAATCAGTATACTTTTTATTTATTTAAATAGACTCTTTTTACGTATCAATGGAATATTATTACATATTATTTAAACAAAACAAAAAGTCTATACAAATAATCTAAATTAAAACTAATAAACATGATTTTGTATGCCTCATATGTTATTTTGTATATCTAATCATTTTAAATAAAAAACTAATATTTTATTAATATTCCACATTAATTATAAGACACAACTTTACAAAATCAAGGGGATAAGAATGATAAATATTACACATTTATTAATGATATTTAATTTATTTAATAATTACTTTTTAAAAATATTATCTTCCATCAAATCTCAATCAAATAATTATTCCATTTAAGATATTTTTGTATACATTTGAAATTATCTCTTCTGTCAATGTATCAAAATATAAAAATAATCTACTAATTTTACAATTTTCTTTGAGATATGCAAATAAAGTGACTCATCAATATACAAAGAAAATTATTAATAATAGAAATAAAGTGGCTCATCAATATACAAAGGTAATTTTATTTAATTTTTTATTTTAAATACGTGAAAAATATACAAGAAATATATAGGCACATATTTTAAAAATTTACTCTCTATTATCAAAAAACTACCTTATATGTAAATAAATTAAAATAAATAGTTAATTTAATATAAAATAGGTTTTTTTAGTTTATACTATTAATTCATTTTCATTGCATATATATTTCATTTAATATATTTTATTATAATTAAATATTAATTCATTTGATAGGTAAATATGCCCTTAATCACAAGGAGACCAAACTTATCAATTTCTTAATGACTGTATTTATATGATTTTTTACCTTTTAGTTTTTAAGCTCTTCAAATTAAAAAAAAAAATGAATTCAATATAATACTGCAACATTAATCTAATAAAAATGTCATCAGATTTTAGGATTAATAGGTTTAATCTATTATCAATATATAAATCATTAGCGCTCTTTTTAAATATTAATTCAATGTCATTTAAACCATGAGAATTAAAATGATTACTTTATCATTTATGAAGTTTTTTAATACATGTCTCAAATTACTATTATCATGATAAATAATGATAAATAGACAACAATAACACAATCTATTCACTCCAAAATTAAATAAATAAATAAATACATAAAAACACACAACTCAATATCTATCCTCTTTATTTTAAATTTGAAATTTCTTACTGAGTATTATATATATATATATATATATATATATATATATATATATATATATATATATATATATATATATATATATATATATGGATGTAAGTGGATCAGAAAAACCAATTAAACCGATAATCCAAACCAAACCAAACCGAAAAAAATGATTGTTTTTGGTTCGGTTCAAAAACCAAACCAAACCAATAAAACTGAGGTAGTTTGGTTCAGTTCTCGGTTTTAGTTTTTAGGAACCGCTAAACCGATGAACCGAACCGATGTGTAATACCCCGTATTAAATTAAACACCCTGGATAATATTAATTAGGATAAATTAATATTATCTGACTCAGAGATATTTTCTGGATATTCTCAAATTGGACCCATTAGTATACTAACTATTGTATATTGGTATAATATACATTGTTTGGTTTTTAAGAGAAAGAGAAACAAGTTATGTATTATAAAAAGAAAGAAATTTGGTAAGAGAAAGAAAAGAGAAAGAAGGAAAAAGAAGAGAAAGAAAGGGAGAAGAGAAGAGAAGAAGAGGAAGAAAAACCCTAAGAGAGGAAATGCTCGGATCATCACCATTTCTCCACCAAATCTTCATCTTCACCAAACTCCTCTTCATTGGTAAGGTGAGTTCTTAGTTAGAAACATTTTCTTTTGAGTTTTGGTTGAATTTGTGAGTTTTAGGGTTTTATAGAAAATCTAAGAATTGATAGATTAAACAGTTAAAACTTGATAAAATGGAAGTATAATGATTAATATATGTTCATATACATGTTTCGTGATTGATTATTCTGTGTTGGTGATGTTTGAGTCGCGTTTGGCATGGAAATGTAGTTTTCCCGTAAGCCTGAGTTTTCTGGAATCGCAGAGCTCGCTCAGCGAGATATGTAGGAAGTTCCTCGCTCAGCGAGCTGACCCTCGCTCAACGAGACCTGCGAGTTCTGCTTTGTGTTTTTAAATCGTAACTTGTGATCCGGGTATCCGATTTTAGTGCTCCGCATATCAATTCGAAGCTGAGAATAATTACTAATTGACAATGCTAAGAGATATTACGTTTACCCGACTTTTCCTTTTAACCGTAATTATGTTAGTTAGAGAATTTTGGAAGTATGCCTAATCATGAGGATTGATTGAGAGTAGATACATGAGATCATTGTGAGAATTTTTTAATGGAGAAAGAGTGAGGAAATCTTGCCATAAACAAGTAGTGTGACCTAGTAGTGTAACTAGGATTGTTGGGTGGTATAATTTGTGAGATGCCTAGTTATACCTAGTTTGTTGTGAACCGTTGGCATGCTATACACGAATCCTCCGTAATAGTCTTGTGTAAGTCTTGAGGTGGGTGATGTTGAGTCCCATGGGAAGCATCCATAAAGATTTGAGGTGTGTATATTACAAGATCCTCCGTATTAGTCTCGTGTAAGTCTTGAGGTGGGTAGATCTTGGTCCCACGGGAAGCATTCGTACGTAAAGGCTAGAGGTGTATATTATGAGGTGTCCTCCATAAAGTCTTGTATAAGTCTTATTGTGGTTACTTTGTTTTTTGCAAGAGCATTCGTACAGAATGAGGTACCGGTTATATAGATGCGGGTATTTTGTTTGAGGCGTGTATGTCACGAGTCCTCCGTAAGGTCTTGAGTAAGCCTTGAGGTGGGTTACCTTTAGTCCCACGTGAAACATCCGTAAGGACTTAAGGTAAGTGCTACACTGATTAGACTATGATCTTGAGTAAGCCTTGATGTGAGTTACTTTTAGTCTCACGTGAATCATCCGTAAAGATTGAGGTTAGTGTTATATCGAATCCTCCTTAATAGTCCTGAGTAAGTCTTGAGGTGGGTTATCTTTAGTCCCACGGGAAGCATCTGTAAAGGCTTGAGGTTGATGTTTCACTTGTTTAATGGTGTGAACGTTGTATGGATCGTTGTTCCATCTCGTGCCGAATCCTTTTTGAGAAGTGATCAAGGGCTTGAGTTAGGTTTGATAGAACATTGTAGAGCTGAGAGAACTCTAAGATAGAGAACCCACTGAGATGTTATTATCTCACCCCACTATTTGTTGTTGTTTTCAGATTCCTTTGTCCAGGTTTGATTTACAAGTGGAGCTATGCTCGGGATGTTTCAAGTGAAGCATAGTTTTAGTCTTCCGCTGTGTACCTATGTATCTTTGTACAATAATGGATATTGTATTGTTCTTAGCTTTATTATTTTTAGTATGATTTCCATGTCTTATGCCATAGTTTGTATAATTTTAGAATTTGGACAAGAATGTAAATCATACTAGTAGGTATTTATGATGGTGTCAATACCAAAAAAATTAACATTGTATGATATTATTCTAGATATATATTATATGGGTGTTACACGATGACTTTAAATACTTACTTAAAATTTTATTTACCCAATTAATATACTCAAATATTGTATTGGTCAAATATTTCTCTATCTTTGTTTACACTTCATTTCTTTGAGCCAAATATGTAGTCAAAATTAAACTCCAAACATAAAAAATAGACACCATAAGCCATAAAAACTTGCTCTCGCCAAATTGTTGCTCTGACTATCTGTCACCATTGTTTCTCTCGCCATCGTTATTCTTATAGATTATGGTTTCCTTATTCATCATCAAGTTCTCTTCGTTACTTTTCATCTTATTTTTTTATCTTTTATGTTTCTTTTTCAACGAATTTCCTTCTAATCTTGTTACAAAATAGTTTTGATGTGTGAAACTTGTTAATTTATGTGTATTGAAACCTTTTTTTCTTTATTATTGTGTTTTATTTGTTAAGCTTTCAAATTCCTTTCCAACCTTTTCATGTAAAGTGTCAACTTTTGTATTCGGTAGTGAACTTATTTCATAATGCAATGAAAATATGTAATTGTTTCATATGGATTAAGAATAACTTGTATGTTGTTTGAAAAGTAGAACATGAAATATATCATATGAAATGTATTATTTTAAAAAATAATTGCATAAAATACATCGAACAATAATAAAGCAAATGATACACAAATAAATATAATGTTTAGAAAAAAAATATTGTAAACAGATCAACCAAACAAAACCAAACCGAACCAAACCAATTATTTTGGTTTGGTTCTATTTTTCAAAAACACTAACAATCGAACCAAACCAAACTGATGGAGATATCGTCAGTTTGGACAATTCTTTTGACTAAAACTCGGTCCAAACCGAACCGATTACACCCCTATATATATGTGTGTTTTGTGGATTTTAAAATTATCGGTCACATATATGAGTTTCTCTTTGATTTTTTTATTACGTTTAATTGTTCTCACATTATTCTAATAAAAATAATTTTAAATTTCGTATTTTAACAATTATAATAATTAACACTAATTTACCTAATGAAAAATAAATTGATATAGAATTAACAGTTCTAAATCATTAATAATAGAAATAATAATATTTCTAAAATTAATATTCCAGTGATTAATGCTTCTTTTAAATCTTAATTCAATATCATTTAAACTATTAGAATATTTTAATGATTATACTATCTTCTTTTTTTAATAAAAGAGGAATATTATTAATTCAAAAAAAAAAGTTAAGTACAAAGTATGGGTGGCAAAACGGGTCGTGGCCCGCCGGACCGGCCCGCACACCTGTCAAAAAGTGGCGGGTTGGGTTGAGATTTTAGATCCGCCGCCCACTAAAACCCGCCCCGCTAAATCCCGCCACCCGCCAAAACCCGCCGCCCGCCAAAGCCTGCCACATCTATATAATAACACTATTTAAGTATTTGGAAGAGCCTATGAAAATAGTTTGTGATATGTACATAAGTTGTAATTAGATTATTAGGACTAATCTACTTTCTCTTTCTTTATTGTTGGACAAGTATTTGAATTTTTCTAATGAAAAATGACAAAAGTGTGATCGAAATTTGAATTTAGATCATATAAAATACTAAATGTGATATTATATATGATAAGAGTATTATTTCACTAAAAGTTGATGTTTTAGGCTAATAAAAAGTATGCATTTTAAATGTTGGTTTGATGTATTTTTATTGAAATGTAGAAAGAAGAATCTTTTAATTTATTTAAAAAAATAGAAAAAATAATTAAAAAAGAAGGCGGGCAAGCCCGCCGCCCGCCAACCCGCCACCTTGGCGGGGCGGGCTAGACTTTTATGCCCATTTCAACTTGGCGGGCATGCTCGCCCCGCTATTTTTTGGCGGGCTTTAGGCAGGGCGGGCACCGGGCGGGGCGGGCGGCCCGTTTTGCCACCCCTAGTACAAAGCAATCCAATTGGATCCAGCAACTCAACTGACAAAATTGACAAATGATTAAGGACACTAAAACATCAGTCTAGCTACATACTTCCTTAATTTATTTGTATACCAACTCTTATAAGTAATCATATCTATAATCTCCTCCACGATGTTCTTATTCCATTTATTATGGAATATAACATCGTTCCTATATTTCCAAACCATGTATACAGTTTCTGTAAACGCTAGTTTTAGAAGACTCGCTTTCGCCCCTTCTTGGCTGAATTTTCCATTATCCACAGAAGTTCTTCGGTCCAAGGAGCAGGCTGTGATCAATTTTCAGCCATCTTAGGACTTTATTCCAGATATTTATTGTACTATTACAATTAAAGAATAAGTGATTGATTTTTTCATCTATCCTCATGCAAAGGCTACAAATACTATCGTGGATCATTCCAAATCTTATCAAACGATCCTTTGTCGCCAATCTCCCATGACAAGCAAGCCACATTGTTGTTATAGCTCTTGGTCTGGCATAGTTCCTTTTCATCAGGAATCTTCAAGGAACACTAGGGCTGGACTCCATCATATATATGTATATATTCCTCATTATAACTTTATCTCTAATCACTTGCGTATCTCATTCCTGCTTCAATTGAATAACAAAATTCCTTTGAGAAAGAATATTATTAAATCTCCATGACCAATAATTCTTTGGTTGAATTTGCATGATATCTTGTTTCTTTATGTAGTACATATGTACCCATTTCACCCAAAGATTATCCTACTTTTTACTTAAATTCCTTAAGCCACCCTGACAACTTGGTTTACAAACATTTTTCCAAGCCACTGGACTTTTCTTTTTGATCTCATTACCTCCTGTCCAAACAAAAGATCTACAAATGCCATCATCTTTTTTCAAAACATATTTTGGGAACGGAAAACATTGCATCCAGTAATGAGCTACTGAAAAAGAGATACTTTTTACCAGTTGAAATCCCCCAGCTTGACTGAGAAGTTTAGTAGTCCAGTATCACATTCTACTAATAATTCTATCCACTAACGGTATATAGTCACTTATGGTGAGTTTCTTACTAGTAAGTGGTACTCCCAGATAACGAATAGGGAATTGGCCTTCGACCAAATTGGTAAGAGTCTTCATTGTAACTTTAGTTGAATCATCTACCCCGCCGAAAAACATTTTGCATTTGGTCGGATTGATGATCGGCCCTGTATCATCCGAGAAGCGATTGAATTTTTTTATCATCAGCTCCACAGAAACAATATCACCCCTGCAAAATAGAAGTACATCGTCAGCAAACGTGAGGTGCGTGAGCCCCAATTTTTCACACTTTGCGTGATGGTTAAAGTCTCGATTTTGTTGATGTTTGTCCAGCAAGCGATTAAGATATTCCATCATGATTACAAACAACAACAGGGATATGGGATCCCCTTGACAGATCACATTACGAGCCTTTAAATTCTTTGTCAACTGACCATTAATGTTGAAAGTATACGTTACTGTTTTTACTGTAGTCATTATCCAATTTGTAAATATCCTTGGTAGCCCTATCTCTTGCATTATGTCTTCTAAAGCTCTCCAATCGACCATATCGTAAGCCTTTTGTAAATCCAGTTGCATCATACAATGAAGTGTTCCATCTTTACTATTGTAACCCTGTATTAAGTCATATGCCAACATAATATGGTTGTGGATATGCTGACCCGGAATGAATGCAGCCTGATTCAAACTGATAACATCCTTTAGAACAGTTCCCAATCTCGTCGTAAGAATCTTAGAAATGATTTTATAGACAGTGGTACATCCAACGATAGGCCTGTAATATCTCACTTCCTTTGCACTATCAGTTTTTGGAATAAGTGTGACAACAGTTCTGTTGATTTGCTTATACATAGTGCCATGCTCAAAAAATTCTGTAATTGCAGCCACCACATCTGTTTTTACAATAGGCCAACATGATTTAAAGAATTTAGCCCCGTATCCGTCAATATCGAGTGCTTTGAGATCTCCAATGTCAAATAAGGCCATCTAAATTTCTTTGACAGTAACTTTGCTCACTAGGAATCTTCTTTATTCCATGTTTATTTGCTTTCCTTTCTGCAACACTTATATATCAACATGATTGAGGGTATGGTTTTCTGTTCCCATAAGGCTTATATAGAATTCAATTACCTCTTGCTCTATCTCCTTCTGATTTGATAAGATAGTCTCATCTGTTTTCTGCAGCATTGTCATACTTTCAGTGTTGTTTTTGGCTTTTACATATGCATGGAAAATGCATTATTTTCATCACCCATCTTCACCCAATCCAACTTAGCTTTTTGTATCAGTGTCATTTCTTCAACAGTGTTCCACTTAATCACCTCATTAGTAAGAGTATGCACCATCTTAATTTTGTCTTCATCAAGTATGTTATTCATCAAATCAATTTGTGCCTTATGTAGATCATGTATTGATTTCTCAATGTTCTTGTTAATGTCACTTAAAGGCTTACCAAGTTTCCTAAGCACATAAGTAAGTCTTTTTAATTTCTTCCAAAGTAAACACATCGGACTACCTCGAGCAGGTTGATTCCAGCTATAATTAACAACTTCAGCATAGCCAGTTATGTTAACAAGGTTGTTATTGAATTTGAAACAATAGTTCTTCCGAATGGCATGTGCAACTTTAAGATAGAGTATTGCGTGATCAGAAACAATCAGATGGAGCACATTAAGGATCATATCTGCATTATCCTGGAACTAAGACAAGTTTGTAAGGACCCTGTCAATACGAGTATAGATAGGATCTGCACTCCTTTTGTTGAACCAGTTATAGTAATTGCATATATTGTTCGTATAGATAGGATCTACATTTTATATGTAATGCAAATCCAGACGTGACCCGTGCGATAGCACAGAAGTTATAAATTTTAGGTTTAGACAAAATTGACTAATATCTAAAAGTAATATTATTTGAATTGAAAAAATGATTTTATTCAAATTTGTAGTTTTAAAATTAACTCATCTTGATTCAAAAGAGTTTTTTTTTAACTCATCTGGATTCACGGGTAGATGTAAACGTATTTATGAGAGGCTATGTTGTAGACTGTTCATTTTAATGTCAATCTTTTAAACATTTCTCTAGCTGCAGTTAAAAGTTGGTGGATATTATTAGTATATATTTGTAATTATGTCAATGTTAACCAATTGAATAATGAATTCAAACTTTACAAATGATGATTTGGTAGACATGTATACATGAATTCATCGCACGGGTTTCTTACTAGTATAATTTTGGCAAAATATTCAAATTGGTCCCTTAAATTTATCTCGGGGTCCATTTTGGTCTCTTATTTTTAAAGAATTTCAAAATGGTCCTTTAATTGTTCAAAAAGGTCCACGTTAGTCATTTCCGTCAATTTTTTTAAACGGCGTAAAAAACAAGTACAATTGTATTGGACAACATATTCAACCACTACACCATTTCACTTATTTTAAATCAGTTTTACTAATCCTATACATTATCAGGAAAATCAGTTTTAAATACCTCTTCAAATTGAGTACAATTTCTTATATTAATCATGCTTAGTTGCGAAAGCATTCTGACCATAGCAAGTGGAAAAAGGTTTTTCAACCTTTTGCAACTATACACATATATATCTTTTAGGAAAATACACTTCAGCATTAGGAAGTTGCATAAGTTCTTCATTTTTGTCAACAATTTGTTCCAGTTCTTGACATTCGTAAACTCTAAGGCCTTTTCTCATTACTGTTAGGCCAAATATTAATCTACAAAACATGTTATATTCATAATAGTGATGCACATCATCATGGATAAAATGTGTACGTACAAGATGCAATAATTTTAGGCCAAATAACTATTGTAACAATACTAGGCCAAATATGAATTAATATTATTTAGTCTATATTAATTATTTAGTCTATGTTAATTAATATTAATTTTATGCTGCAATCGACTAATTAATATTATTGTTATATGCATCGTGTACGTTTTCTTAAATATTGCTGCAATTTTAGGCCAATTTTAGACCAATTTTTTTTTCATTATATACATCGTGTATGTTTTCTTTATGATGATAGATGGATGGTTTTGGCGATGTGTTTCTATCATATTGATGCTGTCAGTTATCTTTCTGATAACAAATAGCAAATAAACTAGAATAAGAGAACTGACAAAAAAAATACAGTGAAATCCAATAAAACAAATTGTTGTGTAAGACATACAAATACGTGTGAAATGATGTAGTGCTTTGATATGCTTTGCAGCAACCAAGTGAGCTTGTTTAAAGATAAGAGATCAAAATGGATTCCAAAGTAAACTTAATGGACCAATTTGAATATTTTATATATAATTTTTAAAAGTTTTCAAACGAATATCAAAGTTTGTCACTGCATGTTTTTAACATAGTGTATTAAAATTTTCAAGATCTCATTATTCGAAGTTCATTTTCAAAATATTAAAAATATAAATATTTATATTTCTCCATTGTTAATTAACACATGTTACTATTATCTTATAGCCAAAGCTCTATAACTAATACTTAAATAAGTAAAATTTTAGCTTGAAAATTTCTTAATAATTTCTTTTTTTTTCTATCTCGATGTTACTTATAATTAAAATAAAAAAATTAATTTTATATTAAAATGTTTATGTACGTTTTTTTTAATCAAAGATCTTATTTTAAAATTTGAACAGGGTCTCTGAACTGTTTGAGACGGTTATGCGGTGGGACACATCCTCATCTTTACTCCTGCCACCAAATTCATTCTCCATCCCCGTTATGGGGGAGTTTCTATCCTCATCCCCGTTCCTCGCAGATCCCCGCTCCCCATGGAACCTACATTTATCCATTAACATTTTTTTTTAAACATCTATATTTTCTATAAAAATAAAAAGCACAAGTATTTAACATATTTATTTATTTATTAAAAATGCTAGTATTTCACATTTATTATTTTTATATTAAAAATACTAATGAGACACAAAATAATAATATTTTTTTATATAAAATTCTATATAATGCTATAAAATTCAACACAATAAATTATAATACTTTTTTAGAGTAACAATATACCTAAACAACTACAAAAATTCTATACATTAATATTTATTTATTTTTAAAAATAAACATAAAGAAAATAAACAAAAATCTAATGTAAAATACAAATTATATATTAAATTAACTATATTCAAAATAAATAGAATATATGAGGGCTTCAAATTACAACTATGGTGACACATGCAAGTTATACATGTATGTTTGATTGCATTAAGTAATAGATTAAAAATATCGTACCCACAGGGAGTGGAAGAGATTTAGGTTGAACTTTTATAAACAATTTTTGGTTAAAAGGAGCATGAGTAAGGTGACAAATAACAAGTGATAACAGATATAAGGAGTCCACAGTGAAGAGTTAAAACTAATAAATAAAGAGGTGATAATATCAAGAGAGTGATTAATGAGCTATGACCCATTAATATCTTAAGAGTCAAATGTGTCACTGATATGAATTGTCGTGCCTCAAAAAGTTAGAATGTGATCTCAGTGTGTATCTCTACAACATCAAAACATGCATTACTAGGGCAAGGGAGTAAATCTCTAAGCCTCACTTACAACTCTAAAATGCGTCTGGTTTTAATTCTGAAAGCTCTTAATGACCTTAGCTTCTTATCTCTAAGCAAGCTAATTTAAGTGAATATCTTGATCCTACGTGTTTAACCACTTTTGTTATGAAATCCACTTGTTGTTGGATCTCTCACAACAACAAGTTTTTACCTTCTTCTAAGTTGATCATTCAAAGAATCAGATTTGTAACATAAAAACACATAACACAATAAGACACTTAAGTACACACCATTTCAACTTAAAGACAACATTATATTAACTTCATATTGCTTATCAAACAAGTTCTTAGCTCATAGTGAGTTGAGTATAAACTACTAAACTGAAACTACTAGGAAACATACTTAAATAGGATATGTAAAAGAAAAGACAACCTAATAGTGACTTAGAGTTCATTCGTGTTGGATAAACATCAAATGATGTCTTTAGTCACGCCAGCTCTCAGCATAACGTACAAGATTGGTTAAGAAGAAAAATGCTCTTTAATTCTCACTATCCCTCAAACTGAAATAAACTACTACTAAATATCCTGCTTGTTTGTTTTGTCTAACTATCTTCTTTCGAAGCTTAAGGCTAGCTTTTATAGACTTGAGTATGGATGTGAAAGAAAGTAAGCTTTGGATCTTGGGCCTTTGATTCAAAATGAGTATCTGACCCAAATCAAATCAACAAAGTCTCTATTTGTCCTTTATCCTTAGTGAACAAGTTTCCTAGTACAGACAACAATGGGAGACAAGACGTCTGTTGTAGGCTACTGTAGCAGATAATGGCGTAGAGGTACAGGCGGCGGATGGTTGGTGCAGGGCACAATTTTGTAGAAGTGGTCCCCACCATACTATGCTTTTGTCCCTTTGAATAATTGATCTAATATTTTTGCTCTTCTAATTCTTCCAAGCATTAACCAGCCACGTAGGCCCCAGAAACGCATTATCTCCAAGCTTTTATTTATTTGCTAATTGTGATCCTTAGAAACTTTAGATTCTTTAATTCATTCACACTTCCAGACTTTGTCTTGACCAGCCACACCTCAGTTTGCCTTTAGGATTGTCTTTCAAGACAAAAACACACATAAAAACTACAAAGGGAGCACCAAGTGTGCTTAAAACAGAATAAGCTAAAAATAGTAACATTAAATAAATAAACTCTTAATTCAAACTAAAAACCTATTTGACAAGGGATCATAATGACACACTAAAAGTGGGTTATCACTCCCCCAAACTTAAACTATCACATGTCCTTAGGTGATGGGACAGAGAACGACAGAAAAGAAAATACTTCAACTTCAGCCACTTAAGATTATAAGAAAAATGAGACAACTCATATTTTTTAGATTGTAGGTTTGTTTAAAAAATTAGCACAACTTAGCCTTGCTTTTGATCTAAAGTGGTCACAAACTTGCGTTCACCAAATTCCTAATGTCACACCAATACTCTTCAGAAGAACAAGCTAGTCTTAATTTTGTGATTCCAATTTATCAATCATATGATCCAAGGGTTAAATTTTTGTTTTAAGAGGGGGTTTTGTCTAACTCTTCTATTGACTTTTGACTCAAAACAGTTGGGACCACACTTTTCACTTATTTTTATTCTTTTTTTAGTACAACGCTTCACCTTTTCACTCAACGGGATCTCACTTGTAATGATTCCAACATGCTATTGTGATAAAGTCATTGGTCGTTCCTCTAGTTTCTGGCACAAGAAATTTTTATTTGAAGTGCTATTTGGCCACTTTCTACACACTTTGTGTGTTTATTTATTATTGTTGGAATGCATCCTTTTTGAAAAGATGCCAAGTCTTTATTAGAGTCATATTATCCTCCCCTTAATGATTCCTTAATATTTCAATTGATTCCTATTTTCAAACAAATTGGTTTCTAAAAAAGGGCTTTGCTAATTTTACTGACTACCAAAGGTGTGATAGAGGTCATCAGTAACCTCTGCATAAACACTCTAAGTCAAATTGCTTAGCTTCATTTCCAAAAGTCTTAACATTCCAATTATCCATTATTCTGAGTGCCAAAATATTTTTTTTCTTGATCATTGAGTTGCAATTATTTATTTCTCTTCTGTTATTCTTATTGAGAAAACAAATTAAGCATGCTAAACTAACTAACGCTAAATATTCAAAACTAACTAAGCATTTAAGCAACTAACTCAAGCAAACTGAAATTAACATAAAACATGAATAAATTTAATCAGGTGAATTAATCCAAGCATGTTCAAACCAAAAAGACCAAATTACGGCCTACTAGATCCATGAAAACAACCATAACAAAAATATCAAAAGACAAACATTATTGTATCCAAAAATCTAGCTAGCAGCAGATAGTAAAGAAGAAAATATGCAAAAAAGAAGGAATAATGAAGGTTAAACACATGCTACCTCTCCCCCAAACTTAGAGTAAGGACATTGTCCTCATTGTCAGTTGATAAGGAGTGGCAAGCCTATACTTTCCTTCTGATGATACTACTCTTAGGCACGAAGCCTGTTGCTCTTCCGGGTGGCTCCGTCTTCCAACTTCTTCTTTTTGGATTCTTTCTTAGCAACAACTTTGACTTTAACTTTCTTAGGTTGATATGCTTTTTCAACTACTTCAGCAACGACCTCAGTTGTGATGGTCTTTGTCTCCTCACCTTTCTCAACAACTACCTTGACATTTCCTTTTATCTTTGGACTTTTCTTCAAGGTCTTTTTTATGGGGGATCATCATAGGGACTTTAGCGGGCTCAATTATAGTTTCCTAATCACTTATGGGGTAGTAACGGGTGTGGCAATTGGAGTCTTGTCTTCACTTACCTCATTCCCAACTTCCTCTTCAAAACACTCACCTTTAGAGTTTTTATCAGCCTCGCGATCAACAATTAAAACAAAAATCAGTAAGCAAGTTACGACGGTTGGAAACCGTCACAATAGAGTTTACGTCAGTTAAATATCTGTCGTAAAAATAACGACGGTTTTCACAACCGTCACAATATGCTTTCGCGACGCACGTTTCCGCGGTTGTATTGAAACCGTCGTAACTTAGAAATTGTGATTGTTCTAACTGTCGTAATCTGCCAATTGAACCGTCACTATTTGCCAAATTTCTTGTAGTGCATCGATGGTGAAAACTCAACTCACACTTGATTTACATTGAGTCTTGAGTTCAATGAAGAAAGTACACTATTAGAGTGATTGAAGTACTTAATGATAGATACATCCCAAGGGGTAAAAGTACTTGGACCATAAGAAAAACGTGGTATAGGATGAGGTTTTCCTCTTAATAGACATGTAACATGTTTGCTAGAATGAATAATTATAGGTGCATTTCTAATATAGTCTACCTATACGAGAATGAAGTGATGCCGCTTCATAGAGTTCAAGGTTTTGACTCTTAAATTCTCATTAAAAGGATATGAGACACAAGACCTTATTAAATGTGTCATATTAATAATTCGATCGATGGTAACGAGATTTCATGTGTGAGTTATGCACTCTCCTTCTAATGAATAATTGATTCATAACTTGTCTACCAATCTATTCGGGGATGAGTGAAAACTTAACTTACTAAGTAATTGTTCAAATCGTAAGATACCTTTATCTGAAATCATAAATTTTCCTGAATAATGGATTTAGATATATTTTGAAAATGTTGGGAGATTGTTGGAGAAAATTCCAAAATATTAAATTAATAAAATAAATTGTCAAAAGTTGTAACTGGTTAGAATTAAATCAAAGACTCTATAATGATTGGGTACATGGTCATAAGGTGCAACGACCAGATCAACACAACTTTTCGTGAAAATGTTTGTTGTTATTGATATATAGTGGTTCGTGAATGGTCATGTTGAAACGGATGAAACATTGTTTCTCCTCACCAATTGGTAAAAAATTTCATATAAATAGAGATACTTGTTAGGCATAAAATACATACAAAAAATACATGTTTAAAGTGCCAAAATTATATCTAAGTCATTCTTTATTTTTCTAATGCACGAGAATAAGTGAAGGAATTTTATTCTGTAAAATATCATTGATCGATATGCTTAATGTGAATGTGTGATTCATGTTAAGGTTTCCAAGAATCCTGAAGGGAATTTGCCGGTTAACCCATTTGTATCCAATTTGTCTAAATTGGTGGGGCGAATCGAACCTAAAACTCTGTGTAAACACACGCTTTGAAATTTATTTTGTACAACTTTTATCGTATCATTTTTATCTTCTTCTTGTTCATGTTTTACATCAGACCCCGACACAAGATTTAAAATAGACTAAAATCAAATCATAGGAATTCGATAATAGTGTTTATATTAATATTTATTATGTTGTTCTACATAAAATATAATATAGTAAAATATTAATTTTATAATGTTAAAACCCAAAAGTTTCTACAATTAAATGGCTATCAATCTACCCGTTAGTTTAAAAAACGTACTAGTACTATTTAAGAACTAAAACAAAATAAAAATATTGGTAACAATAATCAAACAAAAAATTTGTTAGAATTATATATATATATATATATATATATATATATATATATATATATATATATATATATATATATATATATATATTGCGTACCAGTTATGTGTTTTATTAGCCTTATTATATTAGTTTCATCTTGGACTTTTTATATTAATTTTGGGCCTTGTATCATATATAAGTGAAGATTTTACCCCGCACCCCCCATCTACACCTGTACCCCCACATTTTTTTAAAAATGCCCATTTTAACCTTAGATTATTTTATTGTATTATTATTTTATTATTTTTTTTTTTTACCATTTGTGTCAGACCGTCAGATAAAAGTAAAAATTTGTCAAAAATTACACGTTCCGGAAGACTTTTGGAATGAGTTCCGGTACGTAAATTTACATACCGGAAGACTTTATGTAAGTCTTCCGGTATTATGATGATTGTACACCGGAAGACTTAATAAAAGTGTTCTGGTACGGAAGACTTTTATTAACTCTTCCGGTAGGAATGAATATGTGTACCGGAAGACTTTATGTAAGTGTTCCGGTATTGTAAGAGTACAATACCGGAAGACTTGCATAAAGTCTTCCGGTTTGAATTTTTTTTATATTATTTAATTTTTTTTAATTTATTTTTTTAAAAAATATTTTTATTTTGTAGGTGCAGTACCTTTACACGAAAAAGAACCGATATGTGTGAATACATCAGATGTATTTACAACGACAGAGATATTTGGTACACGAGAAGAGGTGATAAGATGGGTCAAAGACACTGGATTACGAAATAAAGTGACGGTCGTCATCACTCGTTCAGATACACAAACAGGCAAGAGAGGAAGAAAGAACAAAATAATATTTGGTTGCGATAAAGGTGGGAAATACAAGGATATTCGTAGTGGAATAGAAAGTGCGACGAAAAAATGTGGATGTCCATTTAAGATCAGGTCGATTCCGACAAAAGATGGATCTGGATGGAAGATTGATGTAAAATGCGGCGTTCATAACCATGATTTACCCGATAGATTAGAAGGTCACTCATTTGTTGGTAGGTTGACAGCGGATCAGAAGCAACATGTTGCTGATTTAACAAAGAGAAAGGTTGCACCCAGAAATATATTGCATTCCTTGTACGAGATTGATCCAGATTGTGTCACTCGTATCACACAAATATACAAGCAAAAGAGTATGATGGAAAAAGAGATAAGAGGTCCTAGAAGTGAGATACAACATTTGTTTAAGCTTATCGAGGCTGCAGGTTATGTTTTTTGGAGTAGAAAAAGAGATGACTCTGAAGTTATTAAAGATATATTTTGGGCACATCCAGATTCAGTTAAGTTGTTGAATATGTTTCCTATTGTGTTAGTTATGGATAGCACTTATAAGACAAACAAATACAGACAACCTTTGTTTGAAATTGTTGGAATGACATCTACCGAGTTGACTTTTGCTGTCGCATTTGCGTATATTGAGTCTGAGCAGACTGAGACTTTTTGTTGGGTGTTAGATAAGCTTAAAAAATTGTTTGTGAAAAAAGATTTATTTCCACAAGTTATGATGACAGATAGAGATCTTGCTTTGATGAAAGCCATTGAAACTTGTCGCTCCCGGGATTTTCATCCTAGTACAAACGCGAAAGTGGCGCGGAAAGGTAGAGTCGCCAGCCAGACATTTTTATCCCAAAGGAATGGGAAAGGTAATGTTGCACAAACCTGAGGAAGAAGGAAAGGACAAGGCCTTGCGAACCAAAGATCTGAGTTCGGGAGTCGGTTACGAACTGGGAAGGTATTAGCACCCCAGATCGTCCGTCGTACCCGACGGGATCCACGCTTGCTTATTTTGTTTCAAAGGGTGAGAAAATACGAATGCTGCTGAATAAAACCGCTACTGGAATAAAGGGAATGGAAAATGAGAAATGAACTGAAATGAGAATGAAAAGAAAGGGGGAAATGTAGGGAAAATAAAGAATGTGCTCGAACGGGCCCTACCCCGCTGCCTACGTACCTCATCGGGATAATGAGGATCAGAGTCGACGTAGTTCGCCTAACCTAGGCTTACATTCGTTTGTGGTTTTTAGGATGACGTTGCCATAGCTCTAGCTCAGGTGTTACCGGCTCTGACACGAGGGTGTTTACCGTATCGCTGTTTGAACTGTCGAGACAAGTCATGAAGAGTATGAGATGAGAAAGAAGACGTGACTTCTTGGTTTGTTGTTTTTTAGAAGAAATGTTTTGAATTTGTTTGTGAACGGTCTTGTACTAAGACCTATCCATCGCGGGAAGTATTTACACCTCGCCCCGAAACAGGACGCGTATAAACACTCCGCAACAAAGTCTCGTGTCGTACAAGATTGTTCGGTTTTTATTAAGTGTTTTATTGCTTTTCTTTTGAGATGAGAAAGAGAATGACTCAAGTTGATAAAAGGAAAAAAACTAAGGGGGACTAAGACACAACCCTAAGTTATTTATTATGCACAAAGTGATCCTAGTGGTTAGTGAGGTTTTCTATTCCTAATGGAAAAAGGAAAAGAAAAAAGGAAAAAGGATGCAACTTACTTCCTAAGGAAGATAAGTTGGTCCTAACAATGGGGAATCCTACCAATCACAAACATGGAAGGAAAAATGAATTAAAAAGCCTAAAAGAAATGCATAAAAAATAAAGGATAAAGTGGAGTAAACTTACCTCAATCTTCCCCACTACAAAACAAGTGTTAATGCACATTTTTATTAAAAAAGAATAAGGCAAACACACATTAATTAAATCCTAATTAAATCCTAAGGCACCTTAGACCTAAACTAGACTCTATTTTAATCCTAAAGGAACTAGAAAAAGCTAGGACAAAAATACAGCACCTATTACAGCCCCTAATACACAAATAGCTATGAAACTAAGCCTAACACCCACCAGCTTTTTACAGCCAGCATGCAACATGAAAAAGTAGGTGTAAAAAGTCAAATACATCATGCACACAACAAACAAATTTTACAGCAGCTATATACAAAAACAGCTATGAAATGCAAAATTCAGAATTGATTATTTTTATGTTTTATGCACAAACTCAATGCAAAAATCACTAAACACATCACAAACATGCCTTTGAACATGGATCATCATATAAAAATGCAAGAACATGGACATTTTTGATGATTATGCAAGAATGCATCACATGTGGATTATGCAACAAGTATGCAAAATGTGGCACATGAACATGGCATATGAACATGATGATTATTGATTATGAACATACAACGTGATAGCTCAACAAACATGCTAAACTCAATGCAAAATTCAGAAGTGAATTGATATGGATGATGTGATCAAGTATGCAACAAAATGAAATCAAATACACATACATACATGATTATGCAAAATGCAACATACATTGATATAATGAAATGCACAATGATTTAATGCAATGCAAACATGTAAAAACAGAATGCAACATGATTATTATATGCCAAATAATGCACAAACATAGCAACTCAATGCAAGAACATAGATATGCACAAAGAACACAAAAAAATGCCTATAACGCAACATGAACGGAATCGTGTCGAAACGACTCGAAATGGGGGAACTAGCTACTGGAAATGGACTAAAAAATTCCCTAAAATCACTACCTAAACATGTATGAACATTAAAGGCACTAGGAAGCAAGATTGATCACTCAAATAAGCTAAGAATCAAAAATTCAACAGCGTTAACCGGTTAACCATATGGGTTAACCGGTTAACGGACCTAAAACAGAAGCATTTTGTGGCAAAACGCATGCGTTAACCGGTTAACCCAATGCGTTAACCGGTTAACACTGAACAGAATTGAAAAAAAGCTTTTAAAATAAGTGCTTTTAGCTACAAAATCGCTTCTAATGATCCCTAACATACCTAGGAACATGCTAACACTAATTTCTACTTATTTTGAGCTTATTTACACATGCTAGCACCTACATCTATTAACACCTTAAACTTTTAAATCAACAAAAATCACAAATCCCAAGTAAACATAATCGAAACGGAACAATTTCAAGCAAAGCGAAAAAAAGCAATTAAAGAATGCCAAAAGTGGCGAGATGAAGAGAATAACTTAAAGAAGAAGTGATTAAGATCACCAACCTACGAAGCGGAGGAGTGCTTCGGTAATTGTTGCAATAATCGGAGCTTGAATCGAAGAGAAAACCGAAAACCGAGAAACCGCAAAATAAATGCGTTCTTGATGCTTGAATCTTTACACACTTCCGATAAGCCGAAATCTTCAACAAAATCACTAGCTTCTTCTTCTACGATCCACAATTAATGGAGGTTGGAGGCTTAAGCTTCAAGATCTTCAAGTTTCAATGTGAAACTTGAAGAGCTTATTCAAAGAAGCTTTGGTGAAAGGAGGGAAAATGGAGGAAAAGTGAGAGAGAAAAAGTGATTATGGAAGAAGTGAAAAATTTGGAATTGTGGGAACCCTTTTGGTTTGGATGAAAATGGCTTAAATAGAGACTAGGCTAGGAGCTAGGTTTGGGTTTGGGGCCCAAAAATTAGGTTTGGGATCCAAAATTAGGTTTGGAAGTTAGTTAGGGTTAGGGTTGGAAAAGGGAATATTCCTTGGAATATTCCTTGGAATATTCCTTGGAACACTCTAGAAGATGGTGGAAGGTGGTGGAAGTTTCCAAGGGAAATGGAGTGGAATTGAAGCGGAAAAATGAGATGGAAAGAATGAAAGGAAGTGTGGAAAGAAAGTGGAAGGAAAAGCGGAAAGAAAAGGGGAGGAAAGTGGTGAATTCTTCCTTTTTAATGGGTTAGCTTGAAAGTGGTGTGGATTATTTTTGGTACATCATTTTCTCTCGAACTCCAATGTTTGCCAAGCCTCGATCGACCACACACCTCATGCAAAGGACGATGAATGACTTATTTATTTTTTTCAAATGCGATGCGATGATATGCGGAATGATGCAAGAATGAAGCGTGAATCGCTCGAGGTTGATGATAAATAAGAGGGCAAATTTTGGGGTGTTACAGCTGCCCCTATTCAATCACTGTAGACTTGAATGGATGACAGCAGCTGCTTTCAGACGTTCGAAGTATGCAGGGATTGAATACTAAAACAACCCGAAAATTTGCACTCGCACTGGAAGAACAGAGAAATAAGCTCAACCAAACAAACTCCGCTTGGATATAATTATAATGGTGAGAATCATGAGCGGGGGATGCCTTTTGAGTGATGCCAGAAGGCTACTGGCTTACCACACTGTGGGTGGACTTCAAAATACATTGCCACTCTGCGGGTGGACTTTTGAGATTGCCACGCTGCGGGTGGACTTTGGAAATTGCCACGCTGCGGATGGACTTTTGCCAATCTGCGGTTGGACTTCAGATACTTTACCACACTGCGGGTGGATTGCTGAATAACTTGCCACACTGCGGGTGGACTTTGAAGGTTTGCCACACTGCGGGTGGACTTCTGAAACCTGCCACGCTGCGGGTGGACTTTGGAAATGATGCCACCCTGAGGATGGACTTTCGCCAATCTGCGGTTGGACTTTAAAATACGTTGCCACACTGCGGGTGGACTTTGGATATGATGCCACCCTGAGGATGGACTTTCGCCAATCTGCGGTTGGACTTCAAAATACGTTGCCACACTGCGGGTGGACTTTGGATATGATGCCACCCTGAGGATGGACTTTTGCTCACTACGGGAGACCTTTGAGATTTGCCACCCGAAGATGGACTTTGGCCAGTCTACGGCTGGACTTTTGCTCACTACGGGAGACTCTTGAGATTTGCCACCCGAAGATGGACTTTGGCCAGTCTACGGCTGGACTTTTGCTCACTACGGGAGACTTTTGAGATTTGCCACCCGAAGATGGACTTTGGCCAGTCTACGGCTGGACTTTTGCTCACTACGGGAGACTTTTGCTCACTACGGGAGACTTTTGCCCACTGCGGGGGACTTTAGAGATTTGCCACCCGAAGATGGACTTTGGCCAGTCTACGGCTGGACTTTTGCTCACTACGGGAGACTTTTGCTCACTACGGGAGACTTTTGCTCACTACGGGAGACTTTTGAAATTTGCCACCCGAAGATGGACTTTGGCCAGTCTGCGGCTGGACTTTGAAGCTTGCCACCCGAAGATGGACTTTGGCCAGTCTGCGGCTGGACTTTGCATATGGAATTGCATGGTATATTGCCCCATGACACTGGGGATATTATGTCTTGAGTATTGTTGATGAACTGGTGACTGTAAAAGAAATTCCTGACGCGGAAGTGATAAGTCTCTGTTGACTCTGTGGGGAAACACAATGATCGCGAATTCAATATCAAGTAGCCCTGTGGGGATGACATCTCTGTTGGAGAGGAGCGTGAATAATTCATCTGTCCCGAATTATCACCTTTGCCAAAAATAAATTGGACTTTTAGATTTGAGGGCCGTGCCCGGGGATACTCGGACTATTGAGGAATATCCACTCTTATGGATCTGCTGGGGAGGAGAATGATTTATCTGAAATCTTCTAGGGGAATAGGAATTGCCTTAGACCTGTTGAGGAACCGAGATCAAGGAAACCTTCTGAAGGAAAAACTTCTGACTTTAGTGAGGATAGATTTTACTTGCCTGTTGGTGATGACAACACCGAGACACGTCCTGCTGAGGAGGAAAGATTTCAAATTGTCTCGTGCTGGGGATCAGTTGCTTCTGTATGGATTTTACCTTAAGAGGATTTTACAAAAGACTTGGCGTCTTTAAACTCTTAGGTATCATAACGACTACATGATTCAGTGTAACAACCTTGCTGAGGAAGTAACCATTGTCAATGCAGATGATTTTGTATCTGTCAGAAGTGTTGAACGAGATAGTTGACTTGACAAGTAACCACGGTATTCTAGACTCCGGGTAAATGCTTCTGATCGTCTGTCTTCGGGAAAGAATGAATTCTCGTACTATTGGGGTGGCCTGCCCCAGGATGAGTACTTGAATAGTTTTGCTCTTGACTGACTAATCTTCGCTCTTGGAGAGATTTGAATCTCGAGGTGCTTGCCCCAGATTAGCTGAAATTTGAAGGGATTGCTCAACATAACTGCCCCAGATTAGCTGGCTCTTACCATGACTAACTGGGGAAATCTCTACTCAATGAAGCTTTATTCGGATAAGTGCACCTTGACGTGACAGTCTTTCAGAAGTTTTAGACTCCTCAACCTGGCAAGCTTGAGCTTCTGGATTGAATTTCCGTATGTGAACCATTTATGATGCTCAACAAATGTATGCAAGTGAGAAAATGTTTATTCTTAGAATGAAAATCCTAATTCAACAAACATGTTAATCTTGAAATTTTGAAAACGGATCGTTAACCTTTGTGAGCAAATCACTGGTTAAAATACGACCTTTATTTGAATGAAAGTATGTACATGCAATACCAACAAACGTCTTTTAGCACAACTCATAGGAGTCAGGAACGCGGTCTCTTGTTAGTACGCTCTCAATTTAACCCTGTTTCAGTTAGGACTTTTAAGGGTTGTATCGTGGCCTGGTTCACGGTTGTAGAAACAAAGGATATAGGCTCAAAGTTTATTTGTGCCCACCCGCTCTTCGTGATGTTCTCCATTCCTATGTTCAGCTAGTTTTCACAAGCATTCACCTTTCATAAGGGTTTCGTGTTGATTGAGGAACCATTGCTGCTATCCGTTCAAGCACCAATCAGGTTATTATTGAGAGTCAGTCACTCCTCTATCTTTTGTGTTTATGCCACACGACTTTGTTCTTATTTGAGGATCTTTCTTGGTGATCCTTTCGGTCTTTCGTTTTTGCGTTATTTTGCTTATCCCTAACTTTTGCCTGGACTGATTCTTGTGAATCTTCGATTGTGAAGTCCAGCGGGATGCCCTAACTTTTTCCTAAGTCGCTTGTTTTCAAGTTTCGACTTAGCGGGCCTTTTTTTCTTCTTTTTTTTCTCTTTTTTTTTTTGCATTGTGAACAAGTCGCGTGACATTGCTTGTCTTGATTGCTTCACGAGGGTTGTGACTGCCTCATTTTGGGGTCGGCGAAGGATAACCATTGTGGTTGTCAATCTTTGGACCTTTTGACTTGGATAACCATTGTGGTTTCGGGTCTTTGGACCTCTTGATTAGCATATTAGGATGCAACGGATCTTCAAATACACTTCTTTAGGAAAGTCTGAATGCTTGGTCTGACTAGCTGACGTCTACCCTGCCCCTGGGTTACATGTGAGGGTTCTTTTTTTTTTTTTTTTTTTTTTTTTTTGTGTGAAAAGAAACTCCTACTTCAAGGCTCAAGGGGTTAGCGAGGGTCTATCTCCCTTATATCTCCAATGTCTAGGATTTGAAACAATGCCTGTACATCGTCAACAGGGTCTTACTTGAGAGCACACAATTCAGAGATATTGCATTTTTGTTTCGTCATCCTCCCTTATAGAATTTAAGCACGACAATTGGTATTGCGATATACATATGCAAAATTATAAGGGAATGCAAATGAATTTACTTCAAGAAAAACATGTGAGTTTTATTATTTCTAACATTCAAAAGCAAACAAATTTCATACATTGACAAATGTTTAACACATAAAAGAAACTACAAATGGAAATGTAGTACAGAAACTGAATATTGCCATAGTTGAGGAGGCTTGGCTCCGTCTGGACCTGTCAGTCTTGGATACTTTCGACGATCAATAGCTCTTTTCACAGACTTGTGATCTTCAATTTGCAGTTGCATGCTCAACCATGGCAGTAACACTTCCTCTTCTAGCTATACTGACTTTGACGCGAGACATCTGGAGGAAAGAGTGAAGCTGGGGAGTAAAGTTGCCCCAAAAGTTTGCTCGGAAAGACCTGACGATCTTCTGCCTACGTATCTCCATTGACTGATGACCAATGAAGAATCAGAGCGACGTAGTTCCCCTCAATAGGGATGAAAAACGAACAATGAAGAAAGGCAATCACATAAATGCCATCACTGAGAGTATTTGAATACTGCTGGCTTTATTTGCTTCATGAATACCCTGGTGTCCTGGGTGGTCAGCTTGAAGACTTCAGCTTAACGTGAACCATCTGGTAGAACGACCGTGACACCAGTTCCATTATGACTAGGCATCGGATTATGAAGTACATTGGGGAGAGGAGCGAAATTGATCGCCTTGGAGTCAACTAGGTCCTGTACCTTGTTCTGAAAGGCCCAACATTTCTCAATACTGTGCCCCTGGGCACCTGAATGGAATTCGCACCTGGCGTTAGCATCAAAATTTGGAGGTAGATTGTCAGGAGCGGGAGGTCTCATGGTACGAAGCTCGACCAGGTTCAACTTCAGCAGCTCTGGGAGCAATACAGCATACGGGCATGGGACGGGGTCGAGTCTGCGATTTCTCGCTCTTGCTCTTTCTTGAAACGGTCTCAGTACCTGTTGTTGCTGACCCTGTGGTCGTGGTTGTTGAACCTGTGGAGTAATAGTCACTGCAGCCGTTTGGTAGTAACCTTGAGAATAATTTCTGTCTCGGCCCCTATACACAGCATTCGTCTCGCCTTCTCTTCTTCTTTGGCCATTGCCAAAAGGTTTTCTCACACCAG
The DNA here is from genome assembly GCA_963966055.1 of Lathyrus aphaca. NCBI lineage: Eukaryota > Viridiplantae > Streptophyta > Magnoliopsida > Fabales > Fabaceae > Lathyrus > Lathyrus aphaca. The sequence continues at coordinate 517,892,353 of OZ014522.1, forward strand.
AAGAACTAGCACTGCTTGCATCCCGGATCTTTCCCATTTTCAGAAAATTCTCTATCCTTTCTCCAGCAATGACGATATCAGAAAAACCAATGGACGGGCAGGCGGCCAGACGATCCAAGTAAACACCTTGCAAGGTGCCCATAAACATGTCTGCCATCTCCCGATCCAGCAAGGGAGGTTGAACCTGTGCGGCCAGCTCACGCCACCTCTGGGCATACTGCTTAAAACTCTCTTTAGGTCCTTGAGACAAGTTCTGCAACTGAGTGCGATTCGGAGCCATATCAATATTGTATTGATACTGCTTGAGGAATGCCTCTGCTAAATCTTTCCAACTTCGAATAGAGACCCGACTCAGCTTCATGTACCAGCTCAACGAAGCTCCAGATAAACTGTCTTGGAAGAAATGCATCCAAAGTTTCTCGTCATCAGTATGAGCCGAGATTTTTCCGAAGTACGCATGAATGTGAGTCCTAGGACACGTGCTGCCGTTGTACTTGTCAAACGATGGTGCCTTGAACTTTGGAGGGATTCTGACTCCTGGCACTAACCCGAGACTGGTTACATCGATACCCAAGGAATTCTGACATTCCATGGCCTTGATCTTCTCTGACAGCTCTTCATACCTGCGATTGTTGATCTCATTCATGTTACCCATATCAGCATCCAGTAGAGTGAACTGGTCCTCTTGATTGTCTTCTAAACCTGCATTACGTGTTGCGGTCCTATTTGGATGAGGCTCTCCGTTACGGGCAGCGTTAGCATCCACGTTCTCAGCTGGTGTTCCCGTATTAACATTCCCATGAGGTTGCTCAACCATCAACCGGAGACGCTCCTGGTTCTGGGCCATGCCAGTCATCATTTCCATGAACTGATCCATCCTCTGTCGGAACTCATTGAGATCGGTATGCACTCGATCAGCCATCCTTACTCGGTTTCTTTTGGTCGGATATCGGTGAATGCGTTGACCAGCTATATTGCCTACGATCAAATAAGTTAGAAACCCTGGGTAACCTGCAAAAATACAAGAATATGGTATGCAGGAAATGAATGCTATGGCATGTTGATTCATTTTTAGGGCATCCCATCCCCTGATTCCAGTTTTGTGAGTTTGATGAAGACAGGAGCTCTTTTGTTGTAAATAACACTTCTTGGGTTCCATGCTCATAGATCAATACCCACAACCGGAATCACGGATGTAATATGCAGCCCTGTAAATGAATAAACATGCGTTAGGAATGCAAGTATGCGGATGATGTGATGCAATGCACTGGTATGTAATCAATGATCTGATGTTGGTGTCGGTGCATGGTCTCAAAATCCAGATATCACAATAATCATCCCTCTGATCCGGGGTCCATAACTTAAGAACAGAAATCCAGATCACAAAACTGAATCAAAGGCAAAGTGGGTATGCTGAAGGTACCAGGGTTCCTGCAAACCTGTAAACCCCTCCCAATCTCACGGGTATTGCTACTCGGGTCAACATCACGGACTCTCAAAGCCGAATAGCAATAATACGTTCACCATCTCCGAGAAATGGCTCATGACCAGATCAGGGAATCGGTTTGGCATTATGTACTACTCAGGGAGGTCTCAGTTGAGTCCGGAAAAACAAGCATCCCTCATAAGTCTCCAGCTTCAAGCACTGAATCGAGAAACAATAGTACATTCATCCCGAAGGGTACAATACTATCGTCATACGAACAGTTTGCTTTAACTGAATTCCTATGAGAGAACCAGGCCATCCTATGCGAGTTCCCAATGGACCCTCGGATGCGAGTGGGTTTGCCAACAAATGTGGTCTGCCACTGTCATCACTGGAGAGGGGTGTTTCCATTAAGGTTCTCAATGATCGGTCACCAGATGCACATAACTATCAAGGTCGTACCCTGAAGTGAGGTAATCCCCACACAGAATAGTTCCAAGACGGTCGCAATCTGGGTGTGGAACACATCGCCACCCATCATGGTGAGATACCATAAGAGTACAATGTCTGTCCACGATAATCCTATGGTGCACTCAAGCCGGGTATTTGGCTTATCTCACAGTAACTCCCACCCACAGAAAAAATGAAAACCAGCACAGCCAGACAGTCCAGTATAATATGATGCATGGAAAATAAAATACTGGAAGCGGTAAATAAATGCGATAAAGTAAAGCTGTAAATAAAACTGTAAAGCTAAACTAAAGCACTCAGCATCAAACAGATAAACACCCAAAGAAACAAAACCAAACAGGCGCTAGGATTGACTCTACAAGGGAAACCGGAAGAATCGGTTTGGGTCCCCAGCAGAGTCGCCAGCTGTCGCTCCCGGGATTTTCATCCTAGTACAAACGCGAAAGTGGCGCGGAAAGGTAGAGTCGCCAGCCAGACATTTTTATCCCAAAGGAATGGGAAAGGTAATGTTGCACAAACCTGAGGAAGAAGGAAAGGACAAGGCCTTGCGAACCAAAGATCTGAGTTCGGGAGTCGGTTACGAACTGGGAAGGTATTAGCACCCCAGATCGTCCGTCGTACCCGACGGGATCCACGCTTGCTTATTTTGTTTCAAAGGGTGAGAAAATACGAATGCTGCTGAATAAAACCGCTACTGGAATAAAGGGAATGGAAAATGAGAAATGAACTGAAATGAGAATGAAAAGAAAGGGGGAAATGTAGGGAAAATAAAGAATGTGCTCGAACGGGCCCTACCCCGCTGCCTACGTACCTCATCGGGATAATGAGGATCAGAGTCGACGTAGTTCGCCTAACCTAGGCTTACATTCGTTTGTGGTTTTTAGGATGACGTTGCCATAGCTCTAGCTCAGGTGTTACCGGCTCTGACACGAGGGTGTTTACCGTATCGCTGTTTGAACTGTCGAGACAAGTCATGAAGAGTATGAGATGAGAAAGAAGACGTGACTTCTTGGTTTGTTGTTTTTTAGAAGAAATGTTTTGAATTTGTTTGTGAACGGTCTTGTACTAAGACCTATCCATCGCGGGAAGTATTTACACCTCGCCCCGAAACAGGACGCGTATAAACACTCCGCAACAAAGTCTCGTGTCGTACAAGATTGTTCGGTTTTTATTAAGTGTTTTATTGCTTTTCTTTTGAGATGAGAAAGAGAATGACTCAAGTTGATAAAAGGAAAAAAACTAAGGGGGACTAAGACACAACCCTAAGTTATTTATTATGCACAAAGTGATCCTAGTGGTTAGTGAGGTTTTCTATTCCTAATGGAAAAAGGAAAAGAAAAAAGGAAAAAGGATGCAACTTACTTCCTAAGGAAGATAAGTTGGTCCTAACAATGGGGAATCCTACCAATCACAAACATGGAAGGAAAAATGAATTAAAAAGCCTAAAAGAAATGCATAAAAAATAAAGGATAAAGTGGAGTAAACTTACCTCAATCTTCCCCACTACAAAACAAGTGTTAATGCACATTTTTATTAAAAAAGAATAAGGCAAACACACATTAATTAAATCCTAATTAAATCCTAAGGCACCTTAGACCTAAACTAGACTCTATTTTAATCCTAAAGGAACTAGAAAAAGCTAGGACAAAAATACAGCACCTATTACAGCCCCTAATACACAAATAGCTATGAAACTAAGCCTAACACCCACCAGCTTTTTACAGCCAGCATGCAACATGAAAAAGTAGGTGTAAAAAGTCAAATACATCATGCACACAACAAACAAATTTTACAGCAGCTATATACAAAAACAGCTATGAAATGCAAAATTCAGAATTGATTATTTTTATGTTTTATGCACAAACTCAATGCAAAAATCACTAAACACATCACAAACATGCCTTTGAACATGGATCATCATATAAAAATGCAAGAACATGGACATTTTTGATGATTATGCAAGAATGCATCACATGTGGATTATGCAACAAGTATGCAAAATGTGGCACATGAACATGGCATATGAACATGATGATTATTGATTATGAACATACAACGTGATAGCTCAACAAACATGCTAAACTCAATGCAAAATTCAGAAGTGAATTGATATGGATGATGTGATCAAGTATGCAACAAAATGAAATCAAATACACATACATACATGATTATGCAAAATGCAACATACATTGATATAATGAAATGCACAATGATTTAATGCAATGCAAACATGTAAAAATAGAATGCAACATGATTATTATATGCCAAATAATGCACAAACATAGCAACTCAATGCAAGAACATAGATATGCACAAAGAACACAAAAAAATGCCTATAACGCAACATGAACGGAATCGTGTCGAAACGACTCGAAATGGGGGAACTAGCTACTGGAAATGGACTAAAAAATTCCCTAAAATCACTACCTAAACATGTATGAACATTAAAGGCACTAGGAAGCAAGATTGATCACTCAAATAAGCTAAGAATCAAAAATTCAACAGCGTTAACCGGTTAACCATATGGGTTAACCGGTTAACGGACCTAAAACAGAAGCATTTTGTGGCAAAACGCATGCGTTAACCGGTTAACCCAATGCGTTAACCGGTTAACACTGAACAGAATTGAAAAAAAGCTTTTAAAATAAGTGCTTTTAGCTACAAAATCGCTTCTAATGATCCCTAACATACCTAGGAACATGCTAACACTAATTTCTACTTATTTTGAGCTTATTTACACATGCTAGCACCTACATCTATTAACACCTTAAACTTTTAAATCAACAAAAATCACAAATCCCAAGTAAACATAATCGAAACGGAACAATTTCAAGCAAAGCGAAAAAAAGCAATTAAAGAATGCCAAAAGTGGCGAGATGAAGAGAATAACTTAAAGAAGAAGTGATTAAGATCACCAACCTACGAAGCGGAGGAGTGCTTCGGTAATTGTTGCAATAATCGGAGCTTGAATCGAAGAGAAAACCGAAAACCGAGAAACCGCAAAATAAATGCGTTCTTGATGCTTGAATCTTTACACACTTCCGATAAGCCGAAATCTTCAACAAAATCACTAGCTTCTTCTTCTACGATCCACAATTAATGGAGGTTGGAGGCTTAAGCTTCAAGATCTTCAAGTTTCAATGTGAAACTTGAAGAGCTTATTCAAAGAAGCTTTGGTGAAAGGAGGGAAAATGGAGGAAAAGTGAGAGAGAAAAAGTGATTATGGAAGAAGTGAAAAATTTGGAATTGTGGGAACCCTTTTGGTTTGGATGAAAATGGCTTAAATAGAGACTAGGCTAGGAGCTAGGTTTGGGTTTGGGGCCCAAAAATTAGGTTTGGGATCCAAAATTAGGTTTGGAAGTTAGTTAGGGTTAGGGTTGGAAAAGGGAATATTCCTTGGAATATTCCTTGGAATATTCCTTGGAACACTCTAGAAGATGGTGGAAGGTGGTGGAAGTTTCCAAGGGAAATGGAGTGGAATTGAAGCGGAAAAATGAGATGGAAAGAATGAAAGGAAGTGTGGAAAGAAAGTGGAAGGAAAAGCGGAAAGAAAAGGGGAGGAAAGTGGTGAATTCTTCCTTTTTAATGGGTTAGCTTGAAAGTGGTGTGGATTATTTTTGGTACATCATTTTCTCTCGAACTCCAATGTTTGCCAAGCCTCGATCGACCACACACCTCATGCAAAGGACGATGAATGACTTATTTATTTTTTTCAAATGCGATGCGATGATATGCGGAATGATGCAAGAATGAAGCGTGAATCGCTCGAGGTTGATGATAAATAAGAGGGCAAATTTTGGGGTGTTACAAAACTGTGTTTCCGAAGACAAATAATTTGCTATGTCAGTTTCACATTAACAAAAATGTTGGTGCAAAAAGGAAACTATTAGTGGATCCTGATAAGCAGGAGTCAATTGGCAAATTATGGACGGATGTTGTATGGGCTAGTGATGAGGTTGAGTATGCACAACATTTAAAAGAACTTGAGCAAGAGTGTGTTGATTGTCCTAAATTTTTTGAGTACGTGAACGACACATGGTTGACACCACATAGACAAAGGTTTGTTTGCGCATGGATTAATCGAGTCCTACATATGGGTAACACGACGACTAATCGGTATGTTTTGTTTTAGATCCCAAAATATACTTTTTGTGAATTTTTTATTTTTCTTACTTAGTTTAAATATGTATTATTATAGGGTTGAGTCTGCTCATTGGAAGTTAAAGCAGATGTTGGGTAACAGTATTGGTGACATGGTAAAATGTTGGGAGGCCATGAATGACAACTTAAAGATACAAATTAGCAACATTCGAGCTTCTTTTCAAAAGAGTGTGTATGAAGTTGCACATGTCCATTCAAGTCCATTTTACACATATTTACGTACTTCAGTGTCGCGAGCTGCATTGAGGCGCGTTGCTGAAGAGTTAAAGAGAGTTGATTATATTGGAACTAACAAAGACAGATGCCGATGTACTCTTAGATCCACCTATGGATTACCTTGCGCGTGTGAGTTGGCAGGGTATAGAATTAGTGGTATTCCGATACCAATTGAGGCTGTGCATGTACATTGGAGGAAACTAAGTATGGAAATTAAGTTGGAAGAAGACTTAGATGAGGAATCAGAAGTGGGTATGAAATCTGCAATGGATGAGTTATGGAAAAGGTATAGGTCACAAGATGTTGTTGGAAGAAGGGCATTACATAGTAGGGTTTATGAACTTGCATTTCCCACAACGACTTCTTTGTTAGCACCACCTGAAAAAATAAAGACAAAAGGTGGAGTCAAGAAAAAAGGCAAAAAACCTGAAGGGTATGATGTTTACAGGGATCCTTCGTATCATGAATATGTTGATCAAGCATCACAATCTTCACAACGACAATCTCAACCATCACAAAATTCAAAAAAGAAATCTCAACCATCTCAACCATCACAACCTGTGAAAAAGAAGTTAAAATTAACACAAACTTCACAGTCATCTAAACGGTTCATCCTTCAATTTCCTTATCATATTAGGTCATTCATTGATGACGTTGTCAACGTAATGTCAGATGGTAATTGTGGATTTAGAGTGATTGCTTCATTGCGGGGTTATGCCGAAGATGGTTGGCCAATGGTTCGTCGGGAATTAGAATTGGAAATTATACATAATGAAAGATCAGCTTTATATGCCAATTTATTTGCTGATCGGTTAGCTGAAGTGAGAGATTCTTTGAAGATAGAGGGAAGTGGTTCTCAACCAATAGAGAAATGGTTGACTCTACCAGATATGGGTTACGTGATTGCGAATCGGTATAACGTGGTACTTGTCTGTCTAGGAGTCGAATGTTTGACTTTCTTCCCTATGACAACTACATTCTCACCCAATGTCTCATTTTATTGCATTGGATTTGTAAACTCCAATCATTGGATTCAGGTAAACATTGTTATAATTTGATATTATTAGTAAATTATTTGAGTAACATTAAATAATGTATTGTTTAATTTTGAATATAGGTTAACATGAAAGAAGGATTTCCATTGCCACCAGTGACAACAGATTGGAGGAACTTTCGTTCTCCAGCAGCAACATCATGGATGGTAGGATTTGCTGCGCGTCTACAACATTGGCAACAACTTACGCCTATATTACAAACTCATTATAAATTATAAACTATGTTATTCATTTTTATTCATGAATTATATTATATGTTTTAATTTCATTATGTTTTTCATTTTTATTTTCACTTAAATAACATATAACATAAATTGGATTCAGGTAATCGAAAAACTATAAATAACATATAACATAAATATCAGTTCAAATGTCAATATATTAACAAACAAAGTCTAAGAAATAATATGACATAAACATAACTATACATCACTGTGAACGAGCAATACGTAAAGCTGCAAACAGATCAGCAAAATGTGGATCATCCTCTTCAGCTGCATTCTGCTGAAGGTAGCGATGAATCAAGGTGGACACAGAACCCCATGCAGGATCAGATGGTCCCGCATCGTACTCAGGAATAGATGCAACTGGCGGCTCATCATAGGGCTCATCATAGGTAGGAGGTACCAATCGAGGATGCGAAACACGATAATACCACTCTAGGTATCCATCCTCTACCTCAAATGGGATAGTCGCCCGTGTAGCAGAACGAATCACCTGGCCAGCGCTCTGGGTGTAACTAATCCACTCAACATCAATGTCACCAGCCATACTAGGATCAATGGGTGCAGGTGGAATGGACTGACGGTATCCAAACTGTCGAAGACACCTGTCAGGCATGTATGGAACAATAGTATCTCCCCACCTCAAACAACCCCTGAATAGAGAAATCTCATCAAAACGACGATGAACTCTATGATCCTCGAACGGCCTCCATATGACATCAGTCGGTGTCAGCTCATCCATAATGGGTCGCAACTCATCCACCTTTAACGCCCCCTGTTTGTACGTCCACCTCATCGCACGCGGGAGTCCACAGTTCTGAGCAGGTATCCAATTCTCTCCTTTTTTCCCAAGTGTAGGAAAATACTCGTGAATCCAGCACTGTTAAAAAAACAATAACATAATAATTAAATAGAACATAATGAACTTAATAAAATTAAAATTAGAATTAAAAGAAAATCAATAAACTAAATTTAATATATAACTTTAACATAATAAACTGAATTTAAATATATACCTGTAGGAGAGTCGGATAACCACCAAGCTGTTTGCAGCTAAACATAGATGCATCTCCAAGAAACCTATACAGTGTCACCAATGCAGCTGTTGCCCAACTATAGGTGGACAACGCATCCAGGTCCCTAAATAATGCCAAGTATCGCGCCTCCACGAGTGTAAATGACTTATCCGCAAAGATGGTGCAGCCCACTATCACCATCAAATAACATCAGGTCGCAAATGCCCAACGTGAAGCTGCTCGATGCTCTACGAATCGATCATATAACCACTCTATCTTGAAGTACGATCCTCTGCACTCACGAACCTGGAAAAGTGCCGCTCTCGATGTCACTCCAAGATAGTCAACAGCCCACTCAATGGCTAACTCCTCACTGATGGGTTGAGGGTTCCAGAATACCCCCTAATAGGCAAATGAAGCAGACATGCCACATCATCGAGAGTAATCGTCATTTCACCGAACGGCAGGTGAAATGAAGATGTCTCTATATGCCATCTCTCCACAAATGCAGAAACCAAGTTTGCATCAATCTTCTTCAAACTCGATCTCTGTAAGGAAGCTAAACCGGATCTAAATATGATACCCTCAATCTCCGGTGGAAGCTGCTGTGGAACCATCTGGGTCAACTTCAAACCATGTCCAGCCACCTTCAGTTCCTTCTTCGCCCCCCTCTCCTGAAATCAAATAAAATTAAACAAATTAGATAAACAAATTATATAATTTCGGTTATTATTCAAAACTAAATAATTATAATTTCATTACCTCGCCAAACCATACACGGCTCGCCACGTGATGCTCGTACGAAACCAAAAGCCTGGTATCGTACGGACCACCAGGATACCTCACAGGGTCAGCTGCAGCTGCAGATGTACCAGCATCATCTGCGCGTGATCTACTCGTCTCGCCCCGTCCCATCGATCGCACTGGAATCCTCCCATCTCTGCCGCGTGATCGAACCACTGAAAAAAAACAGAAAAACAATTATTTAATAAAAAAAAAAAAAAAAAATTTCCGGAAGACTTTCTTCAAGTCTTCCGGTACACACGAAAGCATTCCGGATGACTTCAACAAAGTCTTTCGGTAGGCATTTTTTTAAAAAACTTTCCGGAAGACTTTGATGAAGTGTTCCGGTAGTCATCCAAACCATACCGGAAGACTTTCATAAAGTCTTCCGGTACCGGAAGACTTTCACAAACTCTTCCGGTACATTATTTTTCATTCCGGAAGACTTACTTGTAGTCTTCCGGTAAACACGTGCGAAAATCAAAATTTTTTTTCTCTCTGTAACTTTTGGACGGACGGTAAAAATGGAAAGTGAATTTGAATTAGTAACTATTTATATGAGGGCATTTTGGTCAAAAAAAATATTTTGGGGGGGTACAGGTATAATTGGGGGGGTGCGGGGTAAACTCTTCTATATAAGTCTATTGGCCTCTCTAGTTTGTAATTGCTTTCATATACATCTTGCCGTCATGGCCTTCTATTACTTTCAACACATCATTTCGGCTCCCTCTATGGATGATTTTAAATTTTAAATTTTTTTTTTTTACTATTGTGGACGATTTTAGTAAATATACTTAAACTTTTCTTATGACCAACCAATCTGACACTAAAATACACATTAAGAACTTTATCTCATATTTTAACACGCAATTCTCATATCAAATTAAGACTATTAGAACTGACTATGGTAATGAGTTTTCAATGTCATCTTATTATGATTCTTTAGGTATTATACATTAAAGGAGTTGTGTTGAAACACCTCAACAAAACTCCATAGTTGGAAAAAAACATAGACACTTGTTTAATGTCACTAGGTCTCTTTTGTTTTATGCTAAACTCCTTAAATACTTTTGATCCAACTAACCAGAAATTTTGAGAAGCGGGCTCAAAAATCATTTTGAAAAATATCAACAAGAATCATATTTTTCTACATTTTTTTTATTTTCTATCATTAATTTTTTTTTAAACAATAACACAATTAAAATTACTATAGACAATTCATACTAATACTATAAATTGATTAAAAAATATTATAATTTCAAACAAACACTATAAAATTGAAAGAATAAATTTTCTACCATTAACACAATCGCATTAAAAATATACTTTTACTCTTATAAAATATAAATGTGTATCTTTTAAAAGATCAACGGTAAAGAAGAGACTAAAAAAAAGACACTAAAAAATCAACAATAACAAAGAGATTAGAAATTAATAGAAAGACACCTTGAGGTGTACGGAATAAAAATACTATGTAATTTGTGTGTGCTTGGAAAAATTCAAAATGAGTGAATAAAAATAAAAAAAGGAAAAAAATGAATTATCTTTAATTTTATTAAATATATTTATTTATTTATCAATTGAAATAAACATTTAAGAAAAAGAAAAGAATTATAGGGGTAAGTAAAATGAACTTTTGCCTCAACTGACTGATTTGGTTTCTGTCGCACCTCGAAAAATACGATCCTAAAATAAACAACTGAGTCGCCACCTAATTCTATTTATTCTACGAGAGAAAAGGGAGATATAGACACAACCTAAATAAAGGATAAGAATGGTCAACGAAACCACTAATCTAAGTTCGGGAGTCAGTTACGCAAGGGGAAGGTATTAGTAATCAGATAAACGCACGTGTGATATCAGGAATACAGTGAGGCGCCAAAGAGATAACATTGAATTTTAAGGTACCTAACGGAGAAGGTCCGTTGCCTCTTCAATGCGCGCACAAAGTAATTGAGATGAATTCGAACAAGTAAGTCAGGTAAGAAGACGACGATCATAAAATCAAATGAAGCCAAGTCTCCGAGCAAAACAATCCAAGTTGCAAACTCACGATAATGCCCACTCCTCAAGCAAGTTCCATAATTCAAAATCCCAAATAAACTCAATGAATCCAAGTATCTCAACTTACTAAATCCACAGGATTAGAAATCATAAATTAAAAAAACTAACAATTAAAAGAAGTTCTAATAATATAAGAAATATAACTAACAAGGGATTCTAATCAAAGTTTAACAACTTCTAAACGACAATATGAATGAAATCTAAGATTAATATTCTAATTATAATTCTAATGAAAAAAATAACTAAACCAAACAAATTAATCACAAAAATAAGTTAACAATTAAACATATAACATGAATTATGAATAAATAATAACAAACAACAGGCAGGTAGGGGGTGGCGAGTTGAAACAAAACGGTATAATAAGCAAATCCATTGAAGTTCATGACCAAAAGCATGGTTTAATGTCCCAGTGGGGTGTTAGTAGAAAAAAACTTGGGCTGAGCCCACATATATTAATAATCACAACTAAACCCTATAATCTTTTCTTAAAAAATATAAAATAAATAAAAGGGAAACATGGATAAAAGCTATGAAAAACCAAATTGTTTAAAGGAACAGATCGTCTCCTTCTCCCTGTTCATTACCAGCGGCAAAAAATAGAGTTCCCGTCCGTTGCCTTCACTTCGTCTTCTTCATCACGGCGGCTACACGAACCTCCTTGTTCTTCGCTCACGGCTTCTCATTCGCGTGAAAACTCCCTCCGTTTTCGAAATGTTCTCACGGCGTCTCAGCCTCTTCTCAGCGGCGGTGATGAGGGTTTATGTGTTAGTGTGTGGGTGAGGAGAGAAGGATGCGGTTCGAAAAGGAGTGGCAGTGAAGAAGGTTGGAGATGATGAAGGTGACGGTTTAAGGGAGGCGAGGTTTACGGTGAAGAAGATAGAAAGGTTTAGGGTTTGCGAGCGGCGGCTGTGTTGAAGGTGAGGTAGGCTGAAGGTTTCGGGTGGTGAGTTTGAAAGAATCTGGGTTTGCGGCGTGTTTGTTCTGTTGGATTGAAGGAAATTTGGGTGAAGCAAGGCAATTTGTGGTTGTTGCGGCTGTTGATGGATGAAGATTCGGAGGGTATTCGCGGAGGTCGATGGAGGTTTGTCGTTGTTGGGTTTATGAGTGGAGGGTGAAAAGGTGAAGACGAAGGGAGGTTGGTGTTTTCAGAAGAGGAAAGTGATGTTGTTTATGGTTTTTTCGAAGAAAAGTTTGTTTGGGATCCGATGAGCTCTTCGTTGATGGTGGTGGCTCGTAGATTGTTGTCCGAAAGATGATGATGAAGGTGGAGTGTGTTCTTGGGTTTTCTGAGAAAAGAGGGTTTCAGGTTTTTTGTTTGAGATTGCCTTTTTCTTTTGGGAGGTCCCTCCTGTTTTTCTGTGAAGCCCCTTTTTTTATGTTACTCTGTTTCTTTCTGTTCTCTTTTTGTGAAGGGTTCTGCTCTTTTTCTTTTTTTTGTGCAGGACTTTCAACAGATCTCCATTGACGTTTTTTTGTATCCATCTGCATAAACCTTTTGGTCAAAGGTTATATCCAAATGGAAAAGGGGAGACCCTATGATGCTATGATGTTATGATGCTTGGAGCAGGCTATCTGTGCACTTTTGCTTGTAAAAGTAGTAGGATTAAGATTGATGGAGAAAGCATGGGGAGTCACAATATTTGAATCAAACTAAATCTAAAGACTAGTTACATAACTATATTCCATTTTTTTTAAATAAATTAAACTAAATATAAATTTTAAAAAAAATAATCAATTGAAAGTTAACTAATAATAAAAAAAACTAATCTCTAAAATAAATTGCAATTGAGCTAAATTAAAAATATTTAAATTGAATTAATTAACCTAAATTAAAATTAAATTGAAAACTAGTTCTAAACAATCTAATATAAACTAAACTCCTATTTTTAAATTAACTTTAAAATTAGATTTAAATTAAAATTAAACTCTAAAAATAATCTAAAATAAATATTTAACTAAAAATAAAATCAAATGTAAATAAATTACAAAGCGTGACAGAATATTCTAACTAAAATTTGAGAATGGATCAAATTCTAAAAGATCTATACAAAAATGATTAAAACACAAACAAACATTCTTATTTAAAAAAGAAACAAATTCTAATAAATAAAAGATGACAATTGTGATGATGAAATGTATGATTAAATGAATGTTTTAATTTAAAAATGCAAAATAATTGATTTCAACATATCGGCAAAAATACGTAAAACGAACAAAAATCGAAAAAAATTTAGTCAAAATTTAGGGTATGACAGTTTCTTTTGAATTACCTTGGTATTTTCTATCAAATTACATTATATAAACGATACTTTTGTTAGTGTATTATTATACTTTCAAATTTGAATATGTAAGAGGGTATATTGAGAAATTCATAAATACACCATTGACAAGGTTTGTCTGGATTGACCCATTGAATTTTGGAATTCATATACCAAACACGAGATTAAAGTATTCTCGATTAATAATAGGATTTGAAATAGATCAAAATACTTGAGGAGATGCCTTCATTGACGATGACTCTCTTTACTTAAAAAAAATCAATGCATGCACGCATTAAAAAAGAATTGATAATTGTGTTTATCATAAGTATTTGATTTATTGGATCGTTTAAATTAATTAGGGACACAATTCTAATATCAAATAGTTTTAATTTCTTTGTGATTGTAAATATAAGTGATTGAACTGTTATTCTCCCTATCAAATCTAGCGTCAATCATCAGTGAATTAATAATGATGAATAATGAAATTTTGTTTTAAGAAAAAAACCATTGAACTTAAAGCACACGTGCCAAGTCTATAAATCTTAACCAACAAATTATGTGAATGTGTTGTAGCTATGTCACCGGTTAATAATACCATGAAGAAAAGTTGTAATAAAACAATAATATATGTCTTGTGTTAGATAAATACACACCTAATTGTCAACCTGTACTGCTCCAACTGATCCCACCCGCTTAGCAGGCAATGAAGGAGAACCAGACAGACATACCATGTTGTTTGTGTTTCAGCATAATAACTCTCAAACTTATACATTAATGTGTTTTTTCTAAACACCATATTTAGTATTAACTAAAATAGTTAGTTGCTGAAAATTTATATACAAAACAATCCAACATTTTATTTATAATCATGTTTTTATCAAAATAGTTAATTTCGAAATTTTTATTTAATAACTAATGAAATATCTGTGCGGAAATTATATATACAAAACAATCCGACATTTTATTTATAATCATGTTTTCATTCAAATAGTTAATTTCGAGATCTTTATTTAATAACTAGTAAAATACCCGTGCGGAAATTTTATATACAAAACAATCCGACATTTTATTTATAATCATGTTTTTATCCAAATAGTTAATTTTGAGATCTTTATTTAATAACTAGTAAGATACCCGTGCGGAAATTTTATATACAAAACAATCCGACATTTTATTTATAATCATGTTTTTATCCAAATAGTTAATTTTGAGATTTTTATTTAATAACTAGTAAGATACTCATACGGTCGAGATCTTTATTTAATAACTAGTAAGATACCCGTGCTTCCGCACGGATAAAATTATTTGATTATTTGATATGGTATAAAATATGTTTAAATATATATATATATATATATATATATATATATATATATATATATATATATATATATATATATATATATATATATATATATATATATATATATATATATATATATATATATATATATATATATATATATATAAATTTGATATGATATAAAATGTATTTATATACGTATTTAAATTTAAAATTAGCTATTAATTTTAAAATGAACAATGATTACGTAAAATTAATTAAATTACAATATAAAGAAAAAAAAGACACATGAGATGAAAAAAAGTTAATATTTAAAAATAAGAATTTTATCTTTTAAATTAAGATAATTATTGATTAAAATAAAATATGTATGTGTTTATAGTGATCCGTGAAATAAAAAATTTATTTGATACAATATAAAATGTATTTATGTACAAATGTAAAATTGAAATTAGTTATTTAATTGTAAAATAAAAAATAATTATACAATTTCAATTGTATTAAATAATGATGCAAAAAGAAAAAAAATAACTCGTGACATAAAGACAAAAAAAATTGATGCGATAATGACCCGTGAAATAAAAATATTATTTAATGTATACAAATGCAAAATTTAAAATAAAATGAACAATAATTATATAATTTTAATTTTATTAAATAATTTTTAAAAAACGAATTCATGAGATGAAAAAAGAAAAAAAAAATCGATATTTAAAAATAAGAATTTTGTATCTTAAATTAAGATAATGATTAATTAAAATAAAATGGATATTGTATTGATAATAACCCGTGAGATAAATATATAGTGTTATTTTATTAAAATTAAAAAAAAAAATAGGTATGTTGTTGATAATGACCCGTAAATTTTTTTTGACATTTAAAAATAACATTTTTATCCTTAGAATAAAAACAATTGTTAATTAAAAAAATAAGTATGTTGTTGATAGTGGCCCTAAAAAAATTTTGAAAATCTGACATTTAAAAATAATTATTTTATCGTAAATAATACAAATAAAATATATTTTTCTAATAATAATTTATGAAATAAAAAATTAATTGTATGTTTGACTCATTATTGAAGTGAGACAAATCTTCAACTCTACTAAAAATATAAGAGAGAGAGAGAGAGAGAGAGAGAGAGAGAGAGAGAGAGAGAGAATAAATGAAACTTAAGAGGGAGAAAAAGTAAATTTGAATTTCAAATATGAAAATTTGAAATTGAGAGAGTAGATGTGTGTTAGTGTATTGGTGGGAAATTCTTTTTTGGGGATTGTGGGATAATGAGTGTTTGACATGTGTCAAGTAAAGAGATGATTGAGAGAGTTTTAATTGTTTAGTTTAATTATTTACAAAAATAACCTTTTAGTAGTGTAATTTTTTAAAGTGCAAATGACAAAAGTGGCAACTCATGCAATCTACTTTTGATATGTAAATAGTAGATTTTTCTTATAGTTTTTCAAGTCTTCCTATATCTCTATCGGTCTTATTATAAAATTTATAGTTTTTATCTCTAATGTCAAAATCACCTAAGTATAATTTTCACAATCATTTTTACTATAGGTTTTACCCTAACACTCTCTATAATATTGGCATTTCTAATTTTGTCTAGTCTTTCCACTCATTCAACACAACATTCTTATCTCTACTACACTTACTTTATTCTAGTGATGATCAATCTGATGTTGCTTCATTACATGTCATAGTAAATATATTTCTTTTCTGGTTGACCTCTCATGCATAAAACAAAATTGATTCTCATTGACTTGAGTATCTTTTTTCAGTCTCCGTTCAATCACTATTTCCCATAAATTCATGGTATGACTCATAAGTTTAATTTTCCTATAATTAGTACAATATTATATATCTCCTTGATCTTATAGATTGAAACTAAAGTGTTTCTTCTCCATTCATCAGACAATTGCTTTGTTCTCATAACTTCCTTAAAGAGTTTGGTGAGCCACGTAATGTCCTTATTTCCAAGGATTTTCCACACTTCAATAGATATGTTGTTTGGCTCAATCGCCTTATTGTTACTCATTTTTTTCAATGCTTTGTTTACTTCTTGTTTTTGAATCTGACTATAGTAATTATAGTTTTGATTTTCTTCTTGAATGTAGAGTCTGCTAAAGTTCGATAAGATAACATATTGTTCATTGATTAAATTGTAGAAATACGTCTTCCACTTATTCTTTGATATCTTTTTCATGGACCAAAATTTTGTCAACTTCATCTTTAACATACTTCACTTGATTTAAATCTCTTGTATTTATTTCTCTTCTCTTAGCGCCTATATACAGATTTTTTTCACCCTTTGGTTTCTAAAGATTTGTTTTATCCGTCAAAGCGTGTATTCTTTCTTTACTCATTGACTTCTTAGTCTCGTTCGTAATTTTCTTATACTTTTTCAAGTTTCAATATTTTTACACCAAAACCATTCTTTAAAATAATCATTTTTTACTCTAACATTACTCTAAACTCTTTCATTCCACCACAAAGATTCTTTACCCTTAGGTCCAAGACCTTTTGATTCTCCCAACGTCTCATTTACTAATTTACTAATCTCATGGCTCATCTTGTTCAAACGCACACACACACACACGCGCGCACACACACATACACACACACACACACACACACACACACACACACACACACACATATATATATATATATATATATATATATATATATATATATATATTCTTACTAATTTTCATAATTTAAGACAAAATATTATCAACATATAAATTATTAAGACAACCTTAAACAATATTCTTGTGTTAAGAGATAGTGATGAAGAAGATTTAAATATTAAAGTCACTTGATAACTTGAAAATGCATAGTATATTTTAACTCGATTCACATGTATTTTAGTGTCTATTTTATATGTTGTCGTATTATTATGCCGGTATTGTTTAGTTGTTTCAGGTATTTATCAAAGAAGAGCATTTGTGCGAGAAATCGATGAAATGAGCAAGAAACGAAGAAAAGGCGTAGAAATCACCACTTTGTGGTGCATGGCATTCACCATGCGCCTCATTAGCCACGTCATCCCGTTTTTAAGGCTGAGATGTTCACCATGGACGCGTAGTGCGGAATTTTCAGGAAACCAACTTGCCCATTCTTCTCCCACCTTCCCTACTTCTTAGCCACAAATTCTACACGACATATGGACGTTTTCCAGTAGCAGTATCACTATATAGTGGCAGTTTTCATCTGATTCTGATATCCAAGTTTGTACGAACAATTTTTGTTCTTAGTTTTAAGCAGAAATTACATTCCAAAGTGATAGAGTGTTCATATTGGGGGACTATCACACTATAGTTCTTAGGATTTTCATTGTAGGCTTGGATCAAACAAATCGTTTCGACATTTGAAGTTATTTTATGTTTTGTTCATTGTACTCAGAGATTTATTCTAGTATTAATTCCAGTTTATTTTCAGATTTTTTATTTTTATATTTTTAAGTTGTTTTCTACTTATTTGCATTTTAATTCCATTGTTATGTTGATGTTGACTTCTAATACCACAAATTGCTTGTTTATGCTTAATTACATGTCCGACTAAATTGTTTTGAGTCTGGTATGTGAGGATAATCGTTCCGACGAGACTCGTTAATGAACTGTCGTAACTTTTCACAGATTATTTTTCTGGTTTTAATTTTTAATTTTTATTATAAAAGGTTTTGCACGATAGTGAAAACATAAAGGTTTCGAGTCAATAGCACGACAATGTGAGGCTTGAACCAGATAGGAAAAATTGGATATTAATCATAAACGCAACGACAACGCTTTAGGATCAATTATGACTTATTTGTTTTCAACAAATATTTCTTAAATCAAATGGGTGAGCTACGACAAAACATTTTGGTCTAGAAGTATAGCTAGAGTCAACAACACAACAATGTGAGATAAAGGTTTTTAACTAATATTTTCTACTAAAAAGTGATTTAATACTTAACAATGTCAACGAATTATTGAGTCCCTGAGGTACATTGGGATCCACATTCTGATCTCTCATTTCTGATATATTTTCTAAGCTTTATTTTAGATTTGATTCTAGTTTTATTTTCCACTAATTAAAATCTCATTAGCCTTAGATTTACATAGCTGCAATAGATAATTATACGTTTGAATATTGGTCTCTGTGGGTACAATATCTTTTAAAAGTATGTGATACAACTGTGCACTTGCAGTTAATCTAATTGAGTTGACATCATCATTTCACACTATGCCAAATTTAATTTTTTAAAATGCCTCTTCAAGAGTTTTTTTGTTCTAAAAGCGTTATTAAAAACATATAGAAATAATCTTAATATTTTAATTTAAAAAAATTAAAAGAATATATTAAAAGAGATACAATGTTTTATATAGAAACACATTGATATCTTATCAAATAAATTGACAAAAAATAATCAATCTAAAGAGTGTTTTTTAATTTGAAAAAAAATTACATTCTTCTTCTGCACGTGATATTTTTAGGAAAGCACGTGAAATTTGGTTTGGTATGGACTTGGAAAATTTGTATTAGACTTGATTTCTTTGGCCAACGTCAGAGATGGTACCTACAAATACTCTGATACTCAAGTTAATAATTGAATGAGACAAATAAAATTTTTATGTTTTCAAAGAGTATGTACCATGATTTGTCGGCCTTTTATAGGTGGTTTTCATGAATGTAGAACCTTCCTATGTAATGTTGATTTCAAAGCAATATTGTTATATCATTTATGATCCTTACTTAATCACTTACTTTGATAACTATATTCTTAGAGCATAACTTAGTGTGTTCCCGAGGTCCCGCAACCTTATATCAGGTACACTTTTAAGTATCATGTCTCAATCAAACCATTCATAAGGTTTTGTGTCGGGTTGGGCCATCCTTGTTATAAGACAATACTCTTTGTTGGATCATTTCTATTATGGAGGTCGGCCAAGGCACAAAGAACTGCTCCCCCAAGCCTAGTCTGGAAAAGTCATGGCATAACTTGTGATTTTAAGTTCACTTTGGCGGAGGTATTAGTAGATCCATTACTAACCTGGCATATCACCATTGGCCATTTGTATTATCATGATATCTTGTTAGAAAATGATAAGGTTTCTTGGGATTTGTTGCCTTCGATGTCTGTCACTCATTTTTTTATGATGCTTAGGGTGATGACCTATCACTAGGAGGTTGTGCCTTATGGAATGTCCAAAAATGAAGGTACATTATTGCTTCGATGACTGTATCGCCATTTGGTGGATTGAGAATTTGAATTAGAATCATCTTAATGGGACTTTGGCCAACAATAATAGTTTCCCTCACGTCCTTGTTATCACCTTTAAAGTGAGGAGTTTTGAAGTATGATTCAATGAGATGGGTCTAAGAATGGCTACCATTCAGATACCTTTGTGCGTTAAGAAGTTGTCCCAATAAGAAAAAGATTCATTGTGACTTTGAGTATGGCTAGTTAGAATTAAAAACATGAGCATATAATGATCCTTATGCATACAAAACATTGTTATGGGGGAGGCCTCCATGTGTACCCACACACGTAGGGTTGAGATGTGATGTACATAGGTGTGCTCAAGTATACTCAACTGCAATTATGGGTTTGATATTACATATAAGCCATTAGATGTGAAATTTTACAATATGTTTAATCATTGTCATTAAACTTGGCACCTTTTGTGCCTATAAAATGGGAACTAGAGTTTGATTTACATTTTTCTACTTCTTCATCTTGCATGCAATCAAAGAGAGTTTGCTTATGATTTATTTTGAACTTACTTCAAATTATGGATTTTAGATCTTCATCTTGGAGCTTCTATTGCATTATTCACTCAAGTTACATGCATTACTTAAAGTATATTCTTCTTCTTCTTCTTCTTTGTTTGTTTATTTCTTCTAATTTTAATCTTCTTCACGTAAAGCATGCCTAGGGAGCTCATATCAAGAAAAAATTATTTGAGACCTTAGCGGTGCAGAATTAAGCAATTTTGATTTTAAAATTGAACTAGAGGTAGTTAATCTTGGAGAAATTAATTTTTCCCCACTAATACATATATGAGGTAGGTTGCATTAAGTTTACTTTTTGTGAAATTCAAGTAATTGACCATATATGTGTGAAGAATCTCATGTATAATTGTAGCGTTCAATGTGTTTTTAGAGATGCCATTGTAGATGTTAAGAATTGACAGAATTTTTGACAAACAAGAAGTGTTGAACTTGGTTCAGGATGTCACACCAGATGTTGTGACATTGTCAAACAGAGTATAAGTTAATGAACTTAGTTCAGGATGTCACACCAGATGTTGTGACATTGTGTAAGTTAATGAATTAAGTTCAGACATCAGGATGTCACACCAGATGTTGTGACATCTTAAACCTGCTACCAGACTTAAATGATGCATAACAGAACTGGGTAAATTCAGGGAATTTATCTGGAATTAATTGTGAATAGATAAACAATACAAGGCGCATCTGTAGGGAGCTTAGTTATCTGATTTCAGTATATCAGAATAACTACCTCACCTAGAATCAAGGAAGTAACAAACCCTAATTCAAGGTGATGACAGTATGACTTATCAGGACTGGATAATCTACAGAAAAGCCCAAAAACCAAGCATCTATTTAAGGAACAGAAACTCTCAGAATAGAGTACGAAATTAAGAAGACTGTAAAGGGTGTTTGTGTTTAATAGCAGGTTTTAGTTGTGTATCACTTTATGAGCTTTTAAGCAAAAAGTGTATTGTGTCTTGATTGAAACTTTTAAGTAAAATCAAGCTGTTGTGTTTGAAGTGTAACTTCAGTTTTATTAAACATTGTAACATATCACTGTGTGATTGAGGGGGAGTGAGTAGGTACTCATATCTAAGTTGTGTCTTAGGTAGAAATTTCCTTGGGTAGATATTAAGTGAAGGATTAAACTGATTAGTTTAAGTCCAGAATTAATATTACTTATATTGGATTTCCTTCCTGGCTTGGTAGCCCCCAGATGTAAGTGTGGAGATACACTGAACTGGGTTAACAATTTCCTGTGTTATTTAATTTACCTGCACTTTAAGTTTTGTTTAAGTCTTCAAGTGTTTAAACATCTCATTCGACATCACGTACCTGATCCCAGAATTTCAATTGGCATCAGAGCAGGCACCCTTCCTGTTTAACTGGGTGAGATCTAGGGACTGCAAATTTTGGGAACATGGACAGAGATGTAGGATCTGTGAATAGACCACCTATATTGGATGGATCCAACTATGACTACTGGAAGCCAAGAATGGTAGCATTCTTAAAATCACTTGATAGAAGGGCTTGGAAAGTAGTCAACAAAGGATGGGAGCACCCTGTCCAAGACAATAAGGATGGGGCAAAAGTGTTGAAGCCTGAAGAAGAATGGAGCAAGGAGGAAGAAGATTCAGCACTTGGAAATTCCAAAGCCTTAAATGCCTTATTCAATGGCATTGATAGGAACATATTCAGACTTGTGCATCACTGTGAGCTGGCCAAGGATGTTTCGGACACTCTCAAAACCACTTATGAAGGAACATCAAAGGTGAAGATGTCAAGACTTCAACTTCTCACCACCAAGTTTGAAAACTTGAGAATGAAGGAAGATGAGACCATTAATGAGTTTTACATGAACATCCTGGAAATAGCTAATACTTCTGGTGCTTTGGGAGAGAAGATGAGTGATGAAAAATTGGTAAGAAAGATTCTCAGATCACTCCCAAAAAGATTTGACATGAAGGTTACTGCAATAGAAGAAGCTCAGGACATATGCACAATGAAGGTTGAAGAGCTCATTGGTTCCCTTCAAACATTTGAGATGGGAATGAATGATACAATTGTGAAAAAAACAAAAGCATAGCCTTGGTCTCAAATACTGATAAAGAAGAAGAAAGTCATGAAGCAGACTCTGAAGAAAATTTATCAGAAACAATTGCTATGCTTGGAAGACAATTCAACAAAATTCTCAAAAGAATGGAAACCAAGTCCAGACCAAGTGGAAGAAACTCAAACTCTTCTGAGAATAAAAGACCTTATGATTCTAATAGAAGGTCAAATTATGATGAGAAGACCAACCAAGGAAAAGGGATTCAATGTCATGGATGTGAAGGATATGGACACATCAGAAGTGAATGTCCTACCTATCTAAAGAAGCAGAAGAAAGGTCTCTCTGTGACCTGGTCAGATGAAGACTCAGGATGTGAATCAGAAGAAGAATCTGCAAAGCACATCACTGCTCTAGCTGGAGTATGTGAATCTGAAGGGGGATCCAGTGATGAGGAGCTGACATTTGAAGAGCTTGAAGAATCATACAAGATGCTGTGTAAAAGGAGCACTGAAGTATGCATGGAGAATATAAAGCAGAAGAAGCAGATTGAGGAATTAAAGGCTGAAAAGACAAGTAATCTAGAGATCATTGACACTTTGAAAAGTGAAGTAAGCCTACTCAACTCCAAATTGGAGCATATGTCCAAATCTGTCAGGATGCTGAAAAGTAGCTCAAACACACTAGATGTCATTCTCAACAACAACAAGCACTCAGGGGATAAGACTGGACTGAGATTTAATAAAGCTCAAAAGTTTGAGGCTAGCACCAGTAAAACAACTTCAAATCCCATAAAGTCAAACAAGATGTCCCAACAGATGTATCAACATCATGACAAGAACATGATGAAAAAGAAGTATCAAAGATGGAGGTGCCATCATTGTGGAAGGTTTGGTCACATCAAACCTTTTTGCTACAAGCTGCATGGACATCCAAATCAGAGGTATCAGCAACCCCTTAGGCAGAAGACAGAGGTCACCAAGAAAGTGCTGCATGGACATCAAAATCAAAGATATCAGCAACCCGCTAAGCAGAAGACAGAGGTCACCAAGAAAGTGTTGCATGGACATCAAAATCAAAGATATCAGCAACCCCCTAAGCAGAAGACAGAGATCATCAAGAAAGTATGGATACCTAAAGCCAGTCTTCATGCTGATCAAAGCTACAAATACATGCCCAAGAACAAGTTCAACAAACAACCTTGGAGATCTAAAGATGGACACTACACAGGGCAGAGGCATCAAAGGAAACCTCTCAACAGGCAAAAATGGTCAAAGAAGGTTGTTGCCTATATAGCTCATACATCTCTCAGAGTATCAGCTAAGGAAGACTGGTACTTTGACAGTGGATGCTCAAGGCACATGACTGGATTGAAGAATCTGCTGGTAGATTTAAAGTCACACTCATCCAGATATGTAACCTTTGGAGATGGAGCAAAAGGAGAAATCAAGGGAGTTGGGACTTTGGACTGCCCAGATGTACCAAGACTAGATGATGTGCTGCTGGTAAAAGGATTGACTGCTAACTTGATCAGCATAAGTCAATTATGTGATCAAGGTTACAGTGTAAACTTTACCAAAACTGAATGCATAATGTCTGATAAAGAACAGAAGGTTGTCATGAGAGGAGCCAGATCAAAAGACAACTGCTATATGTGGGAACCTCAAGAGTTCAGTCTCACTTCAACTTGCTCTTTAGCCAAAGAAGAAGAAGTGAAGTTGTGGCACCAAAGACTGGGGCATCTTCATCTCAGAGGAATAAAGAAGATCATATCTATGGATGCTGTAAGAGGTATTCCAAGACTGAAGATTGATGAAGGTAAAGTGTGTGGTGAATGTCAAATAGGCAAGCAAACCAAGATGTCACATCCAAAGCTCCAACATCTGACAACTTCCAAAGTTTTGGAATTATTGCATATGGATCTTATGGGACCAATGCAGGTTGAGAGTCTTGGTGGAAAAAGATATGCCTATGTGGTTGTGGATGACTTTTCAAGATATACATGGATAAGTTTCATCAAAGAAAAGTCTGATGTGTTTGATGTATTCAAAGATCTGTGCCAAAGAATACAAAGAGAAAAAGCAAGTTGTGTGGTCAGAATAAGAAGTGACCATGGAAAGGAATTTGAGAATAAAAAATTCTCAGATTTCTGTTCTTCAGAAGGAATCAATCATGAGTATTCTTTTCCTATCACCCCTCAACAGAATGGGATTGTTGAGAGGAAAAACAGAACTATCCAAGAGTCAGCAAGAGCATGGTATGAAAGACTGACCATTTTTCTCATAAAACAAGGGTACAGGAAAGGTGGAATAGATAAAACCTTGTTTGTGAAGGATGAAGAAGGAAATGTCATGATTGCTCAAATATATGTAGATGACATAGTCTTTGGTGGGATGTCAAACAGGATGGTTAAACATTTTGTTACTCAAATGGAATCTGAGTTTGAGATGAGCCTAGTAGGAGAACTAACCTACTTTCTTGGACTGCAAATCAAGCAGATGGAGGACTCCATGTTCATATCCCAAAGCAAGTATGCAAAGAACATTGTCAAGAAGTTTGGGATGGACAATGCAAGTCACAAAAGAACACCTGCCCCCACTCATTTAAAGCTGACAAAGGATGACAAGGGTGAGAATGTGGACCAAAGCTTATACAGAAGCATGATTGGAAGCCTATTATATCTGACTCCTAGAAGACCAGATATAGCTTTTGTAGTAGGTGTATGTGCAAGATATAAAGCTGAGCCAAAAGTAAGCCATCTAAACCAGGTTAAGAGGATTTTGAAATATGTCAATGGTACTTGTGACTATGGCATAATGTACTCTCATGGATGTGAACCAATTCTCACTGGCTTTTGTGATGCTGATTGGGCTGGAAGTGCTGATGATAGAAAGAGCACATCAGGAGGATTCTTCTTTCTAGGAAACAATTTAATTTCTTGGTTCAGTAAGAAACAAAATTGTGTATCCTTATCCACTGATGAAGCTGAATATATTGCAGCTGGTAGCAGTTGTTCACAGTTGGTATGGATGAAGCAAATGCTCACAGAATACAATGTCCCACAAGATGTCATGACATTGTACTGTGACAATTTAAGTGCGATTAACATATCAAAGAATCCTATCCAACACAGCAGGACCAAGCACATTATATCAGGCATCATTTCATCAGAGATCTTGTGGAAGAGAAGGTGATCTCATTAGAACATGTAGTCACAAATCTGCAATTGGTTGATATATTTACTAAAGTTTTGGATGCTACCCAATTTGAAAACCTAAGGGATAAATTGGGAATCTGCTTATGTGAAATATAGCAGTTATGGTGAAGTGCCAACATGTCCTATGACATCGTGTGGCATGATCACCAGATGGCAGCACCAGTCTGGTCAGTAACTCTGTCTATTCCACTCTTAAGAATTCCACTAGTAACGGATTTTATAAAAGCTCAAACGTGCTCTCAGCTCTTCATCTCCTTACTATCTCCTCAAAACCATTTGCATGCTAAATCTGATTTTCTGAGCTCATCAAAATCAATCAAACCTAAACTCTTTTTTCACTACATTCTAAAAATGTCTCAACATCAAAACCCTAACCTCACTGATGAAAATCTCAACCAAGAAGATGTAGTGCATGCAACCCCAATCTCTATGGTACCAATGGATACTACTCCCATAGGCGAAATCAGAGGAAGTGTCCCTCTTGCTCAAAAACCTAGAACTCCAAATGTGAGAAGAGCAAAGGAACCTGTGTTCAACAAAAGCAAGGGGATTCCTTCATCTACAAGCACTACCCCCAAAGCTTCTGACTATGTGGATGCATCCATCAAGCATCTTGTAAACAGGATTCTATCTGAACAAGGAGTGGTGCGTGGGGTATCTGTTCCCCCGAACAGCATGCCTGCTCCACAAGAAGAACAAAGCAATCAGGCTGAAAAGGACACTCTTGCTCAACAGGATGTCCCAATAAATGTTGAAACATCTGAGGACCAGAACAATGCCTCAACTGATGATGATGAAGCCACTGATGACCAAGCTTCTATTGATCCACCTGCTGAAAAGGAGGCTTCCCAACCTCCTCCTGTTGAAACCATAGATGATGACTCTGACACAGAGATCATTGCATCTGTTGACCCTAGCATAGCCAAAAGGCTTAGGGCTAGGAAGGAGAAGAAGACTGCTGGACATGCAACTCCTGAAAAGAAACAGCCTACTCCAAAGAAAGACAAGGTCAAAGTTGCATTTGGACCTACTAAGCAATGGAGCAAGGTGAGTACCCAAAAGAGGAAAGCTGCTACTCCACCTGACTCAGATGTTGAGGAGGATGTCCCAACATCCCAACCAAGGAAGAAAACAGCACCTCCCAGGTCTACCTATGTTGTTCCAGAAGCTCCTCTGGACAATGTGTCCTTTCATCATGTGTCAAGTGTGAGCAAATGGAAGTATGTCTACCAAAGAAGGGTGCCATTGGAAAGAGAACTGAGCAGCAATGCATTGGAGTGCACTGAGGTAATTGACTTAATATCCTCTGTTGGCTTATTCAAGACTGTTTCAAAATTTTCACCCTGCTATGAGCTGTTGGTCAAGGAGTTCATTGTCAATCTGCAAGAAGACTATGCTGATGGAAAGTCAGAAGAATTCAGAAAGGTTTATGTAAGAGGGAGATGTCTTGAATTCTCTCCTAGGGTTATAAATCATTACCTAGGGAGAGAATCTGATGGGCCTAATGAGCTGGGGAAAACTGACAACCAAGTCTGCAAAATCATCACTGCCAACCAGGTCAAAACTTGGCCAGTCAAAGGCAAACTTTCTGTTAGCTTGCTTACAAGGAAGTATGCTATGCTGCATAGAATTGGTACTGTCAACTGGGTCCCTACCAACCATACTTCTTCAATAGCTACTGGATTGGGAAGATTCATTTATGTTGTAGGCACCCAAACAAAGTTGGACTTTGGGGCTTACATCTTTGGTCAAACCCTAAAGCATGCAGGAACATCAGCAACCAAGCTTCCCATAGCTTTTCCCTCTCTACTCTGTGGAATCATCCTCAACCAATATCCAGGCATCCTCACTGAGAAGGATTCAGTCTGCAAGAGAGAAAGTCCACTGGCCTTCCACTACAAACTGTTCTTGAGCCATCATGCTGCTGATGTTGAAGCTCCCAGTGGGACATCTGCTGGACCATCAAATGCAAAGACTCCTATATCCAAAGCTGCCTTGATTGCAGAACTCAAGAAAACTTGCAAAGAGCTGGATGCCAGGAAGAAAAAGCTTGAGGAAATAATTCAAAGGCTGGAGATGGAAGAGGGTGCTCAGAATGCTGATGAGTCTGATGATGAGTCTGAAGATGAAGAGGATACTGAATATGATGAATCTGAGTGAAAATGTGTGTGGAAAGTGTACTGTCTGTTTCAACATTGTAATTTTGGTTTTGTAATTTTGAATATTTTGTTTTACTCTCTGCTTGTGTAAAATTTTGCCCCAATTTATGTCTAACAAGGGGGAGAAGAGAAGTGTACTACAACAACAATGTCTGCTACAGTTTGCCTGATTAATGAACAATGATGTTTGTCTGTTTAATGCCTGCTTCTGAACTAAGTTTTTTTTAGAAAATTTTGTTGAACAAGTAAAAATACATACAGGTTTGAGGGGGAGAAAATTATTATAACTCTCACATGATTCAACAGAAAAGAACTCTGCTGCACTCTGATAAATAAAACTCTGTTGCACTCTGATAAAACCAGAAGATTGTGTTAGCCAAAAATTAGCCAAAGGGGGAGTTTGTAGATGTTAAGAATTGGCAGAATTTTTGACAAACAAGAAGTGTTGAACTTAGTTCAGGATGTCACACCAGATGTTGTGACATTGTCAAACAGAGTATAAGTTAATGAACTTAGTTCAGGATGTCACACCAGATGTTGTGACATTGTGTAAGTTAATGAATTAAGTTCAGATATCAGGATGTCACACCAGATGTTGTGACATCTTAAACCTGCTACCAGACTTAAATGATGCATAACAGAACTGAGTAAATTCAGGGAATTTATCTAGAATTAATTGTGAATAGATAAACAATACAAGGCGCATCTGTAGGGAGCTTAGTTATCTGATTTCAGTATATCAGAATAACTACATCACCTAAAATCAAGGAAGTAACAAACCCTAATTCAAGGTGATGACAGTATGACTTATCATGACTGGATAATCTACAGAAAAGCCCAAAAACCAAGCATCTATTTAAGGAACATAAACTCTCAGAATAGAGTACGAAATTAAGAAGACTGTAAAGGGTGTTTGTGTTTAATAGCAGGTTTTAGTTGTGTATCACTTTATGAGCTTTTAAGCAAAAAGTGTATTGTGTCTTGATTGAAACTTTTAAGTAAAATCAAGCTGTTGTGTTTGAAGTGTAACTTCAGTTTTATTAAACATTGTAACATATCACTGTGTGATTGAGGGGGAGTGAGTAGGTACTCATATCTAAGTTGTGTCTTAGGTAGAAATTGCCTTGGGTAGATATTAAGTGAAGGATTAAACTGATTAGTTTAAGTCCAGAATTAATATTACTTATATTGGATTTCCTTCCTGGCTTGGTAGCCCCCATATGCAAGTGTGGAGATACACTGAACTGGGTTAACAATTTCCTGTGTTATTTAATTTACCTGCACTTTAAGTTTTGTTTAAGTCTTCAAGTGTTTAAACATCTCATTCGACATCACGTACCTGATCCCAGAATTTCAGCCATAATTTTCCATACTGGAATCATGAATAGATGAAAGGTTGGACATGACCACATCATAAAAGATTCTTATATTGTGGTTATGATTTTCTTGGGAACATAGGGGATACTTACGGGTATGAGTAGAAAATACGCGAGAGTGACTCGGAATCACACTTATATGAGGAAGACAATTAGGGTCATTCTCGGTTTGTTAAACATGGAGTGTAAGAAGCCATTGAATATGATCATGGTATAGACGAGGGAGGATGTTGTGCTCTTGTGCAATGTCTAAAAATGAAGGTCAACATGTATGTTAGAGATTGAAACTCCCTTTGTTAGATTGGGCCTATCAATTTGGTCTATTATGATAGGTCTTTGGTTAGTCCATAACACTTTTATTTCATTCAAAAACTACCAAGAATTGTAATATGGTATCAAATACTACTATAAAATACACATTCAGTAACACTAATTCTACTACGGTTATGCTTCCATCGTGATGACATTGTTCACGTAACGCGCTAACAATTACATTTATTTACTTATTGAAATTTTTAAATGATATAATCACGGTTGAATTTTACAATCGTGGTAATATAAACACCTTTTCATGGGTTCGAATCTCAACACCATCAAAAATATATATTTCTTTAACATGTAGTCGAGCCATTTTATTTTTGTTTATTTTTAATTTTTAAATAAATGTAATACCACCACGGTTGGGTAGCTAAACCGTTGTGACATATTTTTTATTTTGTTTTAAATTTTTTTATTTGTAATATACTACTTCTTTATGAAATTTCATTTAGTTAGTATTATATCACCACAACTCCCTATTTTTATTGTGATGGTATCGTTCATTCAATTTTAACAAGTTATTAGATTGTCTCTTTATTAGCCATTCTTTGCTAAAAACGAAAGGATACGAAACACCATTTCAACCCTAACATTCAGTGCTGAGAAATGAAACACCATATCAACCCTAACATTCATCGTTCATCATCAATGGTTCATCATTATTGGTTCATTGTTCATCATCATCGGTTCATCGTTCATCATCATAGGTTCATTTTCAACCCTAACACACCAACACCAACACTAACATCATCGTCATCGTCAAGAAGGAATACAACAACAACATTATCTATTTCAACCCAAATATTCACCTTTACTTAGTCATCGCGTTTACAGTATGTAAAACTTTTTTCCCATGCATCTACAGTAAACTTCAATTTCCATTGTTGTTGTTCTTGTTGTTTTTATGTTTCTTGTTGAAAGTGTGTAATAAAACTTTATTAATCTTTTGTTGTAGTTGTAGTTGTTATTCTTGTTGTTGTTGTTGTTGTTGTTATTCATGTTGATGTTGTTGAATTTGTATGTGATAATAGATGAAAGAGTTTGTTGTTGTTGTTGAGGTTGTTGTTGATTTTTTAAAATAGATGGCGTCTTCGTCGTATTCATCATCTAGTGGCGAGGAAACTATGACAAGTGATACTTAAATAAAAAATAAAAGATCACAAAAAGGAGCCACAGTGCTTACCAAAAATAACAAAAGTCCACAAATCGGGTAACAAATTTCCTATCGCATTCAGGTATATATTTTAATTTTTATCATTTCGATTGGCTTTCTATAATTTATAATACATTCTTATAATTGATTTAAATTTAGATGACCTTTGAGTTTACAGATGGTGATAAGAACTTAAAGAAAAAGTGGATAAGTCATGTTAGGACGTGTTGGAGGAGCTTTAAATCACGACTCACTCGTCAATACATTAGGGAGCCTAAGATTGGTCTTGAGCGTCCATGTGTAAGATAAAATTTTATCTCGAAGAATGTTTGGAAATTTTTTACGAAGGGACGTCGTTTGAAAATTTTCTGGTTGATACTAGTCTTCTTTATCTTAAAAATTTGATGTTAATGATTTATAAATACTAATCATATTTTCACATGTTTATAACAGACTAAAATTCAAACAGGAATACAAAATAAAGCGAAAAATGTTTACGTCATAGATTGTCTCGTGGGGGCTATAGGAAACTGGAGAAAATATGATAGAAGTAAAAAAACAACAAATTGGGGGTGAGGGCTCCATTAGTCGTGATCGCAACTCATCTCCACCGGCAAGAAATGAAAAGTAGAAGAAGACTCGACTAAGACCAAATAAAGAGTACACCTCAAATGAATCAAAAGCAATTGCTAAGAAAATTGTAAGCATGATTTGTTGTGCGTATGTTATGTGTTACTTAAATGCTATGGTAATTATAATATTAATATTATCATATATGTTGTGTAGGATATGTTGGTTGAGGACACCCGTGGAGGCTCATTTGTTCAAACACCACGACATGATATACTTGTCGAGGCTATTGTAATAGATGAGCATGATGGGCGCATTCGTGGTTTTGGAGAAGGCGTCGATATAAGATTATTCTTTGGTCCAACCATTAAAATCTCCCAAAACACCAAATTACAATAACAAAGAGAAAAGCTTGTGGCAGTTGAGAAGGAGTTAGATGAATAAAGGAAGATTTTTAGAAGCTGAGCGGGAAAATCGGAAGAAAGACATGGAAGATTTATTTGCGGTAAGTGTTTTATCTGAAATGAATGTTATTATGTGGTATGTGTTTTTTTATGTTTAAATTAATGAATGTTATGTCTCTGAGATTGAGTGGATCCTTACAACAACATACAGATGAAAATGTTGATGATCAAGATCCCCAAACACATGTTACATGTCATATTAGCACTAAAGAAAACAATTGTTCAGCCGCCCCCGCTAAAGAGGTTAGTGAGATATTGGAACCTTCCGCAAATGAAACTGCTACGTTATATGTTTTGGTTGCGAAAAACAATGACTTGTTTCCTCTTCTGCTAGAGCATTGTCCAACTGTAGAGCTCTTTTATTCTCCTCCTAGTGACATACGAGATTTTCTCTATGGAAAAAAATTGGCTGGACGTAGGGATATTGCAAGTTTGGTTCACGTAAGTATATATTTGAATATGCATGTAATTATTTATTGTACATTATTGTTTTTGTATTTTCTCACTTATTTTTTGAATTTTGTTTGACCATTTAGGTACATTCATCGGGTATGTATAGAGTTAAATAAGTCGAATGTTTATGATTATGTGTGATATTATTATTTAAGTTTGCTATAATTATCATATATACGTGCGATATTCACATTTTTGCACTTTTTTATGCAGACTTTTAACGACGAGATATCATTCTCATGCAAAAACTTTGTAGAAATTTTTAAACGTTGGGCATATATGTTCAATGCGCTTTATGATCCTCAAACATGAGCTTATTCTGCATTCTGTAATATATATATATATATATATATATATATATATATATATATATATATATATATATATATATATATATATATATATATATATATATATACACACACATATCTGAGTTTGAGTATTGTAAATAACATATTTTTTATCTGATGAAATATATAAGTTGTATTTCAGATTGAGTGTTGTAATATACATCTTCAATTGATGTTCTGTTCTGATACACATTAAAACTTACAAGTTAAAAAATGGAAAAAATTCAAAATCCATAATATTTTCTTAAAAAAAACATATAATTTAATGACGGTTGAAACAAAGCAACAATTGTTGTAGAATGATCATTTATAATTTAACAACGGTTGTTATATTAGACCATGACTATATAACTAAAATGTGTGTTTTCGGTTGATGAGGATCGAACCTGGGACCTTTAACATATTACAATGGTTACACAAAACAACCATGATAATATATCGTGTGCTTTCAGGTTTTCTACAACGGTCATAGGACCATGATTGTAAGTAGCGCATATACAACCACACCTTACGTAACAACGACATATCACGCGTGATGTTACCCATTTTCTAACTGTTGTTATATATTTTTTTCGTAGTAGTGAAAGTCGGGTTTAAGATCTGTTAGGCCACCAACTATTAGATTTTCGTTATCAAGTAACCTACCATTTATATTCACGCGCCAGATGTATATTCCTTGGCGTGATATGGTATGTTAAAGAGTCCCACTTCGATTAATCATCATCTTATAAGTCAGTTTTGTAAGGTTTAGTTATGTTTAACCATTATTTTAAGATGATATCAAAGTCAATTTAAGATCAGTTTAGTCCTCGATTATCAAGTTTATGTTATCGGATAAATATATAACTTTGTTATCAAGACCTATTTATATGATTGAATTCTCTGATTTTATCACAATTAACCATGTAGTTAAACGACTAACTCTCTAATTTGACCACCAAACCTTTAACCATGTGACCTAGTCAATTTGATGATTTTTAAAACATCATTTCAATCCACCATTAGACGGATTCGGTTTAAGAATCAAAAGGAATAATTCTTATGAGTGTTGGAATAATACTCCCCACTCAATTGACAAAGTAACATTCAAAGTCGAGAGTTGAGCACGTTGCATTGAACTCCCATGCCCATCTTCAACCGTTCACATTATGCATCCTCCTTTACTAAAAAAGACAAATTCACAAGAATGCACATTGTAATTGCCATTGAAAGTGAAATTAATGTCCATCCAATATTGTCTTCGTGTGTCATTTGTAATCAAAAAAGCCCAAAAGCCCAAGCCCAACGAACCGTGTTAGCCACGTCAGTGACACGCAAAGTCGTTATCATTCAAAACAGAACGGGTAAAAAAGCGTGTAATGATGAGAGAAAACCCTACAAAACGCCACTTGTACGTTCTTATCCTTTAGCTGCGTTGAAAACGCTATAAAAACACAATGGTTTACATTTTACAAC
The DNA here is from genome assembly GCA_963966055.1 of Lathyrus aphaca. Lineage (NCBI taxonomy): Eukaryota > Viridiplantae > Streptophyta > Magnoliopsida > Fabales > Fabaceae > Lathyrus > Lathyrus aphaca. Next base: position 517,926,664 of record OZ014522.1, read on the forward strand.
ACAGAGAAACCCTAACCATAAACCAAACCGTTATAACAGAAAACAAAAATCTCAAATTCTAAAATGGCTTCTACCATTCACACCGTTAGAATCCAAGCCTGTGCTGGTTCCGGCAACCGCATACCAGATCCCGATCGCCGTAAAAACTCCTCTTCCAACTGGTGGACCCCGCTGTTCGGTTGGTCATCAGAGCCGGACTATATAAACTCCGACAACAAAGCACCGAATCCGCAGTCGGAATCAGATCCGCCGTCGAAACCTTCCAAACTCCGCTTCGCCGGTGGTCTCACGGAGGAGAAGGCTAAACAGCTTCGATTGATGACCACCGACTCGTTTCATGATACCATGTATCACTCTGCCATCGCTTCAAGACTCGCTTCTGACTTCAAGGCCCGCTCCGATCAGTAAACTTCCCGGTGCCGGAAACATCCATTTCACATCATGTTGCTTTCACTATTTCTTTTCATTGTAGTTTTTTAATTGTCTGCATCTAGATTTTAGGGCTTTTTTAAAAATCCAGATTTATTGGCTTGTTTTTTAATATCCAGATTTTTGGACTTTATATTGTAAGCATTGACGCTAGGTAATGTATTATTCAAATTTGTAAATATAGAATAATAATATTATGAATATTAAATTATTAATGTATGTGTTGTTTCAACTTTACTCTATGAATTATTTATTTTGCTTTATTTTAATGATTTATATTAAGTGGAGTGTGGGTATGGAGGATAAGGATGATAATGGTTTTTAGTATTATTCAGAAGTTTTCTAAACTTGGGGAAATATCTTACCCAAAAGTGGCCATTTGGTTCCCACTAGGACAACATTTGCGTGAAGAAACATTAATTTAAGATTATTGTTCAACTTGACTGAAAGAGTAAAACATTTAGATTTGGAGCGTGGGATACAGGATGGGATCTATGAGAATTTTAAAACGTTACTATCTTGCCTAAAGCATCTAATCAGGAATATGCCTTGGGTGTCTCTATAGTGGAAGTTAAATAAATCATTTGTCATGAATCTCTGAATCTGGTGGTGATTTTTTTTTTCTTTTTTTGGACAAATATTAAGAAAAGTCACGTGTTTTTTATTGAGGGATTGTGCATTGATTTGATTTAATGTAGACATAAACCAGTTTTTAATTAGATTAAATTAAATTAGATTTTTGGTATAAGAAAATTGATTAAATGAAACTCTTTTTTTTGTTAAAATTATTTTTCTTTTTTATACTCGAATTTTGTTCTACTTAATTTTATCTTGGAGCACAAAAATGTTGAGTATATAATTCATGTTGTATTTAGATTTTTTTTAATGAAGTCATTTGAGAAATCAAAGTTTGTTATATGTTAGTTGTTGGTTAGAATTCACTAACCAAGTTACCAAGCTAATTAGCATGTTTAAAGATTTGAGGTTATGTTGTAATCATTCATTCCTTCTCAATAAGAAATGTTTCTAATCATTTCTTCAAAATCCATTATTTTATTATTCCTTCATCATCAAGATTCATCATCATCTTGTTCCAACAATTTAGTATCACAAAGTTCAATTCAATTCAGACATTTGCAATGGTAAATGGGAGCACATCTTCAAACCAATTTCTTGCAAACTTATCGGTTTTCAAATGTGATTATGGCAGATGAAATGCACAAATGAAAGTCATATTCAGATTTTAAAATGTGGTGGAAATCGTTGATGATGGCATGTTGGTGTTCGAGGAAAATGCGAATGATACTAAAAAAGTTGCACACAAAGAGTACATGAAGAAAGATGAGAAATTTCTCTTCTTGATTCATCAATGTGTTGATTCAAATATTTTTTAGAAGATCATTGAGGAAGAGACTACCAAAGGAGCATGGGACAAGTTGAAGAAATTGTATGGTGGAGATGAGAAGTTGAAGAGAGTGAAATTACAGACTTTGAGGAAGTAGTATGAGATAACTCAAATGAAATAAGAAGAAATAATTGTAGAATTCTTCTCAATATTGGTATTGTTGACTGATCAGATAAAGGCATGTGATGAATCAATCACAAATTTGCAGAAGATTGAGAATGAGTTGAGAGAGTCTTGACTATAAAGTTTGATTACACAATGTCAATAGAGGAGTCCAAGAACCTATCTGAGATGAAGTTAGAAGAACTTCAAGCTTCTTTAGAGACTCATGAGATGACATTGAAGCAAAGGAGCTTAGAAAGGTAAAAGGTGGTTGAAGGCACTACAAGAAAGATTCCTCAAGAAAGGTGGAAAAGGAAAAGAGAAGTGGAAAAAAGAGTTCTACACGTGTTGAGAATTCAACCAAGAATCAAAGTGATCAAGTCAATAAAGTCATTCAAAATAAGAACTCGAGAAATAAAGTTGACATGAAAGATTTGCATTGTTATTGTTGTAAAAAAAATGGCCAATATGCAAGGGATTATCATTTCAACAAATATTCAAGTGCAAACAATAAGGAGGAAGTTTAGTATGTGTAACACCCTTCTAACCCCACATAATATTCGCGATAAATAAACTTAAATAAATCAGAGTACTTCATAGAAGGTGTCACATTTTGTTCATTAAACATCAATTCAAATTATTTTATTAAAATAATACTCTCTCTAAAATCAAGAACTTCACAGCGGAATCATATATTCAAAATATTTTCTCTTATTTCATTAAAACATAAAGATCTTTTGGTTAGTGTCAATAATTACCATTATACTCAATTCAGCATATATCAACTCATATAACCCATCCTAACAAAACAACAAATAAACATATAAGCATTTTATCCCCCCCCCCCCCCCCCCGATGTTACATCTACTAGAGCAAGACACTAGACACTATAGCATTAAGCTAAACGGCTTCCATCTAGGACTTCACGCATTACGATCTCATCTCGAATATCTGCACGTTATCCACGTAGAGGCAACATCCAAACAGACAGGGTGAGTAATCACAAATCATTATACGAGATATAAGAAATAGATATCATATGTATAACAATTAAATCACTACAACATAATAATCATATGCTTCACACTCAAAACAACAACAACATCATATTCATCATAAAACGTCATACTCTAATGAATAATCAAATAATTCACTTATCACAAAACATCATGTAATGCCACAAACAATGCAAATGCAACATCATATAGACTCATGCATGCGGTACCAAAAACATCATTGATGACTTAGTCATCGGTATCTCCAAAGATCTCCACCAATAGGATCGGTTCCCGCTTGGAACCAGAGCACATCACAAATTGCACTTAATCCGCACAATGGGATTAAGGTCATCACTGGACATTATCGTCCTATAACTCTTCACTGAATCATCATCCTGAAAAACGTCACTGGACTATTCGTTCTAAACAATGTTATGAATGCATGATGCATAACAACACATAAATACGACCACGATTAGTCAAAACGCATCATCATTCATCAAAATATCATCATACATCTCATAGACATCTTAATCATCATAACCGTCATAAACATCTTAATCAACATGATCATCATAAACATCTTAATACACATAATCGTCATAAACATCTTAATCATCATAATTATCATAAACATCTTGATAAACACTAACAATCTATTTCAAGTAATCGTCGTATCAATTTATACTTTAAACACCTACACTTTGTTCGGCATGTAAAACTGGTTTACGATTTCAAAAGCTATACTCACAAATATCACATAATGTCAGACTTAGACCGCAATCAACACATCATCACTTCCTCCTGGCAGACATCAAATAAATCGCTCTCAACAATCACATAATCATCAATACTTTTTCACACTGAAGGCACATAAATATTGTCATTGTAAAATTCTTCTATTGATCCCATTCTACTATTAATCCTAGCATACAAGTCTTAATTACTTCTTGCATATAAATTCTCAATTAATTTCTTAAGATAATTTCTTATTATTTGTCTTTACTAGGTAAATTATGGTGGCTTTTAAATATGTCATTTGAACATGGAATTATAGTTAAGGAATTATGTTTATCAGAATAACCAAAATAATAAAAATTATATATAACTCCCCCAGCTAAAGTGGTTGGCGCCACTTGTCTTCAGGAACAAACGTGGCATGCGCCACCTGCCACCTGCACCAAACAAAGGTGGTCTGCACCACCTAAATTAAACAAAGGTGGCTTGCGCCACATGCACTCTTGGTGGCACCCACCACTCATTCAATAACTAACAGGGTGACATCTACCACCCCAGAACGATGGATTTTCCATCTCCAAACCCCTGCACAATATGATTTTGATCCAATTTTCTCAAAAATTTAATATAATTTCATCAAATCAGTAATCACAGTTATTGTTTCGAATCCTCTACTGATTCTCACTAAACGCATCATACTCATCTAATCATGATTGTCAGTTAAAAATCAAATGATTCAACAATATCTATCACTTAAAACCAATCATAATATCATCAATTATATACCGACAAAATTAGTAAAACCTCGACTTCTCATCAAAACACAAAATTCATCAAATTTGTCATATATCAAACCCTTAAAACCCCAAATCATTCACATAATTTATGGAAGGGTGAGTTTGTATGTATACTTTTGTAAAAATCTACAAAAGTATACCTCTGAACACATTTTGAGTTATATTATCCCGTCGGACCTACCCCCTTCCTTCTTCACTTTAGAAAATTACTCAGAACCTAAAAAAAAAGCTCGTTAGCAAACCCTATTTCCATCATTTTTCAAGTTTTCTCACAACTTTTACTTCATTGAATTTAATCTCATGACATCACTCCATCTTTACACCACTCAATTCAACCTAATAACTCTCACTTATCATATTTGGTAAGTTTTTTTTCATTTCTTTCCTTATTTTGATTTGTAATGCATGCATTGCTTAAATATTTTTTTAAGGTACGTTTGTTTGTAGTTACACTCATAATATGTAGTTTATTGATGCATGCATTGATATTTTCTGATTTTTAGTGTATAAAGTATGTTAGGTTTCTGCAATTTCTGAGTTTCATGTGATTTTTTATATTATCATGTAACCTAGTGCTTGGAGTTTATCTCTTAAAGATGAACAAGTGAGATATCATGGATTCGAATCTGTGACCCTGCACCTGATGTCCCTACATAGATACCAACTGAGTTGACTTAACGATACCTGAATTTCATGTGTTATAGAAGTGCACTTTAGTTTCTTATGTATTTGAGTTTCTTGAGTTATAGAAGTGCGCTTTTATATTTTTTTTTATGCAATTCCTAATTTTGTTTGATTTTTCATGTATGTCTCTTAGGTTGAGTTCTTTTATTATGATAGAATTTTTCTGATTTAATTATAGGTAAAATGGTTGACAACTAAGATAAGTTGAGGCACGATAGAGTGTCTCGACATGCATCTGCTCGTAGGGAGAGAGCTAGACACTTGCGACCTCTCGTTGTTGTCAGTTCATTTGATGTAGAAAGGTCGTCTTCTTGAGTTCAGGTGTCTCCAACATCGTCTTCCCGGAGGTACGTGTCACTTGTTGCTTCCCTAGAAGCCCTGAATTCCATTTTTATGAACCTACCACTATTGTTGTCATTCCTGATATTTTTTTCATGAGGCCTTTATTGTGAAGACATGGCTTCTCAATGGTTTTGATGAAGACAACAATATTCATACAATATGATATTAACAAAAGGAAATGGATCAAAGACATGCAAAGCAAGAACAAGTATCAATATCATTCAAGTCTTAAAGAATATCAATGATTGATCAAAGGTATTGACATTCAATTATTGTTAATGATTAAACAAGTGTTCAAGAATCATTCATGCATGTCATATGGTTTTAAGGTGTTTAGAAATAATTTGCCATAAGTTTCATGCCAAAAAAATTATGAATTTTTTTACCTTTGTCCAGCTGTTAATCGGTTAACAGCCTTTGGTTAACTGATTAACCAGTTCAAATTTTTAATTCTTTGCTATGTTGGAAAGGTGTTAATCGATTAAACCTCAGTGGTTAGCCAATTAACACTGAAGCAGTGGAATTTTTTTGCATTATTTCATACTTTTGATTTATATTTTCTTGTCCTGAACCATGGCACCCCCTCATGCATTATACTCATTTGTAGAGGTGTCTTAGCAGTATTTAAACACCATTGCATCAGTTTTTCAAACTCGCCTCCTTGCAAAATTTTCAAATATTCTTTCATCCCTTCAAACTTTCAAATTTTCTAAGTGTTCATCCAGAATTTTTCTAAGATTGAAACTATTGCATTCAATCTTCATACAAATCATTATAGTTTCATTCCACCCATCTAGAACACTTATATAACATTGTAAAATTTGATTGTTTCAAAGGAGAAGAACAATCTTTTGATTGATAAGAGTTTGAATATATGTTTCTCATACTTATTACAAAATTCATACTATACATTACTTTGTCACATCTTATTTTTAGGATTGTTAGAAATAAGATTGTGGAGTTGTATTCCTTGTTTTATTTGTGGAAGCAAGAGGTCCATTGTGAGATGATTGTTCTCAATTAGACTTAGTTGATAAAATCCAAGAGGTTGTTCTTGATGGTTTATTGTTAGTGTCTTGTATAGAAAGACTAGGAAGAGTCTTGTCTTGTTCTAACAATAGTGAAATCTCTTCCGTGTTAAAAGGGGACTGGAGTACTCTCGTTTTTTTAGGGGAACCAGGATAACCTACCATGTTCTTTACTTTCCGCAATTTACTGTTTTTCATCACTTAGTAACCTTTAGGAAAGTCAAACATAAAACTGTCAAAAATCCAGAAAAAATCTTTAAGTACCTAACCCCCCCCCCCTCTCTTATTTTCAGACTATACATTACTTTGTCACATCTTATTTTTAGGATTGTTAAAAATAAGATTGTGGACTGACGAATTACGTGGAAATTATATTATTTTCTTAATTCAAATTAAATTTCTAAATGCATAATAAATTATTGAAAAATTATTTACAATCATTCTGCTCTCTCTCTCTCTCACCAGTCATACCTTTCATTCTCTCACTTTCTTGAAACAAAATCTTTCAAAGTTTAAATCACAATAAATATGATATTTATTTCCATATCTAGATCCAAATCATTTATGTGAAGAAGATATAGTATTTTTAAGGAGCAAAACTTCACCGGTATCATTAAAACTAACCATTTTGTGGTCGTTGAAATCCACGCTCCGACGCCGGAGTACGCTGCCATCGAGTAATTTTCTCTCCACCAATCCAAGATTTAAATCTCGTGTGTTTTCTCAGTATGTATTAAAAATGTAAATTACAATCTTTTAGACGACATCGGTATTGTGTTGGAGGAGTGTTATGTTTTGTTAGAGAGGTAGTAGTGGTCATTTGTAGCGATTAGGCGAAATTCAGTAGGATAATTCACAAGGAAGCAACCCAATTCAAGGTTTCACAAGTTTTGTTTATTAGCGCATATGGTTGTATCTGGTTGTATCAGATATTTTCATTTATGCTTTCTTCTTAAGAATGGGCTTTCTGCTATTGAATCTTTAACTTGTAATTGTACTGATGTCAAAAATTATACCATGTTTTAAATGCAACAAAACCACCTCTCACACTAGAAAACCACAATATATGAAAAATTATATAACAAAACAAAACTCAGTATATCATAAAATGTACAAAAATTTAAAAAGTAGTTATTCACTTCCAACTACAATGATGGTTCTTCATTCATTTGGTGTTGTGTCTACAAAAAATTACAAAGATTTAGAATGAAGGATTTTATATTAAAAACTTAATCTATTGAAAGAAAATAAATAACTAATACCTGTGAAAGTTCAAAATATGAACTGTTTTGATTTCTTATTTGAGAATGGTATGAAACCTAAAACAAAATTATATTAAATGAGTTGTTTCTATATCATGAATGTTCAAGTAAGACTAAAGAGTAATAAAATAAATTTTGGTACCTGATTTAGAAGGATAGGAGCTAAATTAGTCATAGTACTATAACTATTCATCCTTTCATTTGAATACTCGGGATTTCCTTGAATGCTTTCCTGTGTTCCAATACCATCACCAACTTGAGATACTTCATGTTCAATTTCTTGAATTTTGGATGTGCATATGTCCTGCAATAAAAAACTCTCAAATTTGACATTTCAACTATTACTATTATATCAATAAATATTATGAATTTCATGCCCACCTCCTCTTCTTGATCTTTACTTTTTTGGATGTTTTTTTAGTCTTTTTTTGTGCAAGCTTCTTCTTTACAATTTAATCAACTTTAGAAGTCTTCCTTTTTGAAGGAGGACGCCCTTTACTTCGAGTCACTATAGGATCAAGAATAATAGTCTGGTTTTGAGTTGGAGTATCTTCTTCTATAGTTCTAGGAGATGTTTCTTTACAGGCTAACTCAATTTTCAAGTCTTTAATCCAATTCATCACTTTCAATAAGTCATCTTCATTATTTATCTTTGTTGAAGCAACTTCGTAAAAGGTGTCACAAGCTTTATCTACATGTTGCAATTCAGATTTTTCAGCCATATTGTTTAAACCACATTTAATAAGTGTGTGTCTACGCTTTACATCCTTCCTCCATCGTGCCAAAATATAATTGGACGGGATTGAATCTGTTTTTCCTCTAAGCTTAAGCACACAAAGGATGTGTCTACATATAATACCTTTAAATTCAAACAAGCAACATGTGCATTTTAACAAGAAGTATTTTTCATTGAAGAATACCATGAACACAATATCTTTCATCTTGTCATGCACTTTCTTACTCTCTGTAACATAAAATATGGAATCCAATCCCTCAAATTTATTAAAACATGCATGGCAATACATCATCAAAGCAATTTCTAATTGGAACTCTTTGAACTTTGCATTGGTAAATGCTTTTTGGAGTTGGAACTCAAAGCCAAAGTGACTTACACAAGCAATAATGGTATTAAATGACCTGAAGTCAGTCATGCTCTCCTTTTCAATTTTATCTTTCAATGCATTATCGTATTGTTCAACAAACTGCTTCAATGTTGTCTTTGAGTTTACATATCCATCAAAAAATGAGTTCATACTTTCACTTCGTTGTGTAGTTGATATTCCAGCCCAAAATGTGTCCCTAACATATATAGGAGCCCAACGATGTCGCTCATCAAATAACCCTTTCAGCCATTCATTATCAAGTAGTTCATAATACTCAACCATATGATTCCACCTCATCATAAAATCACTTTTGCTTAAAGAATCATATACAATATCATGCAAAAGTGTTTTGATTGACTCATAATTGGAGTATCTACCAAATTTTTCTGGAACTTTTTTCATTAAATTCCATAAGCACCATCGGTGTTGAGCCTTCGGAAAGACAATCTCAATTGCGTTCTTCATTGCTCTATCTTGATCAGTAATTATAGCATTTGGAGCACAATCGTGCATACATTCTAACCATGTTGAAAACAACCAAGTAAAAGTTTTAGTATCCTCATTAGACAATAGATCACAACCCAACAACATAGATTGACCATGATGATTTACTCCAACAAAAGGAGCAAAAGGTGTAATACCTCAAAATTTGCCCTCATTCTTTTTGCCCTAACTGGCTTACCGCTTCGCATTTCATCTGCATCTTCCCATTAGGTCATAACATCATAATCGTTCATTTCATTGGCTCATAAGGCATGGAATCAAAAGCCTCTTCTGGCGATATAATTCTTCTTATTCGGAGGTGATTTATCTGGCTATGGTGCTCAGATTAAGATAAAGATATGGGCTAATGGCATTAGGAGCATCTTTCTATCAAAGTTCATCCAACCACAAGTTCATATATTAAGTCATGGTTTGATCCAATCTAGCCTCAAATGTGATTTTTGTGGGCTCGATCTCATCATCTCTGTGCAAGAACCAAAGGATTTCATTATGGCCGATTGCAAAGATTATTTGGATTGAAATGTTGTTCGGATACATGCTGGTTTCGTTGAGTTTTCTCGGTTCATCGTTATCACAAGGGAGATTGTAATTCAAGGTCATTCGAAGGGCCGCAATATCCATTTCCAGTCCATTTTTCGATTCAACTTAATTCATGATCCATTTTATCATTCCACTTTCCTACTTTTGAACATCATTAACCATTTCTTTTTGGTACCATAAAACTATATCATTAAGCCCATCTTAAGTTCAAGTCCATGTGCCCATAAAATCCATTTCTAATACTTTTTCACTTCCAACCAATATTCTTTTGACTTATATCCCATATTTTAACCCATTTTTTTTAAGTCCATTTAACCTTATCACAACGATTCAATCCAACAACTAAATGAGTCAAGGCTTTTGTTTTTGTGTGGCTCAAAGTCAGTTTTTAATCCAATTACCATAATAATTTTCTATCCATTTAATTTCTATCGTTTTGTTAACCATTTTCAATTTTTTTAAACCCATTTTTCAATTCATTGACAACTATCACAATCATGAGCCCAAGGCCCATCACACATCCCAGAAATAATACAAAAAAAAGGAGATTAATTTAACAGGAAGGACAGGCCACAAAAAATCAGTGGAAATGGCATAATTCAATTAGGAAAAGTGGGGGTTGACATAACTGGTATAACTGAATTTTACAAAATCAGTTACAAAAAAAAAGTCAGTTACAATAAGAAAAACAGTTACAAATTACAACAGGAAAACTAACAGAAATCACAAAAAAAAGGGGTGGAAGCTTCTAACTGGTAAATCCACAACAGAAATACAAAAAGAAATTCTTCTTCTCAAGCTTCATGAACCGGCTGCAAATTCTGAAATTCATCAACAATCAGCACCTTCAATTTGCAACTCGTCACACATTTGCGACACTGCAACAATCTCCAAAAGATCAACATCTCTACGTCTTAACCCAACCTTCAATTGCGTGATAACGGACTTCATCGATCTCCATCATCATCTTTTATCGCCATAACCTGCAACGTTCAGAACAAGGAACAACTCAGAATCACAATGACATCGACATCGCAGAAACAAAGTTACAGAAGATTCAAGATCCAAAGTATCGTCGAGTCTCGTTCTCCATCCACTGATATTCACGTCATCAACATCTCCAACTCTTCAATTTATAACCGCAGTAAGAATCGCCAACAAAATCCATCAATCTTCTTCGACAACAATGATCTTCATCATCAACCTCACTTTTTCTCGCTTGCAGCAACATAACAATCTCCAATATGAAATTTCATCACCTATGTAACACGAATCCAGTACAACACATCAATAACCACGACTCAAGACCTCAAAGAAGAAGAAGATTCGAGCAAGACTTCGTTCTTACGGATAATAGCGGTTCAGAGGATAATAGCAAAGAAAATCGTACCGAATGCCTCTTCTCGTGTTGCTCGAATCATACTCGGATCCATGTCTTCTTTGTCGTAATCGGAAGAACCTTTCGTGGTGAGTTGTGAGTGAGTGTCAGTCGATGGTAGTTGGCGAGAAAGAGAGAGAATTTTGGGGAGGAGATAGTCGTCGGAGCAACGATGGTGGCGGCTACGACGCAGTTCAGAGGTACGGCGGAGAGGGATGAGGCCGAAGAACGGCGTATTCGAGAGGAAGAAGAGGGTTTCTTTTTTTTTCTTTTATATGTTTGATGAACATTTTAGGGTTTCCCTTCTATCAAAGCTTGGATTGGGCTTTAGTTCAGAAGCCATGGATTCATATTTACACCACCATTTTACTTCCACACCCCTCCCTGCGAAATCCTATTGGAGACAGGCCTTGGGCCTGTTTGCTATTTCCACTCCCCCAATTTCACATTTACATCCCTGCGGACCACTATGGGTTTGGGCCTTAGGCCAGTCTTTTTTATTTACAACGTCCTTAATTCAGTAACGCACCCCCTCTTGCGATTCTGAGTGCAAGGAAATGGGCTTTGCCACAAAAAAAATTGTTATGGGCACCATGTTGATTTAGATTTCACCTCCTGGTGTCAATTATAGTTTTATTATTATTTTTTCACCTAATTGTCAATCAATTATTGGTAGAAAATCATGATTAAGTTTCTTGTCAATTAATTTTTGTGGATTAACATCTTAATCCATTTCTTGACTATTTTCAATTAGAATTTTTGTCAAGATTTTAATTAATTTGTTATGGATTAATTTTGGATATAAATGTTCATGAGTTTTTTGATCGACTTGAATCGATTTTGGTTATGGTGGAGCTTCGCAAAGTTAATATGGATGATGAGCATTTATTTTGCTCATAGGAGACTACAAGACCTTGCTTGAGGTTTTTTTTTTTCGGATTTCTTTTGCGTGAAGAATCGGTACTTCTATCAAGTAAGTGATTTCGAGCTTTTTCGGCTTTTTTACGCATCATTTTAGTTGTATGCGGCTTAGGACCATATAACTTAATGTGCATCTGGAGCCCTCCCTCCTGAGGCATTGGATATATTTGTGATTTTTGTTGATTGGTGTCGATTTCGGAGCTTAGAGATTAGGTTACGAACCATTAGGATCGCTTCCTTTCACTTTCCCTTAAAATCCACTTTTTTGACCGTTTTGTCGCAATTATTAAAAATAGTTTTAGGTGGTGTAAAATTCTGGAAAAATTCATGAGTGATCCTCATCCTCTTAATTAATTTTTCATATTTTTTGTTTCCAGATTTGGATGGTTTTAATAATTAATTTGGATTTTATATTATAAGTTGTCCCAAAAAGGAGTGTTTTGGCATAAGGGACCGAAATCGATTTTTCCCCATAGGTGTGAAACCTATTTTTTGTGTGTGATTAATCACTGTGATTTGTGACATTTTGATGCTCCTTAGGCATTTTTTTCATAATTTTAGATGCCTTTTTTGATCCACTTTGTGGAGTTGTTTTTCGATGATCGTGATTTGCTACCTTGCTAATCAAGGAATTGTTTTGGCACTTTGGTGCATGATTTTGTGGAATCCTTTTAGACCATGTAAGATAATGACTATTTTATTCCAGGGATTTAATTTCATAATTTTTTAAGCCTTTTTGCTATTTTTCCATGTCACCTAGATCCTAGGTTGATTCATGTGTTTATGTGTCGCATAACCTAAATGTTAAGAAGGCATTCATGCCATTTGCTTGGAATAATTTTTGGTAACTTTTAAGAGTTGATTATAGGTCATTTGTATGTCTTTAATTCCAGTCATATGTCATTTTTTGAACCATACTCATTTGGTTTGTTTTGGTGCTTTAAAGTGCATACTTATGTGAACTAGTTTAACTTAAACGGGTTGCTAATCTCTTCTCATGTTTAACTTGAATTATGTGGAAATAATCAATGCCTATTCATGCATTCTAATTGCATCTCATACCTTGTATTCTACTGACCCATAATCATTCCATGCCTATTCACATGTCATTCTTCCTTAACTTTCATCATGTGCGATCTTATGCGATTTTTGTTCGTTTCTTCTCATATCTTCTTCTCATTGCTCCATATGCCTAATCCATTGCATCCATGATTGTATATTCATGCATATTCATTCATAAGAATTCACCACTGACTTTGATGTTCATTTCATGTATTAATTCATGCTTGTAAGCCATATGCATTCATACTTCATCCATAAACCCTAATTTGCATTTAGGTGAACTTAGGTGAACTTTTTGTACATAGTTTGACATAGTTTGATCTTGTGAGGTATCCTAGAATACTTAGGGACCTATAACATGTAGCTACTGACTTTAGAAGTCATGTAACCTTTATGTACCTTCACCTTTAGACTTAGGTCTTATTTTTAACCCTAGTTCCATTCTAGGACGTTTATGGTACTTAATCGCTTTCATGCTTCGATTTTACTTTCAATACGCATTGTCATGCTAACTTTTGTTTTGTAGGGGGGAAGATTGAGGTAAGCATTACTTCATTCCTATCTCTTATGCATCTTAATTGTGTTTGCCTTAGCACCTTGTGCTTTGCTTTTAGGCCTTCCCTTTTTTTAGAGACAACTTAACTTCCTTAGGAAGTAAGTTAGTTTCTAGTTCTCTTTTCTTCTTTTCTTTTTTCTCATTAGGATTAGAAAACCTCATTAACCATAGGATCTCTCTTGTAAATAAACAAATAAAATTAGGATTGTGTCTTAGTCCCCCTTAGTTTTTCCTTTTTGCAATTTGAGTCTTCTTTCTCATCTTCAAACAAAATCCAAAAACACTTAACAAATAAATGAAAGGATCCTTTGTGTATAGCCTTATTCCATGAAGCACTTGCATTCATTCCATCTTGGAGTGGTGTAAGCTCGTCTATCATGATGCACAAGTCTCATCAAGGGATTGTTTCATAAAACAAATAAATTCAAAACACTTTCTCATAAAAGACAAAAACAAACAATAAGCGACTATCCTGCGGGAACTTCTCTTTCTCATCTCATTCACTCACAACGCAAACTCGCGACGACTTGTCTTTCATGCAAGACGGTAAACGCACCCGTACCAGACGAGCCTGCAACACCTGAGCATAGACATACGCAGTTCCAGCATAAAAAACACAAACAAATAGTTCCCGCCTTAGTTAGGCGAACTACGTCGACTCTGATCCTCATTATCCTGATGAGGTACGTAGGCAGCGGGGTAGGGCCCGTTCGAGCACATTCTTTATTTTCCCTACATTTCCCCATTATTTCTTTCCATTTTTTTATTTCAGTTCCCTTTCTCATTTCTCATTCCTAATCCAGTTAGCGGTTTTATTCAGCAGCAGTTATCTTTTTACCCTTTGAAACAAGCAAACAAGCGTGGATCCCGTCGGGTACGGCGGACGAATTGGGGTGCTAATACCTTCTCAATTCGTAACCGACTCCCGAACTCAGATCTTTGGTTCGCAAGGCCTTGTCCTTTCCTTCTTCCTCAGGTTTGTGCAACATTACCTTTCCCATTCATTCGGGATAAAAATGTCTGGCTGGCGACTCTAACCTTTCCGCGTCACTTTCGCGTTTGTACTAGGATGAAAATCCCGGGAGCGACAAAAGGCATGTCATATTTATTTGTTAAGTAAGTGGTGTCAAAAGTTATGACTTCGCCAAAATATTCATATGCAACCCTACATCTTGCATCAGCCCAAAACACATTACGTAACCGACTTTCATCATCCACGTCCATTACATAATAAAATTGATTGTTTTGCTTTTGCTTTCTGACAAAATATTTTTGTATTGCTTCAGCATCTCCTATCCCAAGTCGTAGTCGTCTTACTTTGTCTATATAGTTTCTACAATCTTTTTCTCCAAATGTAAGATTCTCATACCCATTCGCTTCAACAACTAAAGATCGAAAATTTCTGCTTACATTAATTCCAGCTTGATCATTGAGTTCTAATCTTCTTTTCATTTGAGACCCCAAATTTTTGTTGGATCTAAAATATTGTGCTTTGCTTGGACTTAGTTCATGATTATGCTCAATAACAACACTTGAAACTATAATAGTCCCGTTTAAATGCATACAAGCATTCAATCTAGCCTTACATTGTGTTTTTGTAATAGGATTGGCCTTAAATGAATTTTTTGACTGACTCACATACTTTCTTGCTCGACTACATGCCAAAGTAAAATATTTTTTTCCATCATCTCCATTTTTTGAACTTATTTTAGCAATTCCAACACCTATATGTCGAGCATAGTTCTTATAATACTCAGTAACTTCTTCTTCCGAACCAAATACCATACCAACATTAGGGATATCTTTTTCATAAGTATCATTTACTTCTAAACAATCACTAATGTTTTGAGTTTCTTCATTTTTTTCCACTTCATCACAAATTTCAAATATTTCTTGCACTGATGCAATAAATTCAAAATAAAAAGTTATGCTAACTGATTAACACGAGTAAGTAAATAAACATCATTAAATTCATGCAAAACTTTCAGATAAATAGATACACAGAATAGGAACATATAGTAATGATAAAATACTTACTAGTAATTAAAATTGAAAGTGAAGCAGAGGTGATTAGGAGAAGCTAACATGCAGCTTTTCATCAATACAAAAGGGTGAATATCACAAAAGGATGAATACAAAAGGGTGAATATCACAAAAGGATGAATACGAGAAATTATGGATGAAACTTTTCATAAAAAATAGAGGAATTTTAATGGAAATTTTAGTTTACCGGAAAGAAAAACAAATTGTAAGCAGGTGTGGCGGGAGTAGTATACGTGGGCTTTAAATTTTGTTAAAATTATATTACATATTTATTTTATTTTATTTTTTAAAATGTAAAATAGAGGTGCATGGAAATATATACTTAGACACGTTTTCGTGAAAATTCTTATAAGAATTAGTCGTACTATATAGCAGTTCTGTTATTGTTAGTGTCTTGTATAGAAAGACTAGGAAGAGTCTTGTCTTGTCCTAACAATAGTGAAATCTCTTCCGTGTTAAAAGGGGACTGGAGTACTCTCGATTTTTTAGGGGAACCAGGATAACCTACCATGTTCTTTACTTTCCGCAATTTACTATTTTTCATCACTTAGTAACCTTTAGGAAAGTAAAACATAAAACCGTCAAAAATCCAGAAAAAATCTTTAAGTACCTAAACACCCCCCCCCCCCTCTCTTATTTTCAGACTATACATTACTTTGCCACATCTTATTTTTAGGATTGTTAAAAATAAGATTGTGGAGTTGTATTCCTTGTTGTTTTATTTATGGAAGCAAAAGGTCCATTGTGAGATGATTGTTCTCAATTAGACTTAGTTGGTAAAATCCAAGAGGTTGTTCTTGATGGTTTATTGTTAGTGTCTTGTATAGAAAGACTAGGAAAAGTCTTGTCTTGTCCTAACAATAGTGAAATCTCTTCCGTGTTAAAAGGGGACTGGAGTACTCTCAATTTTTTAGGGGAACCAGGATAACCTACCATGTTCTTTACTTTCAGCAATTTACAGTTTTTCATCACTTAGTAACCTTTAGGAAAGTAAAACATAAAACCGTCAAAAATCCAGAAAAAATCTTTAAGTACCTACCCCCCCCCCCCCTTCTTAGGTGCACTTTTGACTTACATCTATGACACTTCACTACTTTCTATGTATGAAAACCATGTTACTAGGAACGTGTGGGATGAAGGGGTAATATAAATTTGTATTTATTCTTTTAGACATGTGTTATAATATTTTGAAATTTTTGATGATGATGTATTCTTTTTTATAATACCGCGAGACTTTAAAATGCATCAATCGATGTAGGAAGATTGTGAAGTTGCATCAACCTAAAGAGCAATGGTTTTATGATGTGATGCAGCAATTTGGGTTGTAGTATTTATGCATGATTAGTTATAATATTATTAATCATGGTATGTTGTCCAATTTAGTGAATAGATTGCACTCAAAGACGTCAAATTTTCATCTTTCGATTAGTGAGATGTCCATCACACTAGATGATGTGTCGTCCCTCCAACATCTTCTGATTAGAGGAAGATAATTGAATAACTCCAAAATCTTTAGACCTGATGTAGTGGACATTATGGTGCAATACTTAAGGCTAACACAGGTGACGACTAAAATGAGAAGGATGGCACTAGAGAGTGTCATGTTAGATTTGTATTTTTGGAGGAGTTGTATAAATACCACCTAAATGTGACAGTGGATGCCAACAATGATGATGCAAGGTTTTGAATCATATAACATATGTAAGCTTATGATGTGGCCAAAAGTGCTTATTATGTAGATTTCATTTACCTTAGATTCTTCATTTACTTCGAGCAGAATCATGAGTACAACGGGAGGGTCGTTTGTTTGGTTAACATGTACTTGAAGTTAGGAGAAGTTTGGGTTTAGAAGACTAAACATATGACAACAAGTAACACTTGTGGTAATATATTTGCCCATTTACTATTACTAAGATTTTATAACATTTCTACTACTTCGTTACTAATATCTTATATGAACCATTTTTAGACATAGATCCTTTCTCATTTTCCACACATCTATGGCGAATACAGTGGGAAACATGTGCTTATGTTATAGGTATGGTTTGACACAAATTTAGTATTGTCTTACTATGATTCTTTCCATGATTGCATATTATATGTTCTATGTTAATGATGAGGTAAAGATTATTATGATGCTTGGAAACTAAGGTTGTTTCTACTGTTTATTTTAGGTTCCATAAGTCATGGTTGACAAAACATTTCCTTTTTATACAAGGGAAGAATCTTTTCTGATACATTTTATTGGAGATTGAGAGATTGGAAGCTAACTAAATTTATTCGATTTATACAGGAAATTTAATTTCTCTAAATTGTATAAAAAAGTCAGCTTCTTGTTTTATAACATGGTAAGTCTTATGTTTTTTGATAGGTTGTATTTCTTTTGATATGCCTAATTTTTAAAAATTTATTTTCAAATAGTTACTAGCATCTAAGGTAGATATAATGTGATTCGTTAAACTTGTTATTTGTTATAGTATTTATGTGTTTGTTGATGTCTTGGTATTTTTCTCTTTCATGTTTTTGTATTTCCCTCTTTAGAGTGGTGGCTTCAAGTTCAACAATAGAATTTGTTCATAAAGCAAGAAGTTAACTAATACTTCTCTGATACTATTAGAAAAAATTTATTTTTTAACTTTATTAAATAAATAATATATTGAATAAAATATAAATTAAATACATTAATGAATCATTAGTTATTCATACAATAATTAATTTAAAAATTAATTTTTTTTCTTATACATAAATCCAACGGTAGTATCGAATAATATAAAAAGGTAGTTTCTTTGTGGTTTTTAGAATTGTTCTCTCCCTTTTGGTAGAGTCATTTTGAAGTTTGAACACCCCTTATTTTGATTTATCTATCCTTTACTTTGTAGCTGATCTCACCTGATTAGAAGGGCCTTCCAATGACTTGATGTAAGGGCCAGAGAATGAGGGAAGAAATGGGGGATGTACCTGCAAAGCACTCCAATGCTTAAGTCAGAAGAGATACAGTATAGTATGGTTAATTCGAATGAGTGAGAATACCTGACCCTTTACTGAAAAAGGGTATTTATAATATGCCCCCAGTGCTGGGCCAATGTCCCTCTATGGGCTTAGACCAGCTAGGCCCAAGGAGGAACTGCCAAGGAACGCGTAAGAAGCGTGAAGACCTTGCTAAAGGGTCTGGTCCATGGTCCAACTGCCCCTATCTTTCAGGAGATAATAAAGGGCAGTTGGGTGACGTGGTAAGTGAGCTGGCAGATGTGCTCTCTGCCCGTCTTTAGTGTATGCCCTTCGCATAAGGAGCTGGTTTGACCATGAGGTGCCCCTGCTCGACATGTTGGGTCGTGGTCCTGTACATTCTTAAGGCCCAGTCCAGAACAGGAGCCCCCCAAGTCGAGTCTCCGGGTCGGAGTGATGACATGTAACACAGTCGGGCACAGGCATCAAGGATAAAGTAGCGGGCACATGGTCGGATCAACAGGTTGTTTACAGGGCTGACTGTAGTGACTTTTCCATCGGGCACGTGATGCGCCAACAGTGTCGAGGATGAAACTCCTCGACGGGTTCGTGATGTTTTCAAGGAAGTCGAGGACGCCTCACGGGGTCGAGGACGTTCCATAGAGTCGGGGAGGCGTATAGTTGTCCGGCGTCGTTCCAAATTCTTTATGGATTGACGTGTTTCAGCATTAATGGTGCGTTGCTTTGTTTGGTGTGCAAACGGCGGCGTAGGCAGTAGGCAATGATGACCTAGCGCGTCAATCCACGCGCCTGTGATTATAAAAAGGGGTTGAGTGATTTCATTTGAACTTTTTCGCTCAGACGTTCACCGGAAGCTCTGAAGAAATTTCTCATCTCCGACCGTCTCATCACCTGAACCACCGCTGTTGCCCGAGCGCCGTCGTCTCTTTTTGACTTTCACTATGTCAGGTACTGTTTTCGCCTTTTAATCCTCTATTTTCCATGCTTTTCTGCGTTTAATAGTTATGAATGCATGTTTTATTCGTATAGAATGGATAAATTTAGGTTAGAAATGGTTAAATAGGTTGTAAATGTGAAAAAATAGAGTTAGGGTTGGTCTGTCTCGGGCAGAAATTTCATATGTAAATGAATGCACCGGGCAAAAATTTCATAAGCATGTATGAAATTTTTGCCCGGGGCAGAAGAACATTCACGTGCATATGACTGCCTCGAACATGTGCGAAATTTCCCAACTGGGCCTGGGGGCAGTGGGTGAAATTTTGCGTTGGTGCCCGCGAAGGTCGCCCCTACGCCCTTTCACTTGACCTGCGGTGGAAGGGTGGATTTGATATGACGTCGAATTCACTCTTTCTGTCTGCGTTTCAGGTGCAACCGAGCATCTTCGACCGAGAGGAAAAGAAACTGGACCGAGGCCCGTGGACGCGGACATCGCGCGCTTATCTGTCGAGGAAGGAAATGCCAGGGGTGGTACCGAACACGTCTCATCATCCGGGAAAAATCACCTCTCTTGGGTTGCGGACGAACCCTTGGACGAGGAATCTTACTTTTGCGACGAGTCGACCCACGCTTATGCCGTGGTGGAAAATCGAAGTCGTGAAGATCCTGAAAACTGGCAGTGTCGGGCTCCCAAAGAGGCGGACCAGATATGTCACCATTTCCCGGGGAAGCAGTTCGCCATGTACGAGTTCGCTTTCCGAGAGGCGGGGATTAGGCTGCCCTTCAACTCCTTCCAGATGTCTATCTTCAAGTGGCTCCGGCTGGCGTCGTCATAGTTACACCCTAATGCCCTTGCTTTTATGTGGGCGTATGAGCTGGTCTGCCGCTTCCTTGGTATTGGGTGTACTCGGGCCCTCTTCTTCCATATCTTCCATCTCCAGCGGTCCGGTCTTCGGGGACGTCACAACTGGGTCTCCTTCAAACAGCTCGTGCGACTGTTCAAGACGTATGTGAATTATGCCCGCCATTTCAAAGGGCGGTGGTATGTGGTGAGACCGATCACCCGTGCCGCCCTGCACTATCTTTATTACTACAAACGAGATGCGGATGGGGAAGAGAAACTCATGTCGAACATACCGTTGAGGTGGCAGCCCGACCACTTTGACCTCTCCACCAGCCATTATCGGGTCAAGTTCGCGATGCTAAGTGTCGAGGATATACTCGCTTATAAGAGACTGGTGGAGTACGTGCAGAGCTTCAACCTGGCGGTCTGGGTTGATCGAAAGGGCGTGCCTTATCTTGACGAGGCTGGGATGCCGCTCTGCGAGCCTCGTCTTATCAATACCAAGGCATTGCTCGAGTGTAGAACCGAGGAGCAAGCCATGGAATTATTAAGTAGGTGTTTCTTTTATTCTTATGCCTTTTTGTTTGTTTTCGCCCGTTGACGTATGTGTCCCTGTTTTGTAGGTGCTATGCCTTCTGCTCGCGATCAGGTTCTTAAGCTGGCTAACCAGGCAGGTGCCCCAGACAGGGTTTCAAAGAAGAAGAAGAAGACCGCATCCCGTGTCCAGGAGGTAGCTGGTGACTCAGGGGCTGGGACCTCGAACACAACGAGTCCAGTGCTCTCCTCCCCTCCCCGTGCATCTATGATCGACATACCAGACAGTCCGCCTCCATCAACCTCCCCATTCCACAAGCGTAAGCGCCCGGATGGGACACTCTCCAGGTCAACTTTAGCGGGGAGCGGCAGTCCGGGTGGCCCTGGAAGTTACTTACTGCCCCCCTGCTATGTAGAGCAGGCTTTTTTCAAGACTGAGGACGCCATTGCTGTGCCAGCGCCCGAGGCGAAGGCTATCTTGAACCGAGAGGCTGGTGTCCGGCGCAAAGAATTGGCCAGGGACCTAGCCGCTGTCATCAGGGTGATGGAAACGGCCATGGTCCTTACTAACACCTCTGTGTCCACTGCCTCCTTGGAAGACGCCCTTCTGCAGGTCTGGTCTGAAAAAGACAAGCTGTCCAAGGACCTGTCGGATTATAAGGAGGAGCATCAGCTACAGGAGGGGCTGAAGAAAGAGTTGGACGAGGCTAAAGAGGAGCGGGACCTGCTGAAGGTGGCCAAGGCGAGTCTGGAGGAGCAAGCCGCTGAGCATCAGAAGGTGGCTAAGGAGAATGCTGGATTGCGTGCTCGTCTTGCTTTGCTCGAGGACAATGTCCGTCCTTTGGCTGATGAAACTGAAGAAGAGCTTGCTCTAGGTTCCCGGGGTGAGTTGGTAGGGCACATTCGCTCCCTCAACCAGGACCTCGTGGCTGTATTCAAGGAGGGTTTTGATAACGCTGTCGAGCAGCTCAGGATATTAAATCCGGAGTTGGTGGCGGAGGGGTCAGCCCACAATTATTGTGTCCAGGATGGGGAGATTGTGTGCCCTTTTGAAGCTGAAGAGGAGCTGGGGGAAGACGAAGGAGAGGAAAATGTTGAAGAGTAACTTCGGGTGGAGTCTTAGGATTTCTAATTTGTTTTGTTTATATGGCCTGCGTGCCCGTTTTGTATGGCATGCGTGCCTATTTTGTATGAATATTGGCCTTCGGGCGTACTTGTCTTTTGCTTTGGCCGTCAATGAATGAATATTTCGCATTTAATTGTTCACCTTGCTCGGTTTTTTATTTAGTCTGTATCTTGTATTTTATGAACTGTTTTATGCTTGACCATGTTCGTCTCGTCGGTTTAGGGAACCGGCGAGGTAGCGGGCGTTGTGCCCGTTTAAGATCGAAACCGAGTTCGTGGTTCAGAACTCTGGCCCCGAGGCTTGGGCTTTCCCATCGCGAGCTGGGTGCCCTGCCGATCCTGGTACTGCGACGTTGGTGCTCGATCGAGGTCCCAACCGTCGGGGAGGGTTGTGTTCGTTGGAGGGGTGTGTTCGCCCTCGGGTCGCGCGGTTCCTCTCTGTAGTTTTGGAGGTGAAGAGCGTGGTCGTACCTCCCACGTCTCCCCGTGACATATTCAGCTGTAATATTGTCTAAGTTTTTCTGCGTTCCATGGTCGAGCAAGTTCTTCGCCTTGTAGGTTTTCTAAATAGTAGGCCCCGTTACTCGTCTTGTCGCGGACGCGGTAGGGGCCTTCCCAGTTGGCAGCCAGCTTACCCTCTCTTGGGTTTTTTTGGTTTCTTCTGAGGACCAGGCTGCATACCTGGAACTCTCTTTTTATGACCTTCGTGTCATGGCGCAAGACTATTTTTTGTTTGAGGGATATTTCTCTAAGGGCTGCTTCGGAGCGGATCTCGTCGACGAGGTCCAGCTCGGCTCTGAGTGCCTCATCGTTCATTTCTTCGTCTAGGGGTTCTTCTATGTGTCTCGTCGGTTCCCGTATTTCTACTGGGATGATTGCTTCGGTGTCGTATGTTAGTCGGAAAGGGGTCTCCCCGGTTATGGAGTGAGGTGTTGTGCGGTAAGCCCATAGGACGTTATGTAGCTCCTCGACCCACGCTCTTTTCGCCTCGCCGAGCCTGCGTTTTAGTCCGCGCAGGATTACCCTGTTGGCCGCTTCTGCTTGCTCGTTGGTTTGAGGGTGCTCGACAGATGTGAAATGTTGTTTCGTACCTAAGCTAGCCACGAAGTCTTGGAATCCCCCGTCCGTGAATTGCGTCCCGTTGTCCGTGATGAGGACCTGGGGCACGCCGAACCGAGCGAGGATATTTCGTTTAAAGAATCGAAGAATGTTTTGTGCTGTTATTTTAGCCAGTGCCTATGCTTCGATCCATTTGGTAAAATAATCTACCCCTACGATGAGGTATTTATTCTAGTACGATCCGGTTACGAAAGGCCCGAGGATATTCATGCCCCACCATGCGAAGGGCCATGGAGAGGAGAGTGTTTTTAGTTCGTTCGGGGGCGCGAGGTGCATGTCAGCGTGCCGTTGGCACTTGTCGCATTTTTTGACGTGTTCCTTGGAGTCGTGTTGCATAGTCGGCCAGTAGTAGCCTGCTCGAAGAGCCTTTCGTGCCAGTGATCGTCCGCCGGGATGTTGGGCGTTGATTGCTCGATGCATTTCCCCCAATATGTCGAGAACTTTCTCTTCCTCGACGCATTTGAGTAATGGGATGGAAAACCCCCTACGGTGGAGTTTCCCTTCGAGGAGAACGTACGAGCATGCTCTACGTTTGGTGGTGGCCGCCTCTTTGGGGTCGGCGGGGAGCTCGCCCCTCGTGAGGTAATTATAGATGGGCGTCATCCAACAATGAGTATCCCCGATCACATTGACCTCAAGTGGAGGAGGTGGTTTTTCGATACTAGGTCGAGGAAGGATTTCTTGGATTACTGATTTGCTTCCGCCCTTCTTTCTCGTGCTAGCTAGCTTTGACAAGATGTCGGCCCGTGTGTTGTGCTCGCGAGGCACGTGTTGCACTTCCCACTTCTCGAACTTTGCGAGTCTTTCTTTGACCAAAGCTAAGTACTCGACAAGGTTGTCGTTCTTGGTCTGGTACTCTCCCCGTACTTGTGATGCCACGAGCTGGGAGTCTGTTGATATTTTTACTTCCTTTGCTCCTAGGTCTTCGGCCAATCTCAGACCGGTGATGAAAGCCTCGTATTCGGCTTGCTTGTTTGATGTCATGAAAGCCAATGCTAGCGAGACCTCGATCAGGATCCCATCCTCATTCTCGAGGATGATTCCGGCTCCGCTGCCCGTCGTACTGGAAGCGCCGTCAACGAAGATCGTCCATTTATGGGCGCCGTCCGTCGGTGTCGGGCTGTGGGTCATTTCCGCGACAAAGTCGGCCAGTGCTTGAGCCTTCAGGGCCTTCCTGTTCTCATATTGTATATCGAATTCGGAAAGTTCCAGCGACCATTTTAGCATTCTGCCGGCCATATTTGGTCGCCCGAGGAGTTGTTTGATTGGTTGGTCGGTTCTCACCTTGACCGTATGGGCGAGGAAGTAGTGGCGTAGCCTCCTTGCTGCATTTATGAGAGCCAGGGAGACCTTTTCGATTTGTTGGTATCTGAGTTCGGGGCCTTAAAGCGCTTTGCTCGTGAAATAGATGAGTTTTTGTCCTTCGTCAGTTTCTCTTATTAGGACGGCACTGACGGCTTCGGTTGCTACGGATAGATATAGGTATAGGGTCTCTCTTTCCAACGGTCGTGACAGGACCGGGGGCTCGGAGAGGACCTTCTTCAAATGGAGCAGTGTCCGTTCACATTCGTCGGTCCATTCGAAGCTGGCCTCCTTACGAAGGAGTCTGAAGAAAGTTAGCGCATGCTGGGCAGATTTGGCGATGAAACGGGAGAGTGAGGTGAGCACCCCGTTGAGGGATTGGATAGAATTTTTGGTCTTCAGGGTTGGAAATTCCGAGAATGCTCGGCATTTGTCGGGGTTGGCCTCGATTCCCCTCTCGGTGAGGTAGAAACCTAGGAATTTCCCTGCCCGGACGCCGAACGTGCATTTTTCAGGGTTAAACCTCATTTTGCACTGTCTCGCCTGCTCGAAGACTTTGTAGAGGTGTTGAGCATGGTCGACCTCCTCGTGTGATTTGATGATCATGTCGTCCATGTATACCTCGAGCATATCCCCTATCTCTCCCCTGAAGACTTTGCTCATCATGCGCTGGTATGTGGCTCCGGCGTTCTTGAGTCCGAAAGGCATTACGTTGTAGTAGTAATTGCCGGTCGGGGTCATGAACGTCGTGTGTCTCTTGTCCGTGTCCGACATAGGGATTTGATTATATCCGCTATATGAATCCATGAAGGACAAGAGTCTGAAAGGGAGAGGGTAAGCATCTTTGGGAGAGGGTAAGCATCTTTGGGACAAGCCCTATTAAGATCAGTATAATCAACACACATGCGCCATTTTCCATTATTTTTCTTAACGAGGACTACATTAGAGAGTCAGGTTGTGTACTGGGCTTCAGAAATAAAATTTGCCTCTAAGAGGTCTTTTACAGCTTGCTCGGCAGCCTCCGCTTTCTCGGGGGACTGCTTGCGCCTATGTTGTGTTATGGGCTTGATTGCTCGATCCAAAGCTAGTTGGTGGCATGCGACCTCGGGATCTAGACCGGGCATTTCTGCGGCGTTCCATGCGAAGAGGTCGGAGTTCTCCTTGAGGCACGTCGCGAGCTGCTCCCTTGTTTCCTCGGGCAATCCTTTGCCTATCCTCACTGTTCTTCCAGGGTCGTCGCCCAGAGGGATGAGCTCGAACTCTCTGTCTGGGATTGGCCGGAATAGGTGTTCGGGAGTCTGTTCCTCGGTGGGCTTCCATTCTTCAGTTTCGTCCTGGCCAATGCGGCAATCGAGGTCGATGGCGTTGATTCCCTGGGGGGAGGATCTTCGGTCTTGGGTTTTTTGTTGCTCTTTGTATTGACCGTAGCTTGTCCTTTTACTGCAGCGTCGTAACACCGTCGGGCAGCCTCGATGTCGCCGTGGATGGTGACTACGCAGCCTAGTTTGGTGTAGTACTTCATCTTCAGATGGAAGGTAGACGGGACCGCGGTCAGCTCGGCTAATGTCGGGCGGCCGAGGATGCAATTGTAAAGAGAGGGACACTCTATGACCAGAAATTGAATTTTGATTTCTCTGGCCATCTCCTGCTCTCCGAAAGTGACGAGGAGCTCGACGTATCCCCACGGTTTTGTCGTGGCTCCGTTGAATCCTTGGAGGTCGGATCCGACGTAGGGAGATAGGTTGGTTTTGTCTAATTTCAGAGTCTTGAAAAGGTGGACGTACATGATGTCTACTGAGCTGCCTTGATCGACCAAAATGCGTTTGACGTCGAACTGGGCCATCTTGGCTCTAATCAATAGTGGTATGCCCGAATTTGGGGAGCCGCCCGGAAGCTCTTCCAAAAAGAAGGATATTGGGTTGGATTTGCCCTGGTATTTTGTCAGCGTTGCCTTTTTCTCGGGTGCGGTCAGAAGGAGCTCGTCGAACTTGCGTTTTACTGAAAGGGCGGCGGCCTCGCAGTTCATCCCTCCGCCCGATATGACGAGGGCGGTCGGGAAGTCTTCCCAGGGGCTGAGTACGTCGATCCGGCCTCCGGGCAGTGTCTCGGGGAAGCTGAAATCCTCTGGACGTGATACGCAGAGGGCCACTTGATAAGGAGAGTCGTCGGGGGGTGTATCCTCCCGAGGTCTCTTCTTCTCCGGCTCTTCGTACTTGGAAGTTTCGTTCCTCCTAGTGTATTGCTTAAGATGTCCTTCTTGGATTAAGATCTCTATTGCATCTTTTAAGTGAATGCAGTCTTCAGTCAGATGCTCGTGGCTTCTGTGAAACCTGCAGTATTTGGATTTGTCGGTGTGAGGCTTGGGTGCAGATGGTTTTGGGAACCTCACTCTGCCCTGTTTGAACTCGGAGTTGATGCATTCGGCGAGGATGCGCTCGCGGGGAGCCGTCAGTAAAGTATACTCGTTGTATCGGCCCGCGGGACCTCTTCCTTCTCGAGGTTCGCGGGGTTTCTCTTCTCTTCGCCTGTCTCCGTTGCGACGGGGAATGTTCGGATCTTCACGCTTGGGGTGATCGGTATCCCCAGTATTACGGCCGCTACGAGCGTTGTGGGCCACCTGCTTTTCCTCGTATCTGATGTAGGCCTGGGCCTTATGTAGGAGGTCATTCAAGGTGCGGGGAGGCTCTATCCCAACGGCTCGACTGAGCTCGCTACGGGCAAGAGTCCCCTCTCGAGGAGGTATTTCTTCATGTGTTCAGTGGTGTCCACCTCGACAGCCTCTTGGTTGAATCGTTCGATGTACGAGCGCAATGTTTCATTTTTCTTTTGTATTATGGCTTAAAGGGTTGCCTCTGTCTTGGGATGGCGCCGGGAGGCTGTGAAATGCCTCGTGAACATGGATCTCATAACTCTCCAAGATGTGATGGATTCTGGGGCCAAGCTTTTGTACCAGGCCATGGCCCCTTTCCTGAGGGTCGTCGAGAACAGCCTGCACTTGAGATGCCTGGTGATGTCATTGCGGTAGTCGAGCATTGCGTTGACGTTGTCGACGTGATCGTCGGGGTCGGTAGTCCCGTCGTATACGGCCAGATTAAGAGGTTTCTCCATGTCTTTGGGGAGCGGAGTTTCCATTATTGCTCGTGACAGGGGGCAGTGCAGGTTTTCTTCGTCGCTCCTTGGTGGAGAGAGCTCGTTACGGTCGGGGCTACGATCACGCCTCGGTGAGGTTCCCGATCGACCGGTGTCACGGTGGGCGCGTGCCCTACTGACGTTAGGCTCTGGGGAGCGACGTCCTCGTTTCTTTGTTGCTTCTGGACGTTGTTGTGTCCTCCTCTCTTGTTGAGTCGGACCTCCTGCCGATCAGCTTCTAGGACCATGATTCTCTCATGCTGCTGGTAGAGCATGGAGCTGGCCTGGTTGAGGGCGTTCACCATAGCAATCATGGTGACGTCTCCTTCGACGGGAACGGGGATGGGTTGAAACGCCTCAGTCCCCTGCTTTTGAACTTGAGGGGGGTCCCTATTATTCTGGGGCTCAGGAGACGGGGTGGCCGGACGGCCATCTCGGGCGTCTGCTTCATGGTACTGCAGGCTGTCCTCCATTGTGTAGTCGACGAGGGGACGACTGCGCTCATTGAGTTGTTCTCCGGACATGCTGGAAGGACGGTGTTTGAGCTTTGATCTTCTGTTGTGGAAGAAGGGGAAGCTAGTTTCCCATAGACGGCACCACTGATCTCACCTGATCAGAAGGGCCTTCCAATGACTTGATGTAAGGGCCAGAGAATGAGGGAAGAAATGGGGGGTGTACCTGCAAAGCACTCCAATGCTTAAGTCAGAAGAGGTATAGTATAGTATGGTTAATTCGAATGAGTGAGGATATCTGACCCTTTACTGAAAAGGGGTATTTATAATATGCCCCCAGCGCTGGGCCAAGGTCCCTCTATGGGCTTAGACCAGCTAGGCCCAAGGAGGAACTGCCAAGGAACGCGTAAGAAGCGTGAAGACCTAACTAAAGGGTTTGGTCCATGGTCCAACTGCCCCTATCTTTCAGGAGATAATAAAGGGCAGTTGGGTGACGTGGTAAGTGAGCTGGCAGATGTGCTCTCTGCCCGTCTTTAGTGTATGCCCGTCGCATAAGCAGCTGGTTTGACCATGAGGTGCCCCTGCTCGACATGTTGGGTCGTGGTCCTGTACATTCTTGAGGCTCAGTCCAGAACAGTAGCTATTTTTCTCTATTGAAATATTTCTCTCTTACAATAATATATCTATCCTTCACCGTCTTACAATAATATATTCTCTGAGATTTTCACTCTTTTTAAAATAATAATTAATTGTGTTGATTTCAATAATAAAATAAATATTATTTACTAAAATAAATTTATTAACGATACATAGTTAAGTAATTAAATGATTTAAAATACAATAAATAATGTTAAGTTAATGGAAAGAAATAATAAATACCATATTGATATTCTAAAAAAACAAATAATTTGAGACAAATAAAAAAAAATATTGTGAAACCGAGGGGGCATTAAATTAAACTTTAAGCATTTAATTTGTTGGCCTCATAATAATTAATAACGCAATTTACACATATTTTCACTAGATATTCAAGAAATTTTAAACTTTTGAAATAGATGTCCTAACAGAGGAGAGAAAGTAAACATGAAACAATAAAATATTAGGATAATAAAATGTTTTTATCAACATGGGTTATATCAAAGATAATATATATTTTATTTTAATCAACAATTATATTTATTTAAGAAATAATATTTATTTATAATTAACTAATTTATTTTAAATTACATATATAAATTTAAATACATTTTATTTTAAATTATATATATAAAAATTTAAATATATATTTATACCGTATCAAATAAATTTAAACATGCATACCGTTGAAATTCAAATCAAATGTTAGTTGATAAAATCTCATATTGCTAGAAATGAAAGCAATGTTGTGTATATAAGAGTAATAACTCATATATCTTAACACCTATCTAACACCTTTAACTCATATATCTAACATCTTAAGATTTTTGATGAATATATTATATCTAAGTATTTAGAATCTTTAATCAATTGATACTTTCGACACATCTCTTTTGTCATGTAAAATGAAAACACGAAACACCAAATCCTACCTGCTATATTTTTTGTCATCTCTTAGTGGTTTATTTAAACTATAAATCAGTTCTAACTACGAAAAAAATCCATTTTTTCCGCTTCTGTTCATAAATAAAATACGGATAAGTTGAATATTGATGCTCTGAATCCACATTTTTTTGTATCAATGTTCTGAATCCTATAAGACCATATAATACAAAAGTCACTCGCATGAGCAAATAGCATTTATATCATGTGGCAAAAATTGGATTACTTAGCTCACATTTTAACACTTGTAGGAGATCAAGAACAGATTCCAAATTTTACAATTATTCAACCAGAAGCTAAATCCGCAATACAAGATGCAATTCTCAAATTCATATAGTACATGGCACACAAAATCTCTCAAAAAGAATTGGAAAAAAATCCTTACATGATAGTATTTGATCTATATAAGGTGTTTACCAGGATATTGAGCAGCAAACAGAAGTCAAATAATTTATTGAGGACCTGAGGTTGTGATGTAAAAATTACTGATCTAACGCCTGATACATGCTCTGCATAATCATTTGCTCTCAGCATCATACAAATCCGTTCTGGGTATTGCCATTAAGGAGAAACATGACAAGAAAATATAAGATTGACTGAAAAAGTAGTAGATAGACTCAAAATATGGCCTATTACAAGGTCAAAATTCTGTGTTAGCAACTTACAATTTATGTTACCATCCAAATGAACGAAATTTAACTCTAATTATAGGAGATATAGCATATAAATTTGACAATACTAGACAACATGTGAGTGGGAATGAAATAGCCATTTATTAGTTATTGTACTCTATAGTTTGTTAGAGTGAAGAAATGTGGTAGGTCTAACTCAACCCTACAAAACCGATTGGTAGAGTGAGAATTATCCTCACTTATAAACACATGTTCAGACCATATATTATCCAATGTGGGACTCTTAACTGTTACCTTTCAAAATGCAAAAAATAATGAAGAATGATATCTTTTTAGTATCACTCTTGGCTTGTATATGCCCTATTTACTGTTATAACTCATTTAGGGTTAGTTGTGACCTGGACCATCATTAAGGGCATGCAAGGCAGCTCAGGGCCTCAAAATTTTCAAGGGTAAACTATAGTAAAATTGGGCTCATAAATATTTGTCAGGTTAAATCGTGATTAAATAGGGCCTTTATTTATTTTTCCTTTGTTAAACTGTGACATACCTACACAAAACTTCCAAAATCATGAGACGGCTTTGGTTGTCGTGGCAATGAAAATTTCAACATTCATAAACTGATCTTCAACTCCAACTACTTCTGTCTACATAAATAATATCATGACTTTGACTTCAAGTAAAGGGCAATGTATGAGTAATGCATAAAAATGAAAATTCCAAACTAACACCTTATTTGTCCATCATTGGAGTCGTTGGAGTATTCCTTTTTTGCAATACTAATGGACTAGTTAGCAGTCCTAAATATCAAAATCCTCAACACCCTAACTGTTCTTAATCCTCCACTACCTCCTCTAAAGTAAAATTATAGCATTATAACCGTAATGGATGAACATTAATTGAAATTGGAAACAACAGTATTGAAAATCAATAAACATCATTTGATGTTAGTAATATTAAGCAACAACAACAATAACAATCAAGCTTTATCTCACTAAGTGGAGTTAGTGATATATAGTCTACATATAAAAATTATTACATGTCAAACCACCATTAGAATTGATTTTGAATGAATCCATTTCCTGTCCTACCTAGTATTGATTTTGAATGAATTGATTTTGTAAAATTGATTCTACCTAAAAGTGAGTTGAAGGTAAAGTGATTTATGTTTGGATAAATTTATATAGATGTGCATTGAATAGTAAATTTCAACATAAAAATCACGATCAAACTCTAACTACAAATTCTAGTTTCAAGTAAAATCAATTCTACTTTAAGAGAACCAAACATCTCAAAATCACATCAAAATCAGTTTTACACCTCTAGAATTGTTTTTGCCTCTTCCAAAAACTAAACCAAATATACACTAGTAAACAAAAAACAGCCACTCAAAATCCCAAAATGCAAAAGATTAGGGTAAGACCTAATTCGATTGATTTATCTGAGCAGCATAAGCACTACTTGTAAGACTGTTTAGAGAGGCTAGTTAAACAATTTAAGATGTTAGTTTTCAACTTATGAACATAAGCACTCTAAGGTAGCTTGTGAAAATTGTTTATAACATATAAAAAACAGCTCGACTTTATAGCTTAAGCATAAACACTTGTATGACAACCTTATATGCTATAAACACTTCATTGAGTCATTCAATTTACTGCATTTACACAATTAAACTAAAACACTATGCCCCCAAACTATTCTCAAATCTTGAAACCTATTTTGAAATCCAACAGAAAACTCTAAATATCAGTTTCTTAACTCTAATTAAGAATCTCAAGCATGCAATGACCAAAATTAAGTTACACTAGTATATCATAACTTAAGGAGCACAGACACTCCAGAACACGACCCCGACACTGATACGGCCACACCAGCCAACACGGACACAGACGTGTCTTTAGAAAAACTAAACTACCAACAAAAGCACATGCAAAATCCATATCATAACCATTGAATTGTAGAAAGATCACAATCAAATAGAATTTAAAGAAAAAAAAGGATACACCAAATAGCCTCCATGGACAAAAGCCCCAACCAACACAGCTGTAAACAAACGATCTCTTAGAACAGGTTTACTCCTCAGCGACAAACGAACTGAAATTATAAAATAAAAAATAAATAAAAAACAGAAATCAATTATGAATGAATAAACAATAAATATTAGAACGAAAGGTACAAAATTGAATAGAATGAAGAAAGAGACAAACTTAGAGGTAGAACAGGGGCATATATGAGAGGCAAAAGGAACTTGATAGGAGCTCCATTGTTCTTCTTTCTTATAACAGGTTCTCTATAGCAGTTAAGAAAGGGAAAACGTGAAAAAGTGAATCATGGAGATGAATACGAAAAGTGAATAATTAGTGAATGGAAGGGTAAACAGAACTGGTTGAATGGATCGAACGGCGACGACGTCGAAGACTGCGGCGGCGCCATGGGTTTGGGATTGGTCGAGATCGAGACTTGTTGATACGAGGTGATTTTGCCCGATACAATGAATAACAGCAGTAGCTTTTTTCTCTTCTTTTTCTTTTTGTCTGCAGTGATGTTTTTATTTTATTTTTAAATATGTTATTAACTAGGTTTAATATATATTTTAGTCCTTTAATTTAATTTAATTAATTTAATATTTCTTTTTACCCTTTTAATTAGAAGAAATTTTATTCAAAAAAAATACAGGGAAGTACAATGCCGATCTACTGATCCAGAAGATGAAAACTATAAAACTAGCATACATTAAAGACTCAACAATTAGTTTATATTACAATATCTTTTTAATTTATTATCACTACCAACTCTTAAATAAAATAATGTCTATCACATCAGTATTGTGGATCGCTTCAATCATCTCGGTCTGAAAAATGCTCCTATTACGATTTGTCCAAATTACATAGATAACTTCAGCTATTACAATTTTTAAGATTCTAATTATGTTATCTTTTTCCACGTGTCACTTGACAAAGCCACTGCATCTATAAATTCCACACATTCGGATTATGAAATATCTTGATCCACTTAAGGTTATCAGACCAAATTCTAGTAGTAATACATTCAAAGAATAGGTGGTTACAACTCTCTAGTAATCCACAAAATACACATTTACCATCAGTGATGATACCAAAACGGTTAAGACGGTCTTTGATGAACAACATATCTAAACATGCTAGCCAAAGGATAAATTTAGCTCTTGGTCTAGCAAGGTTCCCATAAATAAAAATTCTCCAATTTACCTTAGGTTTTAGCCCTCTTATCATGTGATACATTTTTCATTTTTATTATCTAATTTGATTCTTTCTGTCAATTTTGACAATAAAACATTAAGTTTTGTGACTTGGTGTGACAACAAGACCATGTCGTTAAAAATCGATAAATTGTTTAAAATGCAAGGTTCCCCGAAAATAAATTCACCGAAATTTAAACTGTATATCAGTTTTTAACTACACATCAGATTTATATCAATGACAGTAGTGAAGTTAAGAGAATAACTTGTAACGTTTTTTAGTTAATAAATTAAATCGGAACATTAAATTAAATTAAGAAATTTGATGACTAATTATACCTATTAAGTATTAATTATTTTATTTTTATTTGCTTTTGTTATAATAAATAACTAAAATATTATTGATGAGTCTATAATTAATATTAGACTTTAAAAATAACAATTAAATAAAGAGAAAACAAGAAATGCACTGAAAGTGTAAAATATTTTATACTGTCAACTAGGGTGGCAAAACGAGTCGTCCGCCCCGTCCCACCCCGCCCCGTTTAAAGTCTGTCAAAAAAATAGAGGGGCGGACATGCCCGCCAAGTTGAAATGGGTATAAAAGTCTAGTTCGCCCCGCCAAGGTGGTGTGTTGGCAGACGACAAACTTGCCTGCCTTCATTATTTATTTATTTTTTCTATTTTTGAAAATAAATTAAAAGTTTTTTTTTTACATTTTAATTAAAAAATATCAAACCAACATTTAGAAAGCATAAATGGCAAAAGACTAAACCCATCAAGTATTAATCTCAATCAAAAATAGAACTTTAAACAAGCTTTCACCTAAAATATAAGCAAAAGTTTTTATTTCATAGGTGCGACGGTCATTGGCGGGCGACAGCTTTTAGCGAGGCGGGCTTTGGCGGGTAGCAGTCTTTAGCGAGACAGATTTTGGTGGGCGGCGGGCTCAAAATCCCAACTCAACCCGCCATTTTTAGGCAGGTTCATTGTAGAAGCAAACTTCTCAAATTATATTTTGATGATAACAACTTAACAATCAAGTCTTGAAAGCACACAAAAAGGATCATTCAAGATTCGATCAAAAATGGAGTCTTCATAAAGACATAAGTTTTTTTATCGGAAGGTATAATCTTATTCCTCATGAATCAATAATGTCAATAAGTGTTCAACTTAGGATGCACTCACATTTGCTATTTGGAACAAATCATATTGCATGCCTATGTGTTACTGATCTTACTTCAAAAGGAATTTTTCTGAGTTTTGATCAAGTAATCGGTTACCTTATAGGTAGTAACCGATTACTTCAGTCCCAGTTTGAAAAATTTACAACGTTACAACAAGTAGCTGGTTACCCCAGGGGTAGTAACTAGTTACCACTGTTCAGATTTCAAAAATTATTTTGTTTCAATTCAAATTATGCCTTTTGATTTTAATTTAAATTGAGACATCTTTTCATAATTTGTGTACCTTTTAAAAAAGGGGTGTCTTGACTCTTATAAAAACCTTTGAAGTGCATAATTTTTTCCTCACCTCCTATAATTTTCTTAAAAATATTTTCTTTCTCACAAATCTCCAATTTTCATACAAAGTCAAAGTGCACTAAATTCAATTCTTTACAAAGTAAACTTTACATACACACTTTTATATTTTTATCTTAAAGTTTTACATACACTTTAGTGGACACTTATATATTCACTACTGTGAGTGAGAAATATCCATCAAAGGAGAAGATCAACATTGCTTGATATTTCAAAGACTCCATCATTGTCATCTCTACAAACTAACTTATCTTTTTGTATTACTATTTCTCTTGAATTCTTGTGATCCAGGATTGTTGGATACAAGTATAGTGTTGTTAGAGGATTGTTCTTCAACACTTTAGTCATATAGCTTTAGATAGTAAGCTTCACCGGTTTGGTGTGAATAGGCTTGTACGATAATTCTAAAATTATAAGTGAAAATTTCTTACGAGTCGTAAGGAGACTGAAGTACTCTCGGTCTGTGAGGGGAACCAGTATAAATTCCTGGTGTTCTTTATTTTTTTCGCATTTACTGCTTTCATCACTTAGAGACATTAGGCATAAAATTTAACTACCGCAAAAAATACCAATAAGTCTCAAAAGTCCTAATTCACACCCCCCTTAGGCACTCATTTACTTACAATTGGCATCAGAGCAGGTTATAAGTAACATGTTCCTACAGATCCAGTATGGCTTCCGCAAATTCAAATCAAGTTTTCAAAGATGGAGGAAGTAGTCACAAGCCTCCATTATTCTCAGGAGAATACTTCGACTTTTGGAAAATAAGGATGAAAGCACATCTAGAAGCACAAGGAGAAGGAATATGGGAAACCGTTGAAGAGGGTCCGCATGTTCCGGTCACGGTGATAAATGGTGAAGCCTCCGATAAGACGAAAAGTGCACTTAATGAAGATGATTGGAATAAAATATTGAATGAGAAGAAGGATATACACATTCTTCAAAGCGCTTTGAGTATGGACGAATTGTTCCGCATCTCGCAATTTAAGATGGCAAAACAAATATGGGACACCTTAGTGGAGACGCATGAAGGAACCACCAAAGTAAAGAGATCAAGGTTAAACACATTGAGTCAAGAGTATGAAATGTTCTGAATGCAGCCCGGTGAATCCATAGTTGCATTACATAAGAGATTCGTTCATCTAACAAATCATTTGATTACTCACAGAAAAACCTTTACAAATGATGATATAAACCTCAAAGTATTAAGATCCTTAACAAGAGAATGGAAACCGAAAGTGACGACTATCTCGAAAAAGAAAAGTCTCTCAACGTAGACATCCGCATCTCTTTTTGGCAAACTTCAAGAACATGAGTTGGAACTTGGAAGGCTTGAGAAACATGAAAATCAAGAAAATAAGTCTAAAGGAATTGCCTTGAAGGTTGAATCAAAAGACGATAAAGATGATGAGACATCGGAAGATGAGAATTTCATGCTTCTTGTGAAAAAGTTCAGTAAGTTTTTCAATAAAAATAAAAAATCCCTTTATGCTAAAAATAATAGACATTTCAGGAAAAAGGAAGCACCCACATCAATGCAAGATGTTACTTGTTATGAATGTGGAAAGTAAGGTCACATAAAACCGAACTGCCCAAAATTTGCAAAGAAATGAGGATTTAAAGGCAGGAAGGAAGTCAAGAAAAAGAAGGCATACATTGCTTGGGAAGATAATGATACAAGCTCTTCATCGGAATCAGAAAGCGATGAATGTCCAACTATGGCTCTAATGGTATCACACCACTCCGATGAAAAAAAAGATGAGGTTAGTAGCAACTTTTCTGTTTATGATAATGATGCACAAGATGTTATTAATGAATTGTTAAAAGAATGCAAAATTTTGTATAAAACTATATCATCTCAAAAGAAACTAATTTCATCCCTAGAAGAAAAGAACATTGCATTAGAAAAATATGTTGAAAATGAAAAACAAAAAATGATGGATGAAAAACAAAATTTTATTTGTAAGAATTGTGAATCTTTCTCTTTTCAAATTGCTCAACTTAAGAGAGTTAGTGAAAGATATGAGAAAGTTCAAATTGGCTTGGAAGAAATCCTAAGACACCAAAGATATTCTAATGATAAGAGTGAATTAGGATATTCTAACTTTTCTAAACCAAGTACTAATGGAACCATTTTTGTTAAAGCTAGTGATCAAATTTTTAAAGAGAAAGTAAACAATTCTAAAATTGTGCATCAACATCCTAAAGAGAAAAAGTTTGTTAAGAGAAAAATGTACATTCCTAGATATAGAAGTAAATTTGAACCAGCGTGCTTTTATTGTGGAATTAAAGGCCACACACCTAATGCTTGTTATGTTCGCAATATTGGTATTGCAAAAGGGCATTATGTGTGGATTGAAAAGGGTACTAATTATCAAGGACCCAAAACAATTTGGGTACCTAACACAACTTAATTTTTTTGTAGGTATGCTTGAAGACAACATCCAATCAATGGTATCTTGATAGCGGATGTTCAAAGCATATGACGGGCGATATCAACAAATTTTCACATCTATCTCTTAAGGCCAAAGGATATGTAACATACGGTGATGACAATGAAGGAAAGATCCTTGGAATAGGAACCATTGGTGCACCACTGTTTACAACCATCGAAGATGTCCTTTACGTGGAAGACCTAAGACATAATCTACTTAGCATAAGTCAATTGTGTGACAAAAGGTTCCGAATAAACTTTAGAAAGGACGAATGCTTAATTGAACATGAAGTCACACATGATGTCTTGCTAAAAGGTACAAGAATTAATAATATTTTTATGATTTCTTTTGATAACACTTCCTTGAAGGTAAAATGCTTATTGGCGAACAACAACGAGGCTTGGCTATGGCATAAGAGATTCACTCACATTCACATGAAGCACTTGAACAAGTTGATAAAGCATAACCTAGTTGTTGGTCTTCCAAAGCTAAAATTCATCAAGAATAAGTTATGTGACGCATGTCAAAAGGGGAAACAAACCAAGACATCTTTCAAATCCAAGAAAGTGGTGTCTACATCTAGACCACTACAACTATTGCATATGGATATTTTTGGCCCATCAAGAACGAAAAGCTTCGGAGGTAATGTTTACACTTTAGTTATTGTTGATGATTTCTCTAGATATACATGGACATTGTTTCTAGTGCAGAAAAGTGACGCTTTCAAAGCTTTCAAGAAGTACGCTAAACAAATTCAAAATGAGAAGTCTCTCACAATTGCCTCCATTAGAAGCAACCACGGTGGAGAATTCCAAAACACTTTATTTGAAGAATTTTGCGAAGAGCACGAAATCTCTCACAACTTCTCCGCACCAAGAACTCCTCAAAAAAACAGTGTCGTAGAAAGGAAGTATAGGTCGTTGGTGGAACTTGCAAGAACGATGTTTATCAACTCTAATCTTCCAAAATACTTTTGGGCGGATGCGGTAAGCACAACATGTTTCATAAGCAACCGTGTCAACATTCGGCCAATTCTCAAAAAGATTTCGTATGAGTTATTCAAAGGAAGGAAACCCAATATATCATTATTTCATATCTTTGGATGTAAGTGCTTTGTCCTAAACAACGACAAAGATAACCTTGGTAAGTTTGACGAGAAATCCAACGAAGGTATTTTTCTCGGTTATTCTCTCTCTAGTAAAGCTTTTAGAATTTACAATAAAATAACTTTAACTATAGAAGAATCAATGCATGTCAAATTCGATGAATCTAACCCCTTGAAAGAGGATATTGTTGTTTGTGATGATGATGATAATTTTGTAGAAATCCCTAGAGAAGATACTTCTAAGAATATCACTGAGAGTCAAGTGAAACATCAAGATAGTCTGATTCAACAAGATCCAGAAGTCAATGATCTCCTAAAAGAATGGAGGAATCATAAAGATCATCCTATTGACAAAGTTATCAGAGATATAAGTCAAGGTGTTACTACAAGATTGAATCTCAAAGATGCATGCTTGAACATGACGTTCGTTTATCAAATAGAACCTTCCAAAGTTGATGAAGCTCTTGGAGATGATCAATGGATTATTGTTATGCAAGAAGAATTAAACCAGTTCGAGAGAAATCAAGTTTGGGAACTTGTTTCTAGGCCAAGTGATAAACATATCATCGGAACAAGATGGGTGTTTAAGAACAAACTTGATGAGAATGGAATAATTATTTGAAACAAAGAAATATTGGTGGTTCAAGGGTATAATCAAGAAGAAGGAATCGACTTTGAAGAAACTTTCGCTCCAGTTGCAAGGTTAGAAGTTATACGTTTATTACTTGATTATGCATCATGTTCAATGAATTTTCAGTTATTTCAAATGGACTTCAAAAGAGCCTTCCTAAATGGATATATCAACGAAGAATTATATGTCAAACAACCTCCGGGCTTTGAAGACTTCAAGCATCCTTCACATGTGTATAAATTGAAGAAAGCACTCTATGGAATAAAATAGGCACCAAGGGCATGGTATGATCGTCTAAGTAACTTTCTATGTGATAAAGGTTTTGAAAACGGAAAGGTATATAAAACTTTATTCATTAAAAAGATAAAGAATAATACCTTACTAGTTCAAGTATACGTGGACGACATAATCCGCGGTTCAACAAATAAGGAACTATGTGAAGAATTTGCGTTGATGATGCAAGGCGAGTTTGAAATGTCTATGATGGATAAGATGAATTACTTCCTTGGATTGCAAATCAAGCAACTAAAAGACAAAATATTTATCAACCAATCAATGTATTGCAAAGTGTTATTAAAGAGATTTGATATGGATTGCTGCAAAGCAATGTCAACTCCAATGGGATCTGGAACCTATGTTGATCAAGAAGAATCGAGAATATCAGTTTATATTACGAGTTCCTGACTTAAGTTCAGCCACATGAACCTAACTTTCGTCGAGGTGTTCTCCATCGTCAGACGAGAACTCGTCGGTTGCTAAATATACACCTTTCTTATGGAATCGACCAACCTTAGACTTCTCAAATTTTAGGCTTTCGACTTGTCAAACTCTATTTGTCAAATGGGCCATATCCGTAAGGTATTGGGTATCTAACTTCTTTCTGATCAAATAGTCGAATCCGCCTGCGGCCATTTTGACTAACTCATGTTCAGGGACTTGAGTAAAGCACCTAGCTTTCAAAATTATGAACCTGTTTAGATATTGTTCGACTGACTCACTCGTCTTTCATTTCACACAAGCCAATTCCTTTAGGCTAATCTTGGATTGTCCCATATAAAACTGTTCATTGAATAATCTTTCGAGTTGGGACCATGTGTGAATGGACTGAGGAGGAAGCGTTATAAAGCAGGTAAACGCGTTCTTGGAGAGGGAACTGGGGAAATACTTCATATTTAAATCCTCATTATTTGCTATATCCCCAACCTTAGTCTAGTAACGTGCCACATGTTCGATTGTGGAATCTTCGGTCTCCCCAGCGAATTTGGTGAACCTTGGGACTTTCCAGCCCCTGGGAAGTTCAGTTTGTAGCACATAGTTAGGTAACGGGGACGTGTAAGTGGGTCATCGAAGGCCTGGGTTGGCACCATTTCGGACCATAATCCTCTCTACTATAGTTTCAAGCTTCGGCTCTCCGCCCATGGTATCCTAACGAACTTGTCCTAACACATCTCCCTGGTCTTGATGTCGTCGTAACATCACGATGGGAGGCCTCTGGGCCACCCTGGGTATTTGCTCAACCTCTTCGTAAGGTTGTTCTAAAATCTCTCCGCACTTCTCTTCCTGTCTGAATGGTGTCTCAGGACGAGGAGGTGGGGTTTGACGTCGTGGGGAAGTTGGTGCCCCAAAAAAATCCCATATTCGAGTCATATGAGTTGCCAACTGTTGGTAACTCTGTATTGAATATTGTATTAAAGGTCTTAAAATGGTCCCCATTTGTTGTGTCAACATACATACCATCTCATAGTTACTCTCATTCATCTGTTGCCTCATAACGACCACAATGATTGGGGTAAACGTTGGCATCGACTAGTATAAATAATTGTATTCGATCGTTAGACCGTATTGGTTCATGAAAGGCTTTAGCCCTTGGTATGGAGAAAAAACTCCTGACGAACTATCTGCAAATGTCGAGCCAGAATTGTAGAAACTTGGCATGAATTCAGGAGGCATGCCAAAGGTTCTGGAAAACGACATGGTGAAACTAGGACCCGGTGGCCCCGAAGTTCCACCCACATTCGGCCTGATTGGGTCAGGTCGAATCGGAGCAGTGGTCGATCCACTAGTAGCAGTCGGTACTGCTGTCGTAACAGGTTCAGTTGTATTCGTAACAATTGGACTTCTTGTCGAAGACGGTTCTTCGTGTGGACGCGGCGTTACCATTCTGCCACTGTGCAAGTGCATATAACTAACCCAACGAGTCCCACTGGACGTGCCAATTTGTTCGCACATGGATTCCGCGCGAACAATCCGCTGGCCTCCTCTATGCGAGGTTTACTTGCGGGACGAGTCCCAGGACTGCTCTGTCTGATTAGTTATGTTGTGAACTGTTGTAATGTAGAATAGTAATGAGGGTTCTTGTGTATAATTTTGGTATTTTTGTGTTTATAGCAAATGCACGCGGAACGCTTGAATGAAATGGACAAGAAAAGCGAATAAAAGCAGGATAAAAAGGATAAAGATAAAATGCAAGTATTTTAAATTGACTTGGAATTAAAATGACTCGAAATCCAAAAGTGTTTGAACGCTATCATACATTTGAGTTGGGGTTAACTCGTTTCTCTGACGCTCGATACTTTGAGTGCGTCCCTTTACAATGTGAAAAATTGCGACCTCAAATAATGAAAATACAATCTACTTATATAGACAAATAAAATAACTATTAGACACTTTCCAACAAATCAGGCTTTGACACCTGTCAACCCATTCTCCTGTTAACCACCCGCTACTTTTATCCCACTCTTTGGAGCAGTTTCTTTTCCACGTATTCCTAAATTGTCTTGT
This sequence comes from Lathyrus aphaca, assembly GCA_963966055.1. Classification (NCBI taxonomy): domain Eukaryota; kingdom Viridiplantae; phylum Streptophyta; class Magnoliopsida; order Fabales; family Fabaceae; genus Lathyrus; species Lathyrus aphaca. The sequence goes on from OZ014522.1 coordinate 517,968,884, forward strand.
TGAAATGCCTTCGACCTGGTGGTATCTAGGGTACGCGTCGAAGTGCTTCGACTTGGTTATGGATTCCTACATCTGGTTGTCGACCCATGACTGACTTTTCCTTCTCTTTAGCTGGGTCGAACCCCCTCATTTTGACATTCTCATGATTTTGCTTTCAAACCTCTTTTTCTGAACAAATCGAAATCTCCAGCCAACAATCCCGTGATATCAAAGAGGTTGATAATCGTGAATCAACAATGATTATCTCTCATGGACAAAAGGAACGAGACAATCACAACCCTTCAACAAACCAACAAACAAATGTCACATGATTTGTTCTAACAAAAAAAAAAGAGAAATACATAAATTATGTGCGAAACATTAAATTTGTCCATGGATAAGCCGCAAATAAATTTTCGAAAAATTACTATTAAAAAATTCAAAAAACTTATATAGGGAATGCAAAAGTTCTAAATTAAAAAAAGAAAGTAAATTTAATATTATTTTTAAATTTTATAAGGGTGAAGGCACAATTATAGGGGTATAATGTAAATTCTACAAATTCAAGTTATGGACAACTTGCCTGGCCCATGTACATTAGAAAGAAAAGTCTCATTTCTCATATTTCATTGAAATTTGAACTATACTATAAAAGGGTTTTCAACATTGGGATTTTATAAGTAAACTAACGTTCCCCGTCCTTCCGCTTTTATGATACACACAAAAATATAATGATATTTTTTATTTAATATTAGATAGGAAGTTAATAATAAAAATCATGTAAAAAATTAATAATAAATCATATGAAATATAATAATAGTAATTTCAATGGAAGTTATTAAGTAAGTTACACATAAATAAATGTAAAATTAGTAGAACACTGAAAACAAGTTATTTATTTATTTATATATGTTATAGCAAATAAATACAGTTTAGATTAAAAGAAAGCTTATTTAACTTAAAGAATCAGGCTACGACCTTTTTTATGGCCTATTAAATTAATCTATTTAAACAAATATGAATTATAGATTTGTAGTACTATTATTATTAATATTTTACTTTTAACTAACTTATAAATTTATTATTTTATTCAATAATTTATACTAATACTTTAAATTTATTATTTTACATTTAATTAACTTATAAATTATTATTTTATTCAATAATTTAAATTCATCACTTAAATAAATATGAGTTATAGTTTTGTAGCACTATTACTCTTTTGTATATTTAAATTTATTATTATAAACTATAATCAATTATCATCTGTCATCATTTTCAACACTCAAATATTAAAATTTTAAAAGAGTCCGACTTTACTCTATTTATCATCTCTCTATTTATTCTATTTTATTTCATAGATTTACAACATATGTCAAATTAAATCTAACGATTATAATTTAAAAATAAAATAAAACATAATTTTGGTTATTTATTATTCACCTATTAACATTAAATAATTAAAAAGGAATTTTCTTTATTAATTAACCTTTAAATTTGATTTTAACGCATGTTACAAATCTATAAAATAAAATAAAGTAAAGTCGGACTCATTTAAAAAATATCTGATCTTGATTGGACAACTAAAAGAAAGTTTAATTTTAATCTTATTACTATAAAATAATATTAAATTTAATTTAGCTAATTTTAATTTGATGCCGATGCGTGACTGACATGGCATCAACTTTTATATATATATATATATATATATATATATATATATATATATATATATATATATATATATATATATATATATATATATATATATATATATATATGTGACTGATATGGCATCAACTTTATATATATATATATATATATATATATATATATATATATATATATATATATATATATATATATATATATATATATATATATATATATATATATATATATAAGAGTATTGATATCAATTATATTTTTTAGAAATAAAATAAAATAATACAATATAATTATTTAATAAACAATTTAGAAAACTTAATTATCCGATAAGAAATCCAAGAAAATTGTGTAAGGGGTAAAAAAACTCTAAATTAATTAAAAAAAAAGTAAATTTAATATTATTTATAAACTTTATAACGGCGAGGTACAATTGTGAAGGTATGAAGTAAAATCTTCAATTTCAGGTCAGAAGAGTTTACCCCACACCCCCCAGTTATACCTGTACCCCCATAAATTTTAAAAAATGCTTATTTTAACCTTAAAATATTTTATTATATTATTATTTTATTATTATTTTTTTTTACCATTTGTGTCAGACCGTCAGATTAAAGTAAAAATTTGTCCAAAAATATACGTTCCGGAAGACTTTGGGAATGAGTTCCGGTACGTAAATTAACATACCGGAAGACTTTATGTAAGTCTTCCGGTATTGTGATGTTTGTACACCGGAAGACTTAATAAAAGTGTTCCGGTACGGAAGACTTTTATTAACTTTCCGGTAGCAATGAATATGTGTACCGGAAGACTTTATGAAAGTGTTCCGGTATTGTAAGAGCACAATACCGGAAGACTTTCATAAAGTCTTCCGGTTTGATTTTTTTTTTTATTATTTAAGTTTTTTAAATTAATTTTTAAAAAAAATATTTTTATTTTGTAGGTGCAGTACCTTTATACGAAAAAGAACCGATATGTGTGAATACATCAGATGTATTTACAACGACAGAGAGATTTGGTACACGAGAAGAGGTGATAAGATGGGTCAAAGACACCGGATTACGAAATAAAGTGACGGTCGTCATCACTCGTTCAGATACACAAACAGGCAAGAGAGGAAGAAAGAACAAAATAATATTTGGTTGCGATAAAGGTGGGAAATACAAGGATATTCGTAGTGGAATAGAAAGTGCGACGAAAAAATGTGGATGTCCATTTAAGATCAGGTCGATTCCGACAAAAGATGGATCTGGATGGAAGATTGATGTAAAATGTGGCGTTCATAACCATGATTTACCCGATAGATTAGAAGGTCACTCATTTGTTGGTAGGTTGACAGTGGATCAGAAGCAACATGTGGGTATGAAATCTGCAATGGATGAGTTATGGAAAAGGTATAGGTCACAAGATGTTGTTGGAAGAAGGGCATTACATAGTAGGGTTTATGAACTTGCATTTCCCACAACGACTTCTTTGTTAGCACCACCTGAAAAAATAAAGACAAAAGGTGGAGTCAAGAAAAAAGACAAAAAACCTGAAGGGTATGATGTTTACAGGGATCCTTCGTATCATGAATATGTTGAACAAGCATCACAATCTTCACAACGGCAATCTCAACCATCACAAAATTCAAAAAAGAAATCTCAGCCATCTGAACCATCACAACCTGTGAAAAAGAAGTTAAAATTAGCACAAACTTCACAGTCATCTAAACGGTTCATCCTTCAATTTCCTTATCATATTAGGTCATTTATTGATGACGTTGTCAACGTAATGTCAGATGGTAATTGTGGATTTAGAGTGATTGCTTCATTGCGGGGTTATGCCGAAGATGGTTGGCCAATGGTTCGTCGGGAATTAGAATTGGAAATTATACATAATGAAAGATCAACTTTATATGCCAATTTATTTGCTGATCGGTTAGCTGAAGTGAGAGATTCTTTGAAGATAGAGGGAAGTGGTTCTCAACCAATAAATAAATGGTTGACTCTACCAGATATGGGTTACGTGATTGCGAATCGGTATAACGTGGTACTTGTCTGTCTAGGAGTCGAATGTTTGACTTTCTTCCCTATGACAACTACATTCTCACCGAATGTCTCATTTTATTGCATTGGATTTGTAAACTCAAATCATTGGATTCAGGTAAACATTGTTATAATTTGATATTATTAGTAAATTATTTGAGTAACATTAAATAATGTATTGTTTAATTTTGAATATAGGTTAACATGAAAGAAGGATTTCCATTGCCACCAGTGACAACAGATTGGAGGAACTTTCGTTCTCCAGCAGCAACATCGTGGATGGTAGGATTTGCTGCGCGTCTACAACATTGGCAACAACTTACGCCTATATTACAAACTCATTATAAATTATAAATTATGTTATTCATTTTTATTCATGAATTATATTATATGTTTTAATTTCATTATGTTTTTCATTTTTATTTTCACTTAAATAACATATAACATAAATTGGATTCAGGTAATCATTTTTATTTTGTCGAAAAACTATAAATAACATATAACATAAATATCAATTCAAATGTCAATATATTAAGAAACAAAGTCTAAGAAATAATATGACATAAACATAACTATACATCACTGTGAACGAGCAATACGTAAAGTTGCAAACAGATCAGCAAAATGTGGATCATCCTCTTCAGCTGCATTCTGCTGAAGGTAGCGATGAATCAAGGTAGACACAGAACCCCATGCAGGATCAGATGGTCCCGCATCGTAATCAGGAATAGATGCAACTGGCGGCTCATCATAGGTAGGAGGTACCAATCGAGGATGGGAAACACGATAATACCACTCAAGGTATCCATCCTCTACCTCAAATGGGATAGTCGCCCGTGCAGCAGTACGAATCACCTGGCCAACGCTCTGGGTGTAACTGATCCACTCAACATCAATGTCACCAGCCATCCTAGGATCAATGGGTGCAGGTGGAATGGACTGACGGTATCCAAACTGTCGAAGACACCTGTCAGGCATGTATGGAACAATAGTATCTCCCCACCTCAAACAACCCCTGAATAGAGACATCTCATCAAAACGACGATGAACTCTATGATCCTCGAACGGCCTCCATATGACATCAGTCGGTGTCAGCTCATCCATAATGGGTCACAACTCATCCACCTTTAACGCCCCCTGTTTGTACGTCCACCTCATCGCTCGCGGGAGTCCACAGTTCTGAGCAGGTATCCAATTCTCTCCTTTTTTCCCAAGTGTAGGAAAATACTCGTGAATCCAGCACTATTAAAAAAACAATAACATAATAATTAAATATAACATAATGAACATAATAAAATTAAAATTAGACTTAAAAGAAAATCAATAAACTAAATTTAAATATATAACTTTAACATAAGAAAATCAATAAACTAAATTTAAATATATAACTTTAACATAATAAACTGAATTTAAATATATACCTGTAGGAGAGTCGGATAACCACCAAGCTGTTTGCAGCTAAACATAGACGCATCTCCAAGAAACCTATACAATGTCACCAATGCAGCTGTTGCCCAACTATAGGTGGACAACGCATCCAGGTCCCTAAATAATGCCAAGTATCGCGCCTCCACGAGTGTAAATGACTTATCCGCAAAGATGGTGCAGCCCACTAACACCATCAAATAACATCTGGTCGCAAATGCCCATGATGAAGCTGCTCGATGCTCTACGAATCGATCATATAACCACTCTATCTTGAAGTACGATCCTCTGCACTCACGAACCTGGAAAAGTGCCACTCTCGATGACACTCCAAGATAGTCAACCGCCCACTCAATGGCTAACTCCTCACTGATGGGTTGAGGGTTCCAGAATACCCCCCTAATAGGCAAATGAAGCAGACATGCGACATCATCTAGAGTAATCGTCATTTCACCGAACGGCAGGTGAAATGAAGATGTCTCTATATGCCATCTCTCCACAAATGCAGAAACCAAGTTTGCATCAATCTTCTTCAAACTCGATCTCTGTAAGGAAGCTAAACCGGATCTCGATATGATACCCTCAATCTCCGGTGGAAGCTGCTGTGGAACCATCTGGGTCAACTTCAACCCATGTCCCGCCACCTTCAATTCCTTCTTTGCCCCCCTCTCCTGAAATCAAATAAAATTAAACAAATTAGATAAACAAATTATATAATTTCGGTTATTATTCAAAACTAAATAATTATAATTTCCTTACCTCACCCAACCATACACGTCTCGCCACGTGATGCTCGCACGAAACCAAAATACTGGTATCGTACGGACCACCAGGATACCCCACAGGGTCAGCTGCAGCTGCAGATGTACCAGCATCATCTGCGCGTGTCCTACTCGTCTCGCCCCGTCCCATCGATCGCACTGGAATCCTCCCATCTCTGCCGCGTGATCGCACCACTGAAAAAAAAAACAGAAAAACAATTATTTAATAAAAAAAAAAATAAAAAATTTCCGGAAGACTTTCTTGAAGTCTTCCGGTACACACAAAACCATTCCGGAAGACTTCATCAAAGTCTTTCGGTAGGCAATTTTTAAAATAACATTCCGGAAGACTTTGATGAAGTCTTTCGGTAGTCATTTAAACCATTCCGGAAGACTTTCATAAAGTCTTCCGGTACTACTTTCACAAACTCTTCCGGTACAAAATTTTACATTCCGGAAGACTTACTTGTAGTCTTCCGGTAAACACGTGCGAAAATCAAAATTTTTTTTCTCTTTGTAACTTTTGGACGAACGGTAAAAATGGAAAGTGAATTTGAATTAATAACTATTTATATGAGGGCAATTTGGTCAAAAAAAATTACTGTGGGGGTATGGGTATAATTGGGGGGGTGTGGGGTAAACTCTACTTCAGGTCAATATACATTCCGGTCCATATACATTAGAAAGAAAAGTCTCATTTCTCGAATTTCATTGAAATTTGAACTATGCTATAAAGGGTTTTCAATTTTGGGCTTTTATAAATATAAATTTTATATTAAACATATCTTATTTAACTTTAAGAAATCAGGCTATGACCTATTGAATTAATCTACTTAAATAAATATGAATTATAGTTTTGTAGTACTATTATTATTATTAATATATTAGATTTGTTTTACTTTTAATTAATTTATAAATTTATTATTTTATTCAATAATTTAAATTTATTAACATATATTACTCTGTACTCATGCATATTTAAATTCATTATTATAAATTATAATGAATGCTCTTCTGTCGTTATTTATAAATTGAGATTTTAAGTATAATTTATTCTTGATTGGACAATAAAAATATTTTTTATTTTAAATTTATTACTATTCTAAAAAAAATATTAAATTCGATATAATTAACTTTAATTTATCTAATTTTGATTTGATACCCTCAGTATATGACCGACATGACAATGACTCATATTTATATAGATATAAATATTAGACAACAGATATAAAAATGTCGATATCAATAATATTTATAAAAATAAATAAATAAAATAAAATTAAATATAATGACACTGACGTATGTCAAACATCCGACATATTTTTAATATGTTACATAGATAGTATAGTATATGAATAGGCAGACTCTTGCAAATGGCATTGTCTCCAAAACTAGTTATCTAGTGCATCTTAGGCGTGACTAAATGGACCAAAGATGTTGATGGATCCCTACCTCCCTCCCTAGTGAAACTCACCTTGTTGAACTCCATTTGCCAAAAGACATGTCTTGTCCCTATCTATGTCGGTTCTAACCCACACCTTTGTCATGTTTTACAATTACTATACTCAACATGTCCACTAAGCATTTGTAGGAACCCACCAAGGTCCAAAATGTGGGCCTTATGAAAGCTGGCCTTACCCATTTCTATACAATGTGGGCTCATAACATAGAATTTTGATCAATGCTCAGTTCAGAGCACTACATTTTCCAATTCTTCAGGAGCTGGTTAGTGGTTAACTATTACAACTTATTCACTAGGTCCCATTTTTTCATATACATAGAACCATAATGTAAAATTCACCTTTCAATTGGTTGCTTTCACTGTCTCTTCAGTGCTCGGTGTTCCTTTCAAACGGGCTTGGGCCTATGCTATCTTGCATCCTTCTACTCACTAAGAGAATTAACTTGCCACCCCCTTAATTAAACTTAACACCTCCACATTATGGTTGCTATTACCTTTATGTCTTTACTATTTTTTTTAAAAAGATTTTCTATTGCGAATACCGAAATTTCTAGTAAAAATTCAATGAATTCTAGAATTTTTGTGTGAAGAAATACTAAAATATTTGAAAAAAATAAATTTCGAAATGTTTTTACACTCTTTCTGATAAATTACATCATTTTTCGAAATTTCTGGTATACTACAATTCTTTTAGAAAAACGATAAAAAGAATTATACCGACAATTTAAAAATGAACTACCAGAAATTTGGCCTGTTACAGAAAATCTTAACTAAATTATCTAAATTTTCATTCGTATTTTTGACTCAAAATTATCCATTAATAGTTTAATCACCTTGATAATAATGGCGTCTAACCAAACACGATCGAATTCTGCGAAGCTACGGGAACAAATAATTTTGTTATGTATCATGACATTTTAATAGCTATCAAACAACATTGCTATCACATAGACAATAACAGGTAGCTTTAAATCTATTTCTCAAATAAATAATATACTCTATGAATTAATTAGAACTCATGAATTATGGATGTAGATACATGTCAAGCAATTAATGTGACCAAGACCCATAAAATGATGCAAGGCTCATGTATATGTATAAGTGATTTTATAATTCAATGTATTCAAAATGATTAGTATACATCAAGTATATAGCTATAGCTAGAGGCTAAAAATTTAGAAAGCATATGATGAACTAGTAGGTGAGGGTGTGTGATTTATTTTAGGAACATGGTCTTATTTTCAATTTTGAACAATGTACCTCAATTGAAATCAATGCAACATGAATTGAACTATTCACAGTCACTTAAAAAAAACATGGAATTTTATGGATAGACATAGACATAACATAAGAAGCTAGTGCTAAGTTGTCATAAATTTTTCTTTTAATGATGTTTACAATCCTAGTCCCACATTAACACCAACTCCCAACATGATGAAAAAAGTTAAATATAAATGGTAATGGAAAGAATGAGACTTATCATGATATGGCCTATCAATGAAATGAAGATACATATTTACAACAAATGTATATGGGGAGGGCCTCATGGTAGGGTAGGGAGAATGGTAAAAGGAGAAAGAAAACTTATTATAGCTAGTTTTCATGTAAATATGAAACAGAACATATGTTGTGGAAAAGAAGCATGTGCTTATACATAAATGATAGGGCATCAATAAGATGTGAGATAGCAACTGTCCTTGTCTATGCCAAATGTGCCTAGTGGTGATGGGAATTAGAGACTAGAGGAAACATGAATTTATTGCCAATAGGACTCATTGTTTATTTCCATTTTATTTTCAATTCATTGTTTCTTCCTCTCACTCTCATTCTTCTCACCTTGCTTGGGAGTTTTAGACTATTTGGTATTTGCACATTTCACTTGAAAATTATTTGACCTTGCTTTTATTTTTCACCTATGAAGACATTCAGAGTTTTAAACTTGTAGAGGTGATGTATTAGTTAATTATGATTTAACTATGACAAAATAATTACGAGTCATATTTATTCATGGTTTAACTATGAAAAATTTATTATGAGATCTTATTTAATTACAATTTAATCATAAAAATAAAATTTAAATAGTCTTTTGATCGGTGTAAATTAGTGATTTTTTATTTTATTTTAGTCCATGTAATTGTTTTTTGTCTGAGTCCCTATATTTCATTTTTGCATTCGTTTTAACCTATCAAACTAAAATTTATAGGAAAATTTGAAAAAAAATCTATAGGAAATCGACGAATTTTCCTGTGGATTTTGGTTTTAGGGACTAAATCGAACGCAAAAAGGGAGATATAGGGACTCAAACAAAAAAATTACAGAGACTAAAATAAAAAACTCGCTAACTTATAAGAACCAAAAGATTATTTAAGCTTAAAAATAAATTAAATCTGAAGTTATGTGTTATAGTTCATCTTGCATACCTTCAAAGATGAATATGAGACATGTATCATAAACAACATTAACACATTAATACTAATAATACTAATAGTGACTTAAAAATAAAAAATTAATTAAGTATACTCAGACATGTATCAAAAACTACATTAACACAATAATACTAATAGTGACTTAAAAATAAAATATTAATTCAGTATAATCAGATATGTTAGTGTCACGTCAATTAAAAGTTAGATACCTAGTAATTAATATGTATGTTTTATCTGAAATTTAGATGCTATAGAATTAGGGATGGCAAACGGGCTTGCCCGCCCCATTTAAGTCCGCCCCGCAAAAGCCCACAAAAAAATGGGGCGGAGCGGGACAATCAAAGTTGAGGATGCGGACCTTAAACCCTAAGTTCTCCTTGTAAAAAAGTGAGGGCGGGGCGGGAAAAGCCTGCGGGTATTGCACTTTTTAAGTCTAAAAATACAAAAATTTAAATAAATGTGCATGCCCACAAAAGCCCGCGAAGAAAACAGTGCAGAGCGGGATGAACACTTTAGATGATGATGGTTTAAACCCTTGGTCCGTCCCGCATTAAAGTGCGGGTAAAACAGATATATCCAACGGACGGGGTCCATTTTGTCACCCCTATATAGAATTATTCCTATATAATTTCTACAACTATATATTAGCTGGCCTTCCTTGATTTGTTAAATCATCATCTATTTAGTTATTAGTATGGTTAGTATAATAGTATGAAAAGGTTAATAGAATTGAACTAATATATGTACACCTTATATAGGAACTATATGTATAACTAATATAAACAAGTTCTAACTAATCATAGCTAACTATTAACATGCATGTTATGTATCTTGTTCATGATTGTGATGTTGACAATGAAAATTTTGGTAGTTTGCCAAGGAGTAGACACATCATCAAGCTGTTATGAATTGAAAGATAATTCTATGATTCTTTGAATACTCACTTTGTTGTTTTCTTGTGAACCATCACTCTAACTAGAAATTTTAGATCCATGATGTGTCAACTCAATAATAACAGGTTCTGAACTATAGTGTAGCATGTTCAATTCCTAACGTTAAATTGATTGGTGTTTGATTCATATTCATTTAAAATAAAATCAGTATGAAAAAATTATTGGCTGGTTTTCTCACTAATGTTTATTGTTACAATTTAGTTGTTTAATTGCCTAATGTTTATTGTTACAATTTAGTTGTTTAATTGCAAAATATTTTAGGTAGAACTTCAAATTTAAATTTAAATTTAAATATGTTTGTGATCTCTCTAAATATCTTAAATTTCGTTTATAGTTTCTCAAAATATTTTTTTTTTCAAAAAAATGATCATTTTAAAATTTTTTATCAATATTTTTGGTCTCTCCTACATTTAGCGATAATTTTTTACAACTTTACGACAAAATTAGCTGCAATTTATTACTTAACGATTGAATTAGCGATAATTTTAACAATTGTTTTAGTATTAGCGATCGAAAGTGTGGATGAAAATTTTTAGAATGAACATTCTTTAAAGGAAATATTTTAAGAGATTAAAAACAAAATTTAAGACATTTAGGAGAACAATAAGCATATTTAATTTTTTTTAAAAATAATCTTCTTAATATAATTCAAATGATAAAAATTTATATAAAAATTTGATATTGGAAGATGAGACCCGTAATTTCTCACTTTACGAAAATGGTGGAATCTTTGAAATTAAAAATTGAAAGGTGTTCCGCTAATGAAACATAAATATTTGGTGAATCGATAGAGTAAAATCTTGATGCAGTGGATAGATCTCAAGTGCGGCAGTGCAATGTAGATTTGCAAAGTTAATACTTGAACTCTTAAGTCAATAAAAAAATAAAAAATAAATGTGATTTATGATTCCTATAATACATCATGTTTCACATGAGATCGATGCCTTATATATTTATATATTAAGGACACTTATAGACGTCTTTTGATTTTCGAATAAAATGTAAGAAACCATCTAATGACATACAAAACTCCATGACCTAGATTCAATGTAAGACTTTATATCAGATTATATTATACCTTCATTGTCTTAGTGCTTTAGACCGACTACTAACCTCCTATTTCGGGATAGTAGTGGATCTAGAACAAAAGGTAAAACAAGGAATAAAATTAGAGTTGTTTTTGAAAAGGGACCAGAGTTAGGTGAAGGTAAACTCAATGTGATATGAGGGGGCCATTGGAAAGAGACATAATTGGACAAGGATGGTTTTAATGGGACAAAACACACAGCATAAAACTTAGCACCTTATGTTGAGCTTCTTGATATGTACATAAAAAGCAGACATGCATATGAATTAATTAAATTACTGTATCAAGATAGTGGAGAGAAAAAGTTAACTTGGTCACCATCGATAACTGTTTTTAACTGTAAAAGTGCAAACAATGTCCTCATTTCACGAGGGCTAAAATTATTAATACTTGTAATATTTTTTTGTCTATATTATCTCTTCATAATAGAACCAAAAAAAGTACTGATTTTTTCTCTATGTCTTTGATTGTCATATATCACTTCTACTGCCAGAGGTTGTTATCTCTGTGCACTCCAAAACAAACTTCACTCTTCTCTCCCTCGATTTAGATGCAATGGAATATAGTAGTGTAACAATTTGGGAACATGTGAGATTTTATTTTATTCTTTATCATTACTGTCTTTTATCATACTTTAATATTTTGGTGTTTTCTTTTTGTTTTTTTAGGTAGACATTTTCTCAACATAATCTAACAGAAAAATAAGATGATTCTTGTATTAATATGTTTTAAGGAAAAAAAGTACACTTTAGCACTTTGGACAAAATTAAATCCAACATTTGTTCATGATATATTTTTTTTAATAAGCAAACAGTATTGATTAATGAGTGAATTCAAGATTTTTCAACCTGTTTACAATCAAAAGCGGGATAAAACCCGACAAAAGAGAGATTACAAATTAATTAGTTTTACGACAAAAATAGTAAATGAACTTTACTAAACTCATAAAAACTATAATTAGAGTAAGTAATTTCTCCACAAAAAGATCATTTCCAAACTAAATATTTTATACCTCACACTGTATTGTTAATATTCCACTATTCCGACCGGAAACAAACACAATTCATTGGAACCCCAATGAGACCACACAATTGCTAGCCAAACAAGTCTCGATTTGTTCTTTTTCATTTTTTTTACACGGCAAAACGAATATCAATCTATAAAATGCGGAAGACATTCTTCCTCCAACACTCCCAATTTACATATTCAAATGACTATTTCCCTCCATATCAACTTCACCACCATACAAGTAAAAAAAAATGAACAATTCCTATTTTTCGGAACAACCCTACAAAAGACACAATTCAAAGAATTGATATTAAAGTTAATACCTCTATGAGTAAAAAAGGTTATCCTACCTCCTAAATTGAAAAACCGATTCTTCCTTCCCATGAGGTGATTCTTCATTTTCAACAAAAGAGGGTTCCAACTTGAGGGCTTCCTTGGATTAAATCCATAGGAATACCAAGAAAAGTAAAATTACTCTCTTCCACCTTGCAAGATAAAGTACTAGACGCCGCCTCCAAGGTTAGAAAAGATGAAGTAATCGACTTCGAAAGACCTCTACCTTCATGGGAACTATTGCAAAAACGAACAAAATCCTCCCCAAGAAAGAACCAACATTTCTTAATAAACAAAAAGAAAAAATCATTCGGCCCCGGACTTTTAGAATCACCACAACTCCATATGGCCTCCTTAATTTCCTTGATATAATTAAAAGAAACCTTAAAACTATACACATAGATTATTAGAATTGATATTTTTTTTTCTTAAAACGTGTTTGAGGTTTTAAAAAAACAATGATTTTATTTATAATGAAAATTGATTTATAAATTTAAAGAATACATTTAAGAGATTTAGAATAGGATCATGAACTCAGAGTATGAGAAGATTTTATTGTATATATTATAGTCCTCTTGAATACAGAGATTAAAATCAATAGATATTTGCACATAATTTAATTTATATATACTAAAAAAAGGGTATTGCGACGTTTTTTAGTTTTTGTGAAAAGTGTCGCAAAACTTTGGTTGCAATGGTTTTAACTATTGTAAAATTGTGTCTGCGAGGATTTGTAAACTGAAAATCCAATCACTTTTATATATAAAAAATATTAAATTTTATATAATCATATACTTTTATACCTTCAAATAATTGTATCCGATAAATTCTTATTAATATTTGAGTCTTATTAATGCATTGAACCAATAGAGTATATAAAATAATCTCAATCTTAAAAGACACCATTATTAATACAAAATTGCATAAAATAATTGTGTTTAAGCTCAAAATAAATCCAATATGAGTTATAAATAGGGCAAAATAGTAATTTAAATATACTTAAAAAACGGGTATTGTGACGTTTTTTAGTTATTGCGAAAAGTATCACAAAACTTTGGTCGTGATGGTTTTAACCACCATAAAATTATGTATGCGATGATTTACAAACCGATACTCCAATCGTATTTATATAAAAAAATTATTAAATTTTATATAATCATATATACACAAATGAGATAAAATTTTAAATAATTTAACTAATATATAATCGTGTAAAATAATTGTATTTAAGGTCAAAATTAATCCAATATGAGTTATAAATAGGGCAAAATAGTAATGTTTTGGAGACGGGGGTGCAAAGAAAGATATCCACCCACCACGTTACTGAAGTTAATAAAAAAGAAAAGGTCCCCACGACAAACCTGGAGACACAGAAACACAAGTTATCAGCAATGGAGCTAGGTAGGCCTGCCTTTATGCTCTACTAAGGACAAACCATACTTCTTATTAAATGATTGAATCAATGGATTTTCTACTCACCATATTCTTCTCACTAACACCAATATCAGATTCCCTCTTCTTCAAAGTTCGAGCAGTTTAGGACTACTTACACCATTAATAATGCTTGGATCGACTATGTTATATAAATAATTTAAAAATTTACTTGACGGAATACATAATCTTCATTGATTAATAATCTAAATTAATTTACATTGTCGGTGTATTAATCATTTTCTAATAAAAAAAATATAAAGAATTTTTCATTTTTTATAAAACAAATGCAATAATTGATCACGTCAAATTAATAGTTGTTCTTGAAAAAGTGTTTGTTTCATCTGATGGTGTCACAGTCGGCTTAAAAATAATCGAGAAAGGATATCACATATCATCATAATTCAACACAAACAGTGTCCTGTCCCGTAACACGGGTTAATCATCATCAAGAATATCAAAAATTATTTCGCAGCGGAATTTAAACTTCATAATTCAAAACTTCATAAACATAATTTTCACCATCCTGAATTTAACATCATAAAATGGAAAACAATTATCCAAATAACAACATAACTGCAAACAGTTTAACAGAAGAAAACTCATCCTAGTGTTACATGACACAGAGCAGGACACATAGACCAGAACTACTTCTAAGGAACACTAAGCACGCTCCGAGACTCATGAATTACTCCTATTGCACTGCAGAACTATTCTTCGACATCTGCAAGTTATCCACGAAGGAGGCAATATTTTCAAGCAGGCAGGGTGAGTAATCATAATATATCATAAACGTACAAGAATATAGAATCATAAATAAATTAGTACAACATATCATGACCTCATCAACTATAAAATTAAGCAACAACAACAACTCGATCATGAAATTAAACAACACTAACACAATCATGAAATTCATCCAGAATATGCAATTCTAACATCCTGATATGCAATATGCATGTGGTACCATTTTCATCGTGAGATGGATACATGACCATCAGTCCTCCACAAAGGAGCACATCGTAAATCATCGAGACACTTCAATCAACACAATGGGATTGAAATAAATAAATAGGCCGAAGCCCCATCGTGAATGTTATGAAATGCAATGATGCGCTACATCGTAAATTCATCAAAATAATTCGCATCATTCATTTCAATCAGCAAAACAATCATCAAATAATCATATATATATATATATATATATATATATATATATATATATATATATATATATATATATATATATCATCATGACATTACACCCAGAACACTGGTTCTATAACCACTCTGATACATCAAGAATTAACCCGTACCTGGTAAATTAAGAGGCAATTACAAGGTTATTTCATAACTCCATTTATAAAAACTTTTGCATTTTTCTCATTTTTATTCATCAAAATAAAGTTCAGTTTATGCTCGTACCGACGCTTCAAACGGAATGCGAATCGGACTTACGGTTTGAAAGTTATGAATTTTTAAAGAATTAAAATTTTCTTCTCAAACAGTGTTAACCGGTTAACCCATAGCGTTAACCGGTTAACGCCTACGAAATTCCAGATTTTCACCAAAATTACAATGGTTAATCGGTTAACCCATAGCGTTAACCGGTTAACGCACGTTTTCCAGCAGTTCTCTGCTATACAATTGCAGACTGTTTTCAACACCAAAAACCCCCAAATCCCATTACGGGTTTCACATCAAAACACTCAAAAACCATTTAAAAACATCGATCAAACATCAACAACATCAAGATAACAATTATACCAACAAATATATGTTTATAACTCATTCTAATCACTCTAATTCATCAAGATTTTACTCATCAACTCAACCTAAATCAAAACCCCAAAAACTCCTAAAACTCATATCATCCTAATCCATTCATATTCCAATCCCTACACATTTATCATAGATTATAAAAACTCCCCATACCTTAGAGAATTTCTTCACTTTACTCTCTTCTCTGGGGTTCTCCACAGCCTCCTGACTCTGAGCTTCTCCTTTCTCTCCCTTTTTCCTTCAGAGCACCTCTTTTCCCAAAACACGATAATGTTAGAAAACTATTCGTATTCTCCTCTTTGGATATATTATCCCAGTTTAGTCTTTTCCCACTATACCCTCATAATTTTCACAAAAGGACCACCTTACCCTTTTCTTTAATATATTTTTAATAATAATAAAATAGTATAATAAAACACTATTTATCCTTATTATATAAAAATACTCATTTTCTCCAAAATTCTCTAATTAATCCAAACTCTCCAATTTTTTTCTAAATTAATTAAATAAATGATTAAATAATTAAATTTAGATTTTTGGGGCGTTACAACAAACCTCGCGAGCCCCACAAAAACAGAGGACCAACTGGGCGCTTCTACAAATACACCTTGCTCACTACTCCTTGCAAGCGTATTCTCACCGAATATATCAACTCAGAGTTCAAACAGGGTAGGACCAACACTGGCGCGGTCGTTAATCTTTTCTTCAGTTCTATAAAACTTTCTTCACAAGCAACATCCCACACATACGCTTGACCCTTCCTAGTCAATTGCGTCAATGGTAAAGCTATCTTAGAAAAACCTTCAATGAATTTACGATAGTAACCAGCCAACCCAAGAAAACTACGAATTTCTGTAGCTGACTTCAGAGTCTCCCACTGCAATACCTCATCAATCTTTGAAGGATCCACCGAAATTCCACCACTTGAAATTACATGGCCGAGGAAACTCACTTCCTTTAACAAGAACTCACACTTAGATAATTTAGCAAACAATTTATTTCCTCTCAACACTTGCAACACAACCCTCAAATGTTCGGCATGTTCCTCTTCTGATTTAGAATATACCAAGATATCATCTATGAAAACCACCACGAACTTATCAAGATACTCATGAAAGATCCTATTCATATATTCCATAAACACACCAGGCGCATTAGAAACCCCAAACGACATCACTGTATACTCGTAATGCCCATATCTCGTCCTGAAAGCTGTCTTTGGAATATCATCAGCTTTAACTCGAATCTGATGATAACCAGACCTCAGATCAATTTTACTAAAGACACAAGCACCTACTAGCTGATCCATCAAATCATCGATCCTCAGAAGTGGGTACTTATTCTTGATAGTCACTTTATTCAACTGTCGGTAATCGACACACAATCTCATACTACCATCCTTCTTCTTAACGAGCAACATCGGAGCACCCCAAGGAGAAACACTGGGTCTAATGGACCTCTTCTCTAACAATTCTTCTAATTGTTTCTTCAACTCATTCAACTCTGAAGCCGACATTCTATTAGGAGCCATCGAGATAGGACTCGTACCCGGTACTAAGTCCACAGAAAAATCAATTTCACGTTCCAGTGGTAAATCACTTATATCACCAGGAAACACATCATGAAATTCACAAACCACAGGCAACTCTGCACTGACAGTCTTGTCATCAACTTGTAATGATGCAAACACTGCAAACATCAAAGCTTCATCCAAAACAAGTTCATTCACTTGCTTAGCAGATAAAAACATCAACTCACTATTCTCGCTCAACTCAGGGAACTTCACTGTCTTACTATAACAATTAATATGAACATAATTGAATTCCAACCAGTTCATACCAAGGATAACATCGATTTGGTGTAATGGTAGGCACACCAAATCCATCACAAAATTCTTCTAAAAAATTGTCAAAAGACACTTCAAACAAACAAGCATGGTAGTCACAGAACCATTAGCAAGAGTCTCTATTATCATATTACCATTCATATTAGACAACTTTAAACCCAATCTATTAGCACACTCAAGAGAAATAAATGAATGTGTAGCTCCAGTGTCAATAATAGCAATCAACTCAGTATTATTAATAAAACAGGTACCTCTGATCAAGTTGTCCTTCTTTGGAGCTTCTGAACCAGCTAACGCAAAAACTCTCCCAGCATTCTGAGCAGTAGCAGCATTCTTCTTTGGTTTCTGGCATTGGGCGCTGATATGCCCTTGTTCACCACAATTGTAACAGGTTGGGCCTTCATTAGGACAATCACTCATCTTATGCCCAAGCTTGCCACAACGGTAACATTTCATAACTCTGGTGGTACACACATCGGCCTTATGACCTGCCTCTCCACACTTGTAACACTTAACAGGTACATTAGCAGCTCCCCTACTTTGCTTCTTCTCATCAGATGCCTTCTGCTTCCCTCTATCACCAGTAGTTACATAAGGTTTCCCTCTATACTGACTCTTGTCTTTCTTCTCGCTCAGCTGCTTATAGTGAGCTGACCGAGCTCGGCTGTCCTCGTCATAAATACGACTCTTATCAACCAACTCTGCATACTTGCGAATTTGTTGGCTTCCAACTGCTTAATTTCAGGTCTCAGCGCATTCTCAAACTTAAGGCACTTGGAAAGTTCAGCATCTGCCCTGTTGTAGTGAGGACAAAACTTCACCAACCTTTCAAATTTGGCAGCATACTCTGCCACTGTCATGTTTCCTTGCTTCAGTTCAAGGAATTATACCTCCAACTTACCACGAGCATCTTCCGGAAAATACTTCTTAAGCAACTCCGCCTTAAACACAGTCCAAGTCACCATAACAACCTCATCCTCAAGACGCTGACGCATATTATCCCACCAGTCTTCAGCTTCCTCAAACAACATATGAGTTCCGAATTGAACTTTCTGCGCGTCAGCACACGCCATCACTCTGAAAATCTTCTCAATTGCCTTGAGCCACTTCTGTGCGCTCGCCGGGTCATGAGTTCCTTCAAACATAGGTGGATTATTCCTCTGGAATTTCTCCAATGCACGAAACTCATCATGCACATTGTTTCGAGCAGCAGTCTGAGCAAGAGCTGCAATAGCATCAGCGAGAGCACGCGTGTTGTTTCCAGCCATTCTGCACAACACTTACCACATCAGAAGAGAATAATCGTTAAGTAAATAACGACTTGACAACTGAATGACAACAACAAGACTTGGCCGGACAGACCGACCTGCTCTGATACCACTAATGTAACACCCTTCTACCCCAAAACATAATATTTAAATAATATCAGAGTAATCATCGAGAAAGGGTATCACATATCGTCATAATTCAGCACAAACAGTGTCCTGTCTCGTAACACAGGTTAATCATCATCAAGAATATCAAAAATTATTTCGCAGCGGAATTTAAACTTCATAATTCAAAACTTCATAAACATAATTTTCACCATCCTGAATTTAACATCATAAGATGGAAAACAATTATCCAAATAACAACATAACTGCAAACAGTTTAACGGAAGAAAACCCATCCTAGTGTTACATGACACAGAGCAGGACACATAGACCAGTACTACTTCTAAGGAACACTAAGCACGCTTCGAGACTCATGAATTACTCCTATTGCACTGCAGGACTATTCTTCGACATCGGCAAGTTACCCACGAAGGAGGCAACATTTTCAAGCAGGCAGGGTGAGTAATCATAATATATCATAAACGTACAAGAATATAGAATCATAAATAAATTAGTACAACATATCATGACCTCATCAACTATAAAATTAAGCAACAACAACAACTCGATCATGAAATTAAACAACACCAACACAATCATGAAATTCATCCAGAATATGCAATTCTAACATCCTGATATGCAATATGCATGTGGTACCATTTTCATCGTGAGATGGATACATGACCATCAGCCCTCCACAAAGGAGCACATCGTAAATCATCGAGACACTTCAATCCACACAATGGGATTGAAGTAAATAAATAGGCCGAAGCCCCATCGTGAATGTTATGAAATGCAATGATGCGCTACATCGTAAATTCATCAAAATAATTCGCATCATTCATTTCAATCAGCAAAACAATCATCAAATAATCATATATATATCATCATGACATTACACCCAGAACACTGGTTTTATAACCACTCTGACACATCAAGAATTAACCCGTACCCGGTAAATTAAGAGGCAATTACAAGGTTATTTCATAACTCCATTTATAAAAACTTTTGCATTTTTCTCATTTTTATTCATCAAAATAAAGTTTAGTTTATGCTCGTACCTATGCTTCAAACGGAATGCGAATCGGACTTACGGTTTGAAAGTTATGAATTTTTAAAGAATTAAAATTTTCTTCTCAAACAGTGTTAACCGGTTAACCCATAGCGTTAACCGGTTAACGCCTACGAAATTTCAGATTTTCACCAAAATTACAATGGTTAACCGGTTAACCCATAGCGTTAACCGGTTAACGCACGTTTTCCAGCAGTTCTCTGCTATACAATTGCAGTCTGTTTTCAACACCAAAAACCCCCAAATCCTATTACGGGTTTCACATCAAAACACTCAAAAACCATTCAAAAACATCGATCAAACATCAACAACATCAAGATAACAATTATACCAACAAATATATGTTTATAACTCATTCTAATCACTCTAATTCATCAAGATTTTACTCATCAGCTCAACCTAAATCAAAACCCCAAAAACTCCTAAAACTCATACCATCCTAATCCATTCATATTCCAATCCCTACACATTTATCATAGATTATAAAAACTCCCCATACCTTAGAGAATTTCTTCGCTTTACTCTCTTCTCTGGGGTTCTCCACATCCTCCTGACTCTGAGCTTCTCCTTTCTCTCCCTTTTTCCTTCAGAGCACCTCTTTTCCCAAAACACGATAATGTTAGAAAACTAATCGTATTCTCCTCTTTGGATATATTATCCCAGTTTAGTCTTTTCCCACTATACCCTCATAATTTTCACAAAAGGACCACCTTACCCTTTTCTTTAATATATTTTTAATAATAATAAAATAGTATAATAAAACACTATTTATCCTTATTATATAAAAATACTCATTTTCTCCAAAATTCTCTAATTAATCCAAACTCTCCAATTTTTTTCTAAATTAATTAAATAAATGATTAAATAATTAAATTTAGATTTTCGGGGCGTTACAACAAACCTCGCGAGCCCCACAAAAACAGAGGACCAACTGGGCGCTTCTACAAATACACCTTGCTCACTACTCCTTGCAAGCGTATTCTCACCGAATATATCAACTCAGAGTTCAAACAGGGTAGGGCACATTTTCCCAAACCAACAACACCCAAGCCCAACACTGACAAGTTCAAATACTGTCATTTCCACAGGAGTCACGAGCATGTCATAAAGGACTGCATCCACTTGAAGGACGCGATCAAAATACTCATAAAGTAAGGTCACCTCAAATAGTACACCAAGAGGATTGAGCCTCCCCGACATGACGACCACATCTCGAAGAGTGGTCGTGAAGACACTCTGCCCGACAACTCTCCTTTTATAGTAGCCCTCTGCGTATCCCGACCAGAAAACTTCTGGTTCCCTGGGGAGACTCCATTCCTAGCAACGTATAACCCATGGGAAGGTTTTCCGTCACTCATGGTAATTTCCGGTGGCGAGATAAACAACGAGAACGCCGCGGTTTCCGTATAAAGGAAATTCGACGAGCTCCTCCTGACTGCCCCCGACCAGCTAGCAACATTGACCAGATCTCAAGGAAAGTCTGACCCCATCTCCTTCTACCTCGAAGATCTCCCTAGAGGATCCCCTAACTCGAGCATCTCTTTTCTGATAAGGGAAAAAATGGTGCGCTTCGACGTCCGCCGCATCTTGGTCAACCAAGGCAGCTCCGTCGATATCACGTACGCCCATTTATTCAAGATGTATAAGCTCGACACAAAAAACCTATCACCATACGTTGGGTCGGACCTCCAGGGATTCCAAGGGGCAACTGCAATGCCATGGGGCTACGTGGAATTCCTCGTCGATTCAATATAATCATAGTTTGTAAAATAGTAAAATCTACTATTTGGTAAAAATAGAAATTAATGCTACATATGTATTGAATAAATCATTCAAAACAATACTTTTACATTTTATAACAATACAAATTGATGCTACATATGTATTGAATAACACATCCAAATAAATAAATGCATGCAGAGTATAAGGAAACAGAAGCTATTATGGGTCTCTGCTGAAGCTCCTCTTATATGTGTTATCATCTCTACTTTTCTGGTTTTTGCAATCAAGGCTCAAAATCATGGCATCAGTGTAGTAAGCCATTACTCCCATCCTAAAGCCTCAATATCACAAAACATATGAAAACACAGACATCAGAAAGACAGTGACACATTGATACCGATAATAATTTATAACACAGACACTAACATGTCGATATTGATAATAATTTATAACACAAAAACACATTTTGTGCCAATAATATGTTTATCTTTAGGCCTAAGAACCAATTCTCAAACTATATTTCTTTCAAATGATTTAATTCTACTTGCATGGCTAAAATCAATTTCTCATCATCCAAAGCTTCATTTATTCTAGTAGTTTCAATTTGAAACACAAAAGTCATATTTAAGCAAGCATCTTTAAGGTTAAGTCTAATAGAAACTCTCTTATTTATGTCGTTAATAATGTTGTCAATCAGATGATCTCTATGGATTCTCCATTCTTATGGTAAATCATCATTTATTTTCTCTAATACCAATCTAAGAGGGGTGAATTAGGATCCCTGGATTTTTCTTGTTTAAGCGCTTATTTCTGAAACTATTATTTTATCGGAAGCAAGGTTGTGATTATATCATCGGTGCTTAAATAATAATGAGTAATATGAAGAAATATTAAAATGAAAAATTTAAAATTTAATGGAAGAATGAAACATAAACATAATTTATCCTAGTTCACTTTCTCCAAATAAAGGCTAGTTCATTCCCTTTGTCTCCTTAGAGCATTTTTCACTATGTATCAATACATTTAGTTACAAACCCCACATCAAAACTTCTCTCTAAAGGACTGTTAATACTTACTCTAGAAATTACACCACTTTCTATTTACATGCACCTTTATTGCACCAAACTCTATGATGAATAAGGAAAGCTCAATTTTATTGAAATGAATAACTTTTGTAGGTTGTATAATAGTCAAATCCAAACTAGGATCCTTGACTTTCTTATCAATATCACATTTGTAAAATATATCACTTTAATGTTTAAACAAGTCATTGGTTCATCAAAAACACATCACATCTAAATTTAAACAAGTCATTGGTTCATGAAAAACACATCACATCCAAAACGGAGAAGACTTTTGATGACGTATACCTTGATCTTGATAAAACTTGTCGAAAGGTTCAATATAATCTCCCTCTTTATCGATTAGGATACACTTGAGCTTTTTACCGGTTTCTCTTTCAACCGATGCTTGAAACGACTTGAAAGTATCTAACACTTGATCTTTCGTTTTCAATGTATAAGCCCATGTTTTCCGAGAACAATCATCAATGAAAGTCACAAAGTAATATGCATCACCAAGTGACCGTGTCTTCATCGAACCACACAGATTAGAATATACTAAATCCAACACTTCCGATTTCCTCTATGGTTCAAATGACATAAAGGAAACTCGCCTTTGCTTACCCACCATACAATGTGAACATTTTCTCAACTTTACATCGGAGACACCATTCAACACATTCTTTTTTGCCAAAATACTCAAACCTTTTTCACTCATATGACCCAATTGTTTGTGCCATAATTCTGATGAGCTATCATTGTCACAAGTGTTGATGTAACACTTCGAAACCCCAAGTTGGACGGTATACAAGTTCGAATTCCTTTTTCCTTTACCAACCACCATTGAGCCTTTCTTTAACTTCCACTCTTTGCCCAAAAAAGAATTATCATATCCTTCATTATCCAACTTTCCAACGGATAAAAGATTGAATTAAAGTTCAAAAATGTGTTTCACACCTTTGAGAACTAGAGTTGTCCCATTGCTAGTTTCGGCACAAATATCTTCCATTCCGATGACATTAACTTGTCCATTATTTCCCATAAGAACAACCCCAAAGTCATCGGTCTCGTAAGTTGAAAAAAGATCATGTCTTGAGGTTGCATAAGTTGAAGCACCACTACCAACCACCCAATCCATCTCATCACATGATAGATTGACATTTTTAATACAACTATTACAAACAATAAATAAATCATCAACAATAGAAACATCTTCATTATTGTTACCTTCCTTTTTATCATTGTTGTAGCTCTTCTTCTTGTTTTCCCTTTTCAACTTACGACAATAACTCTTTATGTGTCATTTTCTCCATAATGATGACACTCAATATGAAAGAATCTATTAGAGCCTCCTTGTGATTTACCACGTGAAGTTCCATTATTACTTGAACCTCTACTTTGATTTCTCCCCCTTAATTCGGTAATTCACACCTCAAAATGTGAAGAAGAACCTTGTGACTTACGCCTCAACTCCCCATTCAACATACTACTTTTATTCAAGTCCACCGAGATGATACCATTCAGAGTAGAGTTAGAAAATGATGTCCTAAAAGTCTCGCAAGAATTAGGCAAAGTACCAAGTAACCATAAACCTTGAATTTCATCATCAAAAGTAAGGTTCATCTCCAACATTTGATTTAGAATCCTTTAGAAATTGTTTAAGTGATCGGTCATTGGTGAACCATCACTATACCTCAATGACATTAATTTCTTGAGCAATATTAACTTATTGTTTCCCGTATTTCTTGCATACAACTCCTCAAGTTTGGTACAAAGAGAGCGTGCATGAGTCACCGAGCTCACATGATTCAAAACATTATAATCCACCCATTGACGAATATAACCACAATCTGTTCTATGCAACAAAGTCCATTCTTTATCACTCTTTCCATCGGGTTTTTCATGAGAGAAAACTGGTAATTGAAAACCTTTCACATAAAGCAAATCTTCCATTTTTCCTTTCCAAACATTATAATTAGAACCATTCAAACTCACCATCCTAGATATATTTGTCTTCATCGTTACACAAATCAAACCAGGGCTCTAAATACCACTTGTTGGGAGGAAATCCACAAACTCAACAAAATTAACCAACAAGAAAATCTCTCCCAAATACCAAATACAACGACAATCAATAAAACATATAAAACAACACAACAAGATTTTAGCATGGAAAAACCTATGTTAACTAGGAGTAAAAAACCACGGGACCCATAGGTCACTTAAATCCTCTACTATTATCAATCAATGAGTACACGCAAGGTTCTCTCTAACACTATTTAGAGGCATACATAAATATCATTAAGATTTGAAATCAATATTGGAATACAACAATAATAAAGAGAGACAAAAAACCCAAAACACCAAGAAATTCATACCTCAAAGATGGACTCGACAAATCGGCTTAGAAAGGTCAGAATCCAATGAAAATAGCTCAAAATATGCTCCTATGAGTCATGAACGTTGTGTCAAATTTTCAGGACGATCCGACCGTTGGATTTTGCGCAATCTCCATTTTAGTGGAACTACACTATACTGAAATAAGATTGCGAGATTTCACTCTTGTCTCTACTTTTCTTGTTGTCTTTCACACATAACTAGTAAAAACACGTGCCTTTGCACGAGCACGTTTGTTCGATTAACCGATGTGTAGGACGTATATATGATTCTCAAATGGGAAAATGCAATGTTAAAATTATTAAATAACATGTAGAAAAAAGTTTATAATGTTAGAATAGTGATGTTCAAGAGGTTCCTGCAACTCTGTGTCATGATGATGGTGTTCGGGAGGTTCCTGCAACTCCGCAGTTGGATAGGACTACCCAGGTGTTTTGATATTCTTGGAGGCCATACTTTTTAATATGGAACCTGATGTTGTTTGTTGTATGTTGTTGAGATGAATTTTAGGTTTATATAATCCTGATTGTGTCTCTTCATCTTCTGACCTGTTTTGAAAATTTGAATGCATTAATTGTCTTTGAAACTATAACATAATAATGAACTATGATGGTCAAATTCCATATTAAGTTCTAAATACAATCAATCTTATGATGGGGCATTATACAAAGACATATAAAGTGGGAGAATGACTCCAAACATCATTCTAAACATAAAAACGAATTAATGAAATAATGGACTCTAAACATTAAAATTAAATAATGAAAAAACATATATAGTGACATCTATGAAAAATTAGACAGCCTTCAATCAAATAAGAAAATAGTCAAATATTGGCATCTATAAAAAATTAGAAAGCCTTCAATAAATATTGGCATCTATGAAAGATATCAAATATAAAGTTTTTTTAAAGACATTGCTTATACATCAAATAAAAAAAGTCAGATACTTAACTTAACACTCAGGTCTGCATTATCAATTGAAGGTTGCTTCTACCAGTTTTTGGAGCTCCATTCTGCATTCTTAACTAAATGGCAAGATAAACAAGACACAACAATTTCATTTTAAGTTTATGCACTATGATAACTTACATGATAAGAAAAATTGACAATTACAACTTATAGGTAGAAACCATAAACATTTTAACCACACCATGACAAACCTCACAGATGTGAAGAGATTTGATAAAATCAACAATCTCACTCAACATGCTTGTATCTTCTCAGAGATAAAAACACATAATATATCTTGTCATTATAAAGAATTTCGAACTTCGACCACATAATAGACAAATCAAACAATTCGACAGAACTGAATAAAATAAGGCTCATATTCACCTTTTGTCGGACACACGAGATAAAAGGTTCTGAATGAATGCGTCTACCATATGCGAAAAGTACAACAAATATAATTCCACAGACAAGTCATCATCTTGCCATGAAACAACTTTTCACCCAATATCCTATTCATTTAATACAAATTTTCATCATTGCCTTGTTATAAAAAAATATGAAGAAGAAAAGGATGAAGATAACATCATTGACTTGTTTAGGAATCAAGAACAAAGTTAACACTCAGAAAACTATATGGTGTAAACATCAAAATTTCCTTCCTCCATTCTGCATTCCGAAACAAATGGCAACAAAAAAAGAAACAAAAATTTCATTAAAGTTTATGCACTATGATAACTGACATGATAAGAGAAATTGACAATTACAACTTATAGGTAGAAACCATAAAAATTTAAACCACACCATGACAAACCTCACAGATGTGAAGAGATTTGATAAAATCAACAATCTCACTGAACATATCAGTATCTTCTCAGGGGTAAAAAAACATTATATATCTTGTCATTATAAACAATTTCGAACTTCGACCACATAACAGACAAACCAAACAATTCGTCAAAGTTGAATAAAATAAGGCTCAAATTCACTTTTTCTCAGACACGCGAGAGAAAAGGTTCCGAATGGCTGCGTCTACCATCTGCGAAAAGTACAACAAATGCAATTCTACAGACAAGTAATCACCTTGCAATGAAACAACTCTTCACCCAATTTCCGATTCATTTAATACAAAATTTGATCATTGTCTTGTTATAAAAAAAAGATGAAGAAGAAAATGATGAAGAAAACAACATTGACTTATTTTAAAAACAAGAAAAAAATTAACACTCTGAAACCTATACGGTGTAAACTTCAAAATTGCCTTCCCCCATTTCTGCAACACCAAAAATTGTAACTAACTAAATGTTAGATATGTGTTATGCAGGATTCAATATAGGATTACATGATTCAATATTCATAGTTATAATATGGAATAATATTAACTTCGAGACAAAGTTAAAAAGAGTCTTTACCATCAATACGTTTAATGTATATTATCTGCAATTTCTAGCCTTTAAGCATTTGTTCTTCATGTTCATCAAAAAACTTATAGGAAAAGAAACAAAACAATGTTTACATCAAATGTGGTTCATCAACTGACCAAGGATACTCGAACTTGTAGACTTACTATACCCTAATCAATCACAATTATGTTAATTTTTGCACACCTAATGTCACACCCTAAATTTTACCCCTAATCGCTCATATCATAATCATACTTTTATCGCATTTAGCAGGGTTTTTTCCCGATTTTATTTTCTGTTTGTTTTCTTCTCATTTTCTAGCTTCCATTTTAATTTAATTTATTTATGACTTTTTAATTCATTTTCGTATTTTTTTTATTTTTTTAATTTCCATTTTCGTTTCTATTTGTAAGTTCCTATGTTAAGATTTTATTTTAATTTCAATTTCTAACCTTTAGCTCAATTTTCAATTTTTTCTAAATGTATTTGTTATTTCTTTTCATTTTCAAGTTCGCATTTTTAAATTAATTTTTATTTCATTTTTAAGTTTTATTTTTGAATTTATTTTCTATTCTTCAATTTTTAATTTTATTCCATTTTCAAGTTGTTATTTTTAAATCTAATGTCAATTTCGATTCATTTTTATTTTCTAAATTCCAAACTTATTTCTCAAATTCTAAAGTTAATTTTTAATTTCAATTATTTAAGTTTCTAAGTTATTTCAATTTTAAATTTAATTCTTTTTTTTTATTCACTTCTAATTCAAATTTTAATTTTTAACCATTTATTTCATTTTAATTCATATCCACTTTTTTATTTTCTAAATTCCAATTTATTTCTCAAGTTTCTAAATTAATTTTAATTCCAAGTTTATTTATTTAAGTTTATGAGTTTATTTTCAATTTTAAGTTTATTTCTTTTAATTCATTTCTAATTTAAGTTTTTATTTAGATTCTAATTTAGAGTTTCACTTTTCAAGTTTCAATTTCAAATTAACCCCAAATGTAAATAATCAACTTTTTTATTCCATAATATTATTTTGTTTGTATTACAATTGCATAGAAAAAAATGTACAAAAAAAATTCAGCACTAGAATACAAATTCAGCCTGTCCCAAATTCAAAATTCAGCACAAAAATACAATCTCAACAGCTCTAAACCAGCCCCCAAAACTCAGGCCTGCAGCAGCCAACACCCCTGCTCCACTACTCCACCCACTGCTGCAAAAGTCCAGCATTTGTTCCCTCTCTCAAGACACCCTTCACCTACAAGCAACCACAAAAATTCAGCATAAAACAATATCAGAACAACCATATAAACACACTGTTATATTCACAAGAACAAATCTCAATCACCAACCGCTCTCAAACCCAGCCGGCACAACCGTCGCAAACCTGAAACGCATTTCCTCCAAACCAGACCCTCTCAATTTCGCTCCTCAAGACCAACTTCCCTAACATGTACCTGCTCCGCCGCCACACCTTAAACCCAGAACCACCTTGGAAGAGTGAAAATCGCACAAAGCAGAACAGCGAGAGATTGAGATAACTGAGAGCGAATCTTTGGTTACCTTGAATTTCGAGTGACTTTGTCTGCCTATAGCCTTGTTGATTTTGTGTTGTTCACGTTCTCTAGGTCACCTACCATAGAAATTAGGAAAGTTTGTTCAAGGCATGTTCTGAACGAAAATGCTTTTGAGTGAGAGAGTAAACAGAGAGATACGAACGCCGAAATTGCCGTGAATCCACCGCCCAAAACCAAACCGTGACCTCAACCCTTGCCGGCCCCCTACCCTTTTCCGAATCCGCCGCACATCACCATCGAGAGCACCGAGAGAGGGAAGCTGGAAACAGAGGCGATTGAGAGAGAGACAGATGCGCGTGAGAGACGAGTGAGATCAGAAGCCATCACAACCACCGTGAACAATCACTTACCGCCGCGAGTCAGTGAGAGTCCGCAAGGGAGACGATCTGAAACTGAGAGAATCACCATTTTTTTTTCTTTTTGAACGAACCACCACCGCTGTGAAAATCTGAGAGAGACGCGAGAAACCACTCACCACCCACCGTAAATGGTTTTCGAGTCAAAGCCTTTTCTCCGCCATCCCCAAATCGGAGAGCCACCGCGAGTGAGCGAGAGTGAGAGAGAAACGTTGCGAGAGAGAGGCGGAGCGGATGAGGTGCTGTTCGTTGTTGAAGCAAGCGTGTTCTTTTTTTGGATTTGCCCCTTTCCAATTTTGTTTTTTCACATAAAAAACCTGACACGTTTATTTTCCCATTTCTTTTTTATTATTTATTACTTTTCTATGTGTGAACTAAGACCATACTGTTATCTTTACACTTCAAACCACATGACAACACCTTTTTTTTATTATTTTATTATTACTCTTTTTTCATTTTTTTAGAAATGTTATGTTGTTGTTGATGGGCTCTCTAGGCCCATGTTGATTCTGATCTTCTACTCACACCCTACTGCACACGTTGAACCCCTTCTGTTTTTCTTTATTCTTTTTTTTTATATCTTATTTTGTTTCTTATGTTTTCTTTTAAAGTTTCTAGATTTACTTTTTTAATCTTTATTTATATATTTTTTAGGGCCGATGATATGACGAAAGTCACGATAAATCGTTTCCGATTAATCGTGACCCATATGAGGCCATTGCATTTTATTTCTATTTCATATATTTATTTATTTTCTTTCCATTTAATTCATTATTTTTTCTATTTAATTTATTTAATCCATTTCATTTCTATTTTAATAATTTATTTCACTTTATTTATTAATTATTTATTTCTCGCGTCTTTACACCATATTAAACTTAATTTCAAAAATAATAATTCCTTGGTCCAACGCCAAGTTCACTTCACATACACTCACACACGTAAGTCGGTCGTTTACGATCGCCATCTGCACAGTTTCTTACACTTCACAGTTTTTCAACTTAAACAAATTGTCGCACTGCGTTTGTTTGCCACCCCAGCATTCTCGATCCATACATCGAGCCATAGCCCGGTTACTAAACCCTTTACCTTGCATTCCATTTACTTTATTCGTGTTATTTTTGCAAGTAGCAGCCTTTGCCTAGTCTTAGGAGCTTGCACCTTTGTTTATATTTGTTTACGTTTTTTCAATCCAAAAGGGAAAGACTCCTGCAGTTGACTCAATGTCATAGGAAGTTTAGCAATCCCTAGTTACCTTTTTTGACCTTAGCAATTAGGTCTCCCATCCTTAGGTCCTTAGCCATTAGGTCCTTAGCTTTTTATTTTACAACTTTTTGTGACTTTCTTAAAGTCACGTGAGTGTTTGCCATAACACTTACCTTCCCCCACGAACCTTGAGCGTAACCAAGTGTTCGTTAATCCTTAGGAGAACTACGAGTGCTCTGATTCTACACCCGATACGTAGGCATCGATGCGATGTTGTGCGAGCACCATTAGAAATAAAACCTTAGTTTCCCTTAATTTTAGCAAGCAATAAACAACAATAATACAAATATTAACAAGAGGTTCCCGTAGGATACTGCGGATGCTTAGGATGCTAACACCTTCCCTAGGTATAATCAACCCCCGAACCTAGTTTCTCCTTATTTAGGGTTTTTACGATCTTTTCCCCTTTTCCCTTTGGATTAAATTAAAGTCGGTGGTGAACATAAATGTTTTGCGATTCAAGCTCACTTAATAGCTTGGTATCCGATTCTCACCGCAACAGAAAATGGCGACTTCACTGGGGACTCTGTTTTTGAGGGTCAAGCCCACCTTGTATATTTGTATATTTGTTGTTGTATTGCTTGCTATTATTTTTTGATTTTTGGGTGTTCCATGTGTGGTGAGATAAGTCCTAACCCGGACTTGAGTGCAAATAAGATAGGACGGTGGTATATTCAAGAAGGCTTGTAGGGAGTTGAGTCCCGACCAAGTTGACTTGAGACACCACCACTCAGCGGAGGCCTCCTCGGATGTAGTTTTGTTGATCGAGTTCAGTCGTGAAAACATCACTATATTCGACCTGAGAGCCACTAATGCTGAGGACCGTAGAACATTTACCCCCACTTGGCCTTTTTAGGGATGTAGTGCGATGACTATGAGGATGCAAATCCAAAATAGTTGATACGCGATACTGCACTCGGATGAGACTCTCTTGAGAATATTACTGATTACCAAGTCGAGTTGGGAAGTCGGTAATATCCGAAAGATGGGACAGTGATTCTGGGAACTTTTAGAACCCGTTGTACAGGTACAAATAAACCCATAGTACATACCTTTGGGAGGGTTGAACTTTTGACCTCATGCAAGCTTTGAACCTAGGCCTTGTTTGTGTTTGTTGCATTCACGCATCATGAAGCATCATTTTTACCATTTATTCAAGGAACTCAGAAACTTTATCTTTGCAAATATCATAGGTATCATCATGGACTTTGGAAGAAGAAAGACTGTCAAGTACACATTCAAAACTCCCAAACTTGAAGACCTAAGGAAATTAAGAGATTCGGTTTTGGATCAAGAAGCCTTCATGGAAAAGCATAGGAGACTTTTAGCTTTGCTTAAGACTGATTGGGATGGAAGGTTGCTCTCTGTGATGCTCCAGTTTTATGATCCTCTCTACCACTGTTTTACGTTCCCTGATTACCAATTGGCGCCTACTTTGGAAGAGTATTCAGTTTTGGTGGGATCACGTGTTAAGGATGAGTTTCCATTCCCTGTTCTAGAGAAGGACCCTGAAGAAGCAGAGATTGCAAAGGCGACATATTTGAGTGTTCCTGAGGTCAAGGCAAATATGACCTACAAAGGAAAGGTTTTTGGATTCCCTACAAAGTTTCTGATAGAAAAGGCCAAGAATTTTGTTGATGTGAAGGATATGAAAGCTTTTGAGGCGACTTTTATTCTGCTGATATATGGAGTGCTGCTTTTCCCAAACTTTGAAGACTTTGTCGACTTGAACGCCATCAAGATCTTTCTGAAGAAGAACCCGGTCCCTACTTTGCTCGGAGACACCTACCATTCCATCCATCTGAGAAATCACCATAAGGGAGGGATGATTACTTGTTGTGCATCATTGTTGTACGAGTGGTTTATTTCGCACTTGCCTAAGTCAGCTTCATTTTGGAACCTTAAGGATGGTTTGTGGTGGTCACAAAGGATCATGTCTCTTACCCACTCTGACATTAGCTGGTACAATCGTGCTTATGATGGAATATTGATTATTGATAGCTGTGGTGATTTTGCTAATGTGCCTCTTCTTGGCACTAAGGGAGGAATCAGCTATAATCCAGTTTTGGCTCGCCGTCAACTCGGGTATCCGTTGAAGGACAAGCCTAAGAGTGTTGAAGTGGAAGGAATTTTCTTTAAGGATGACGAAGAACCAGAGCTCAAGAAACAGATTATGCAAGCTTGGAAGTACATCCATAGGAAGGGGAGGAGTAGCTTGGGAAAGCCGAATTGTGTTTCTATGGAACCCTATCTCCAATGGGTACGAGATAGGGCAATCAGTCTGAAGATGCCTTACCCTCGCCAGGATCCTATGACCTTCAAGAAGCCCATTCTAATCTTTATGGATGATGCAGAGAAGCTGAAGATTGATTTGGAGAAAGAGATTCGAGAGAAGAATGCATGGAAGAATCGTCATCAGATCATCAGTAGTGAGAATGAGGAACTTAGAAGACAGCTGAAGATGAAGGAAGAAGAAGAGCTCTCCAGCAAGAAAAGGAAAGCACAAGAGGATTTATTTTCCTCCAGCACTCAAGAGGACACTCCTTGGAAGTCGATTGTGGATCAACTTATGCTTGAAAGGGCTCAGATGAAGGCACAGATCGAGAAGCTCAACTTGAGGCTTTTAGGAGAATCTCCTTAGGGCTTTGTCTTTGTCTTTATTAAGCTTTGTTTGGGATTTTTGAAAGTGTACTCAAGACCTTGTATCACTTTTTGAATTTAATGAAATCACATCCTTTTGATTATTATGTGTTCCTTGGTATTTGCAAATTGTTTCTTAAGTTCCTTGAATAAGATTTCATTGTCGCATTGCACTCATACATTTGGCATTGCATTTGCATTTTTTTTCCATAAAACTCATTCCCGTCATCTGCTCTCCAGCTTTCACACTGAGGCTCTCACGCAAATACTACACTCGAGCTCAAGCCAGAAAGAGGATGGCTGAAAGAGACGTAGAGATGGACAGAGTTAACGAAGAGCTTTCTGATATTCGTGGAGATATGGGTCAGATGATGGAAATGTTGCAAGTCATTCGAGCGAAGTTGGATACCCAGCGGACTGTGGTGTCAGAAGTTGTCACTGCAACGACTGAAGTTGTCACTGCAACGACCGAGCCTACCTCATCAGTCACTACCCCTGTGACCTGGTCTCCTTTTGGGTTTCCTCCTGGATTTTTCCCTCCTTCTCAAGGTTTTGCTTCTCAGAGTGTTATTCCCTCTTCTTCAGGATTTGCTGCTCAGGGTTTCTTCCCTCCTTCTCAAGGTTTTGCTTCTCAGAGTATTATTCCTTCTTCCCAAGGATTTGCTACTCAGGGTTTTATTCCTTCCTCCCAAGGATTTGCTGCTCAAGGCTTTGTGCCTCCTCCTCATGTATTTGCTGCTCAGGGTTTTATTCCTTCCTCCCAAGGATTTGCTGCTCAGGGTTTTATTCCTTCCTCCCAAGGATTTGCTGCTCAAGGCTTTGTGCCTCCTCCTCATGTATTTGCTGCTCAACAAACTGTTCCTGTGACTAATGAAGAAAATCATGCAGTTGCTAATTTTACACAAGACATTGTGCACACTCGTGCTCAACCGTACTTCAATGACCATCAGGGGTATGAAGCGCCAGATATGTCTGAAAACGGAGATGAGAAACATGTGAAAATGCAAGAGAATTTTGATACCCTTGAAAAAAGGTTAAGAGCGATTGAAGGTGACCAGATCTTTGGTGCCGCTGCCAGAGAGATGTGTCTGGTGTCTGGATTGGTAATACCTCCAAAGTTCAAGATACCCACGTTTGATATGTATGAGGGTGCAACTTGTCCCAAGAACCATCTTTTGATGTACTATCGAAGAATGGCTGCGCAGGTGGACAACGATAAATTAATGATCCATTGCTTTCAAGACAGTCTGAAAGGAATCTCCTCCAAATGGTATCTGACGCTTGACCAGTCAAAGATTCGCAGTTTCCAAGACTTGGCAGATGCTTTCATCCAACAATACAAATACAACATGGACCTCGCTCCCGATAGGAGGCAATTGCTAAGCATGTCTCAGAAAGAGTCTGAATCCTTTAAAGAGTATGCTCAGAGGTGGAGAGGAACCGCTTCTCAAGTAGAGCCCCCATTGACTGAAAAAGAATTAGCTGACTGGTTCGTTGACACTGTGCGACCAGAATTCTATGAGAGAATGGTGGGGAGTATAACTGCTAGTTTCTCTGATTTAGTGGCTGTGGGAATCAAGGTAGAACTCGGTTTGAAAAGTGGAAAGATGAGTGGTGCATCTGGCAGTTCTAGCACTAGTAGTGGAAATATTGGCAAGAAATTTACCAGCAACTTTCACAAGAAGAAAGAGGGTGAGACGAATGCCATAATGACAGGTCAAAGAAGAAATCCGCTTTGGCAGAGACCTTCACCTATGGCTCAACAGCAGTATGCTCGTCAACAGCAGTATGCTCATCAACAGCAGTATGCCCAACATCCTTATGTAGCGGCGGTTCAACCATCATTTAATCCACAAGTCCCCATGTATCGGCCAACTCAAGCAGTACCGATGTACCAACAGGCGGCTCCAATGATTCAACCTTATCAACCAATGATCAACAATCCAGGCTATCAACAAGCACCCAATGCTTCAGCCTACCAGCAGAGGACTCCAGCTCCTCATCCAAATCCCAATTTTCAGAATAGAAGACCAGGTGGAAGGCCTCCAAATCCTCGAATCCCTATAACTTATACTGAGTTATATCCTTCACTGCTGAAGAAGGGTTTGGTTACTCCAAGGCCTTTGGGTCCTCCACCAAGTCCGCTCCCGCCAAATTACAACCCAAATGCTCACTGTTTATTCCATGAAGGTGCCCCGGGGCACGATTTGGAGGGTTGTTATGCTTTGAAGTACATCGTGAAAGATTTGATGGAGAAGAACATTCTGTCATTTGGGAATACTGGTCCGAATGTCAAAGATAATCCTTTACCCAAGCACGGGTCTATAAATGCTATTGTTGATGAGTCCAAAGAAGGTTTGATTTTCAATGCCACCGAGATCAAGACCCCGCTCAGAGACTTCCATGCGAAGTTAGTAGAGGCGGGTATACTGAAGAGCTGTCATCAGAATTGTGAAGGTTGTGTTGATAGTCCAAAGGGATGTGAATCGGTCTTAAAAGATGTTCAAGATTTGATTGATGAAGGTGTCTTACAAGTGAGAAGTCATATGAAGAAGAATTAAGTGGCAGTAATTGAACCCATCTTCAACTTGCCGGAATCTAATTCTACCTGGGTGCCAGTGTTCAACCTGCCTGAATCTTCAGGAGTTCAACCTGTCTTCAATACTCCAGAATCTGTGGTGCCAATTTTCAATGTACCTGAGCCAAGATTTGAACAAAGGAGTAACTCTTTCCGTTGTGAAGACACTAAAGCGGTTCCTTGGAAGTATGATACAGGGAAAGTTCATCAGAAGATCGATAAAGCTAATCCGAAGGAAGGTTCAAAAGTTGCAAGTACTGATATAGCGGGTGCAGGTCGTTTGACCCGCAGTGGTCGTGTTTATACCCAGCAAGCCAATATGGCTCCGCCTAAAGAAGTCATTCCAGCTGTTGTCAATAAAGATAAAGAGGTAGTCTCGGGAGAAGAGGATGCAGAGTTCCTCAGAATCATAAAGAAGAGTGATTATAAGGTGATTGATCAGCTACATCAAACGCCTTCCAAAATATCTATCCTATCACTTCTTATGCATTCTCCGGCTCATCGAAGTGCGCTTCAGAAGTTGCTAGCTCAAGCACATGTTACGCATGATATAACAGTGAACCAGTTTGATGGTGTCATTGCCAATATCACTGCGTGTAACAACCTCAGTTTCAGCACGGAGGATCTTCCAAAAGAGGGCTTGGACCACAACCGTGCTCTCCACATATCAGTGAAATGTCAAGAGGATACTTTAGCAAGAGTTCTTGTGGATACAGGATCTTCTTTGAATGTTTTGCCGAAGAGAACACTGGCTAAGTTATCTTATCAAGGGGCAGAGATGAGGCCCAGTGCACTGATTGTAAAAGCCTTTGATGGGTCAAGAAGGACTGTTATTGGAGAAGTAGACTTACCAATCTTGATTGGGCCGCAGGTCTTCAAAATCACTTTCCAAGTTATGGACATCAATCCTAATTACAGTTGCTTGCTGGGGAGACCTTGGATCCATGCTGCTGGGGCAGTCACTTCTACCCTACATCAAAAGATGAAGTTTGTAGTCAATAACAAGCTGGTGACCGTGTCGGGGGAAGAAGATCTCATGGTTAGCAACCTTTCATCCTTTACCTATATTGAGGCTGATGAAGATGCTTTGGAAACTTCTTTCCAAGCTCTTGAGATAGCCAATGCTGTCCTTCTGGAAGTAGAGGAACCAAAAGGGAAGGGTATCCCATCTTTTGCATCGCTGAAGAGTACCATTTCCACCATTGAAGAAAGAAGCTATGAAGGTTGGGGTGATGTCATCGAAGTCAAGCAGAAGCTAGATCGTTGCGGGTTGGGTTACAAACCAACTCATGTGAAGGAAGGAGCATCAACCTCCGTTAAAGGACGTCTGAAGACCATTCAAGAAGTGTTCTCCAGTGCTGGTTATCAGGTCAATGCAGTTGATGGAGTTTCTGAAGACGAAGATGTGAATCACTTGGTGTATCAGTGTGAAGAAGCCTTGGACAATTGGGAGGCAGTCGAGATCCCGGAAATTTTTCCATTGTCAAAGTAATTTGTTGTTTTTTCAATGTTTTCAAAGTTCCCTAGCCCTGCCCAAGGCTATAGGAGTATTTTGTAGGGCCCCTTCTCATTTTTAAAAGTTATTATCAATGAAGGCATTTTGTTAAACTCTTATTTTGATCATTTACAGTTTTTCTCTCTTTTCACTTTTAAAAGAAGATGGCAATCTTTCAAAACCAATAAAAAAGCTTTTTCTCTTGCATTTCTCTATTTTTCACTTTTAATAAAAGCAAATCATTATCATATGCAGAATAAACGAAAACCCTGTTGAATCCATTGACTCTACTGTCTCTCCTAACTTTGATTCGCCCATCTACCAAGCGGAAGATGAAAGTGAGGAAGATTGTGACATTCCCGAAGAACTGGCAAGATTGGTTGAGAATGAGCACACAGATCTTCAGCCACATAAGGAGCAGGTAGAGACCATCAATCTTGGCACTGATGAAGACATGAAGGAAGTCAAGATTGGTACAACACTTGGGGCAGACATCAGAGAAAGATTGGTCAAGCTTCTCAGAGAGTATGTAGATGTGTTTGCATGGTCGTATCAAGATATGCCCGGGTTGGACACAGACATAGTGGTCC
This sequence comes from Lathyrus aphaca, assembly GCA_963966055.1. Taxonomy (NCBI): domain Eukaryota; kingdom Viridiplantae; phylum Streptophyta; class Magnoliopsida; order Fabales; family Fabaceae; genus Lathyrus; species Lathyrus aphaca. Next base: position 518,007,552 of record OZ014522.1, read on the forward strand.
ACAAGTTACCTCTTCGACCAGATTGTCCTCCTGTAAAGCAAAAGCTTCGAAGAACAAGACCAGACATGGCTCTGAAGATTCGAGAAGAGGTCAAAAGACAGTTTGATGCTGGATTCCTTGCAGTTGCAAAGTACCCGGAGTGGGTAGCTAATATTGTGCCAGTCCCTAAAAAGGATGGCAAAGTCAGAATGTGTGTGGACTATAGGGATTTAAACAAAGCCAGTCCGAAGGACGATTTCCCTCTTCCGCATATTGATACTTTGGTTGACAACACTGCAAAATTTGTTGTTTTCTCCTTCATGGATGGGTTTTCAGGATACAACCAGATCAAGATGGATCCTGACGATATGGAAAAGACTACATTCATCACACCATGGGGCACTTATTGTTACAAGGTTATGCCATTTGGTCTCAGAAATGCAGGAGCCACCTATCAGAGGGCAATGGTCACCCTTTTCCATGATATGATGCATAAAGAGATAGAAGTCTATGTGGATGATATGATTGCCAAATCACAGAGTGAGGAGGATCATTTGAATCATATTTTGAAGTTATTTGAGCGCCTCAGAAAGTTCCAACTGCGCCTGAATCCAGCTAAGTGTACTTTTGGTGTCCGATCAGGGAAGTTACTTGGTTTTATTGTTAGTCAGCAAGGTATTGAAGTAGATCCGGACAAGGTCAGAGCAATTCAAGAGATGCCAGCTCCCAAGACAGAAAAGCAAGTCAGAGGCTTCCTCGGAAGATTGAACTACATCTCCAGATTCATTTCCAACATGACTGCTACTTGTGAGCCTTTATTCAAGTTACTCCGGAAGAATCAAGCAATTGAGTGGAGTCCTGATTGTCAACTGGCTTTTAAGAAGATTAAGGTTTATCTGCAAGAACCTCCTATCTTGATTCCACCTACTCCTGGGAAGCCTCTTTTCATGTATCTGACTGTGCTCGAGGGATCTATGGGTTGCGTATTAGGCCAACAAGACGAGACTGGTCGTAAGGAGCACGCCATTTATTACTTAAGCAAGAAGTTCACAGACTGTGAGAGCAGATACTCACTTTTAGAGAAGACTTGTTGTGCTTTGGCATGGGCGGCCAGACGCCTCAGGCAGTACATGATTTGTCACACCACTTTGTTGATCTCGAAAATGGATCCAATAAAGTACATTTTTGAGAAGCCTGCTTTGACTGGAAGACTCGCCCGTTGGCACATGTTGTTATCCGAATACGACATCCAATATGTAACCCAGAAGTCTATCAAGGGCAGTGTTTTGTCTGAATACCTTGCTGATCATCCTGTCGAAGATTATGAGCCTTTGAAATTCGATTTCCCGGACGAAGATATTATGCTGATAAAGGACTGCAAAGTTCCAGATCCAGATGAAGGTCCCGAGCCAGGGTCCCGTTGGAAGATGATGTTTGATGGTTCCTCTAACTACATGGGGCATGGTGTAGGAGTTGTCTTGATGAATCCCAATGGTGGTTATACTCCCTTCACAGCCAGATTATGTTTCGAATGTACAAACAACATCGCAGAGTACGAAGCATGTATTTTGGGTATCGAAGCTGCAATCGATACTAGAATCAAGATCCTTGATGTATATGGAGACTCAGCTTTAGTCATCTACCAAGTCAAAGGTGAATGGGAGACCCGTGACGAGAAGTTGATCCCATACCGTGCCCACATTGTGAAATTGATCAAATACTTTGATGAAGTTACTTTCCATCATGTTCCAAGGGCAGAGAATCAAATTGCAGACGCCTTGGCTATGTTGGCATCTATGTTTCAAGCCAGATTTCTCAATGAAGCTCCACTCATTACAATCGAGCGAAGAACTGCACCAGCCTATTGTCTACTGGTTGAAGAAGAAACTGATGAGAAACCGTGGTTCTACGACATCAAGAACTATTTGCAAAATCAAGAGTACCCAGCTGATGCAACAAATCTGGACAAGAAGACTCTGAGAAGATTGGCGTCCAAATTCTTCCTCAGCAACAATGTGCTTTACAAGAGAAATCATGATATGGTTCTGCTCAGATGTGTGGACAAGCGCGAAGCAGACTTATTGATCAGGGAAATCCATGAAGGATCATTTGGAACACATGCCAATGGACATGCCATGTCCAGGAAGATCTTGAGAGCTGGTTACTTCTGGTTGACCATGGAATCAGATTGTTTCAAGTATGCCAGGAAGTGTCATAAATGCCAGATTTATGCTGACAAGGTGCACGTACCTCCAACACTTTTGAATGTTCTGTCATCGCCTTGGCCTTTCTCAATGTGGGGCATTGACATGATAGGGGCAATTGAGCCTAAAGCTTCCAATGGTCATCGGTTTATCTTGGTCGCAATCGATTACTTCACCAAATGGGTAGAAGCAGCTTCCTACGCCAATGTGACAAAGCAAGTGGTTTCCCGCTTCATCAAGAACCAAATTATCTGCCGTTATGGAATCCCAAGCCGAATCATCACAGATAATGGGACCAATTTGAACAACAAAACAATGAAAGAGTTGTGTGAGACATTCAAGATTGAACATCATAACTCTTCTCCGTATCGTCCGAAGATGAATGGAGCTGTTGAAGCTGCAAACAAGAACATCAAAAAGATTCTGCAGAAGATGGTAAAAACTTACAAAGATTGGCACGAGATGTTACCATATGCTTTACACGGATACAGAACATCAGTCCGCACTTCAACAGGGGCAACCCCTTTCTCTCTGGTGTATGGGATGGATGCAGTTCTCCCTATTGAAGTAGAGATACCATCTTTGAGAATCTTGATGGAAACCAAACTGGAGGAAGCTGAGTGGGTCCAGAGCAGATATGACCAGCTGAACCTCATTGATGAGAAGAGAATGACCGCCATGTGCCATGGCCAGTTGTACCAAAAGCGCATCAAGAGAGCATTTGACAAGAAAGTCCGTCTCCGAGAATTCAAAGAAGGAGATCTTGTACTCAAGAAAATCTTGCCAGTTCACAAAGATATGCGTGGAAAATGGAGTCCTAACTATGAAGGCCCATATGTTGTGAAGGTGGCATTCTCCGGAGGTTCCTTAATCCTTACAACTATGGATGGTGAACAGTTGAAGCACCCGGTGAATTCTGATGCAGTCAAAAAATATTATGCCTAAAATAAAACCCGATAGGTCGAAAACCAGAAATGGCGACCTATGCAAAAATGGGTATCCCGGTGGATCAAAACCTATGAAGGAGATCCAGGCAAAAGTTAGGGATAAAAATGAAAAAATAAGAGCTCGCTAAGTTGAAAACCCGAAAGGGCGACTTAGGCAAAAAAGAGCATCCCGGTGGATTGAAAACCCGAAAGGGCGATTCAGGCAAAAGTTAGGGACAAAGGCATTTGACTGTATCAGATGGTGTTTACCATTACTGAAGAATCATACTAGAAGATCGATCCATTTGCTCTTGTCAGAAGCAAGGTGTCGGGCAGTCTTAGTTATTAGGGATTGTAGTGGTCGTTGGATTCAATGTAGACCTTTCCCCATTGCCATTTTCAAATTGTAATTTTCCATGGAGTTTTTGCCATTGGCAAGCTACCATTCGTGAATAAAATACAAACTTTGCCTATTACTTTTGTTGTTCGATCTCTTATCTTCTTTTGTTATGCAAAATGCCATCACTTGATTACAATTTAACTCTGAAAATGACAAGTTTTTTAGAAAATGTTTTTTTGAAAGCACTTGAAAACTTTTAAGTTTCTTTGACTTTGGAAAATTGAAAAAAAAAAAAAAACTTCTGTTTCCCCAAGAAGTCCTGGTTTGCAACAACACTTTTATGCTACTATTACAGAAATCCCCATAGAAGTTCAAAACTGATAACACTCTTGGATGGATCCTTGGACCAAGCATGATTTTCCAAGTTCGAAGACACCCCCCAGTGTTTTTCATGCTGCTCACCTGAGTATTGGTGTTGAGAGCCTACTCCTCTTTGAGTCTTGTCAAACTCTTTGTCTCTTTTGAGTCAACATTTGCATATCATGATCATTCGCATCATGCTCAATCATGCGCATTTGACATTAGCATTTGTCTTTCCCCAGTTGTCGTCTGTCTAACTCCAAGTCCAGATATCATTAGTGTTCAATTTGAGAATTCATTGTTGTTGGTACCCGAAGTGGTTTGCCATTTGTTTTTGTCCCCAGTAATTGCTGGTGTCCCCCGTGGAATTCTATTTGTGTTTGGCTTTTGTCTTTATGACCACAATGTCTCCTTGAAGTCCAATTGTCATTGGCACAAATCTTTTAAGCAGGTCCTGAAACCTTTTGCTTAAAATCCAAGTCCATTTGATTTTGACATTTGTTTGTACCTTTCTCCTGATGGTTCCTGAAGGAATTTCCAGAGGCTGGATGTTTTATCTTACTTGAAAACTCCAACATATTTTGTTGTTACTTTTTCGTGTTAGCCGGTCGCTTAGAGCCGTTGATCTATCTTAGGGTGATTTGCATTCTATCCCCAATGCTAGCTGGTCGCATAGGGCCGCTACTAAATCATTGTGATTTTCTTCCTTCTCCTCGGTGTCGGCAGTTACATTTGAACCTGCTAATTTACCATTTTGAATACTTTGACTACTTGGTCTTTATCATTCTTAGTGTCAACCAGTTTTTCTAACCTGTTGCGCATTCACTTTGAGTGTATCCTGGTTTCTATTCTTAGCGTCAATAAGTTTCGAACCTATTGTGCTTCCACTTCGAGTATTTTATTGTTATTCATGGTGTCAGTTGGTCGCATCGAGCCGCTGCGCATTCACCTTGAATAAGCTTGTTATCATTCTCAGTGACAGTTGGTCGCATCGAGCCACTGTGCATTCACTTTGAATGTTTATTTTTGTTGATTATTCTTGGTGTCAGTTGGTCGCATCGAGCCGCTGCGCATTCACCTTGAATAAGCTTTTTGTTATTCTTAGTGTCAGTTGGTCGCATCGAGCCGCTGCGCATTCACTTTGAATATTATGTTTATCATTTCCAGTGACAGTTGGTCGCATTGAGCCACTGCACATTCTATTTGGATATTTTTGCTGATTATTCTTAGTGTCAGTTGGTCGCATCGAGCCGCTACGTATTCACTTGGAATATTATGATTTTTATTTTCAATGACAGTTGGTCGCCTTGTGCCACTGCGCATTCATTTTGATTCCTTTGTCTTCATCATTCTTAGTGTCAACCAGTTTTTCTGACCTGTTGCGCATTCACTTTGAATATTACGTTTACTGTCTCACAGTCAGTTGGTCGCATCGAGCCACTGCACATTCTCTTTGAATTTTGTGTCCTATTTCTATTCATGGTGTCAGTTGGTCGCATCGAGCCGCTGCGCATTCACCTTGAATAAGCCTTTTGTTATTCTTAGTGTCAGTTGGTCGCATCGAGCCGCTGCACTTTCTCTGGGAATATTGTGTCGTTTCTATTTTCCAATGACAGTTGGTCGCATCGAGCCGCTGCACTTTCTCTTGGAATGTTTTTTTTGTTGATTATTCTTAGTGTCAGTTGGTCGCATCGAGCCGCTGCGCATTCACTTTGAATATGTTGCCTTTTACTTCTCAAGTTTTTTGGTCGCATAGAGCCATTTGTCCACCATTTCGATTTATTTCCTTGTCTCGTTTGTATTCTTGGCGTCAGTTGGTCGCGTCGAGCCACTGTGCAGTCACTTTGAATTTTATTTTTGTTTTGTCTGTGTTCGTTGATCCAATGCTTTGGATTTCCTTTCGTTCCCGTCTTCTGTTATTCTTAGTGTCGACAGTTACACTTGAACCTGTTGATTTATCACTTTGAATATTTCCCATTTTCGTTTGTCGTCCCCAGTGTCTGTCATCCCCAGTGAGTCTCGGCTTGTGGTCGTCGGCATTCTCATTTTGATCATTCATACCATAATCATCATTTCATTGCATAGAGTTGCAGAGCTAGGTAGTTTGTTAGTCCAGCATAACATTGCATTTAGGGGCAAAATTTCCGGTTATTTCTGTATTTAAATACCTTTCACCATGATCTCATGAGTGCCTATCGTCATTCACGCCATCTGGTAAAGTTATTTAAATAGGGGCAACTGTCACACCCTAAATTTTACCCCTAATCGCTCATATCATAATCATACTTTTATCGCATTTAGCAGGGTTTTTTCCCGATTTTATTTTCTGTTTGTTTTCTTCTCATTTTCTAGCTTCCATTTTAATTTAATTTATTTATGACTTTTTAATTCATTTTCGTATTTTTTTTATTTTTTTAATTTCCATTTTCGTTTCTATTTGTAAGTTCCTATGTTAAGATTTTATTTTAATTTCAATTTCTAACCTTTAGCTCAATTTTCAATTTTTTCTAAATGTATTTGTTATTTCTTTTCATTTTCAAGTTCGCATTTTTAAATTAATTTTTATTTCATTTTTAAGTTTTATTTTTGAATTTATTTTCTATTCTTCAATTTTTAATTTTATTCCATTTTCAAGTTGTTATTTTTAAATCTAATGTCAATTTCGATTCATTTTTATTTTCTAAATTCCAAACTTATTTCTCAAATTCTAAAGTTAATTTTTAATTTCAATTATTTAAGTTTCTAAGTTATTTCAATTTTAAATTTAATTCTTTTTTTTTATTCACTTCTAATTCAAATTTTAATTTTTAACCATTTATTTCATTTTAATTCATATCCACTTTTTTATTTTCTAAATTCCAATTTATTTCTCAAGTTTCTAAATTAATTTTAATTCCAAGTTTATTTATTTAAGTTTATGAGTTTATTTTCAATTTTAAGTTTATTTCTTTTAATTCATTTCTAATTTAAGTTTTTATTTAGATTCTAATTTAGAGTTTCACTTTTCAAGTTTCAATTTCAAATTAACCCCAAATGTAAATAATCAACTTTTTTATTCCATAATATTATTTTGTTTGTATTACAATTGCATAGAAAAAAATGTACAAAAAAAATTCAGCACTAGAATACAAATTCAGCCTGTCCCAAATTCAAAATTCAGCACAAAAATACAATCTCAACAGCTCTAAACCAGCCCCCAAAACTCAGGCCTGCAGCAGCCAACACCCCTGCTCCACTACTCCACCCACTGCTGCAAAAGTCCAGCATTTGTTCCCTCTCTCAAGACACCCTTCACCTACAAGCAACCACAAAAATTCAGCATAAAACAATATAAGAACAACCATATAAACACACTGTTATATTCACAAGAACAAATCTCAATCACCAACCGCTCTCAAACCCAGCCGGCACAACCGTCGCAAACCTGAAACGCATTTCCTCCAAACCAGACCCTCTCAATTTCGCTCCTCAAGACCAACTTCCCTAACATGTACCTGCTCCGCCGCCACACCTTAAACCCAGAACCACCTTGGAAGAGTGAAAATCGCACAAAGCAGAACAGCGAGAGATTGAAAGAGATTGAGATAACTGAGAGCGGATCTTTGGTTACCTTGAATTTCGAGTGACTTTGTCTGCCTATAGCCTTGTTGATTTTGTGTTGTTCACGTTCTCTAGGTCACCTACCATAGAAATTAGGAAAGTTTGTTCAAGGCATGTTCTGAACGAAAATGCTTTTGAGTGAGAGAGTAAACAGAGAGATACGAACGCCGAAATTGCCGTGAATCCACCGCCCAAAACCAAACCGTGACCTCAACCCTTGCCGGCCCCCTACCCTTTTCCGAATCCGCCGCACATCACCATCGAGAGCACCGAGAGAGGGAAGCTGGAAACAGAGGCGATTGAGAGAGAGACAGATGCGCGTGAGAGACGAGTGAGATCAGAAGCCATCACAACCACCGTGAACAATCACTTACCGCCGCGAGTCAGTGAGAGTCCGCAAGGGAGACGATCTGAAACTGAGAGAATCACCATTTTTTTTTCTTTTTGAACGAACCACCACCGCTGTGAAAATCTGAGAGAGACGCGAGAAACCACTCACCACCCACCGTAAATGGTTTTCGAGTCAAAGCCTTTTCTCCGCCATCCCCAAATCGGAGAGCCACCGCGAGTGAGCGAGAGTGAGAGAGAAACGTTGCGAGAGAGAGGCGGAGCGGATGAGGTGCTGTTCGTTGTTGAAGCAAGCGTGTTCTTTTTTTGGATTTGCCCCTTTCCAATTTTGTTTTTTCACATAAAAAACCTGACACGTTTATTTTCCCATTTCTTTTTTATTATTTATTACTTTTCTATGTGTGAACTAAGACCATACTGTTATCTTTACACTTCAAACCACATGACAACACCTTTTTTTTATTATTTTATTATTACTCTTTTTTCATTTTTTTAGAAATGTTATGTTGTTGTTGATGGGCTCTCTAGGCCCATGTTGATTCTGATCTTCTACTCACACCCTACTGCACACGTTGAACCCCTTCTGTTTTTCTTTATTCTTTTTTTTTATATCTTATTTTGTTTCTTATGTTTTCTTTTAAAGTTTCTAGATTTACTTTTTTAATCTTTATTTATATATTTTTTAGGGCCGATGATATGACGAAAGTCACGATAAATCGTTTCCGATTAATCGTGACCCATATGAGGCCATTGTATTTTATTTCTATTTCATATATTTATTTATTTTCTTTCCATTTAATTCATTATTTTTTCTATTTAATTTATTTAATCCATTTCATTTCTATTTTAATAATTTATTTCACTTTATTTATTAATTATTTATTTCTCGCGTCTTTACACCATATTAAACTTAATTTCAAAAATAATAATTCCTTGGTCCAACGCCAAGTTCACTCACATACACTCACACACGTAAGTCGGTCGTTTACGATCGCCATCTGCACAGTTTCTTACACTTCACAGTTTTTCAACTTAAACAAATTGTCGCACTGCGTTTGTTTGCCACCCCAGCATTCTCGATCCATACATCGAGCCATAGCCCGGTTACTAAACCCTTTACCTTGCATTCCATTTACTTTATTCGTGTTATTTTTGCAAGTAGCAGCCTTTGCCTAGTCTTAGGAGCTTGCACCTTTGTTTATATTTGTTTACGTTTTTTCAATCCAAAAGGGAAAGACTCCTGCAGTTGACTCAATGTCATAGGAAGTTTAGCAATCCCTAGTTACCTTTTTTGACCTTAGCAATTAGGTCTCCCATCCTTAGGTCCTTAGCCATTAGGTCCTTAGCTTTTTATTTTACAACTTTTTGTGACTTTCTTAAAGTCACGTGAGTGTTTGCCATAACACTTACCTTCCCCCACGAACCTTGAGCGTAACCAAGTGTTCGTTAATCCTTAGGAGAACTACGAGTGCTCTGATTCTACACCCGATACGTAGGCATCGATGCGATGTTGTGCGAGCACCATTAGAAATAAAACCTTAGTTTCCCTTAATTTTAGCAAGCAATAAACAACAATAATACAAATATTAACAAGAGGTTCCCGTAGGATACTGCGGATGCTTAGGATGCTAACACCTTCCCTAGGTATAATCAACCCCCGAACCTAGTTTCTCCTCATTTAGGGTTTTTACGATCTTTTCCCCTTTTCCCTTTGGATTAAATTAAAGTCGGTGGTGAACATAAATGTTTTGCGATTCAAGCTCACTTAATAGCTTGGTATCCGATTCTCACCGCAACACCTAACCATAGTTGGTTCTGAAATGCATGTCTCACATAAAAATGTCCTTAAAATTCATAGACTCACAGACCACAAGTTAAAAACCTTCCTACCTCCAATGTATCAAAAATTCATATCAATCATTAGGCATGTAAGTTATGACAGGTTACATCTCTAAACAAAATGTTTAAAATCGTAAATCAAATATTCCATATAGCCTCAAGAAGAAAACTATAAAACACAGACACAATCCATAACACTTAAGCAAACTTACAATCTACAATAACATTACATAAAATTAACAAATATATTTAAAATAATTACCATTAATGCCAAAGGATCTTCACTAGTGTGGTGAGATACGCAAGGCTCCTTACATGGTGGTACACATAAGATTAGACAAAACAACATTATACTCATCACATTAGCGGTTGCTTATAACAAACAAGGGTAAACCATAACCAAATCAACATCAATGCAATTAACATCAATTTCTAACCCATCAGTTAAACCTAACCTTTGAAACAACAATAGAAAGATTCGTACATACCTATTTGAATGTATCATCTTCAACATATTCAGATCCAATCCACTATCAATTCCAACTTTGTGTCCCAGAGGTTTTTTCCATCACACATTGTTATTCTACAATAACCTACATTCACAAAAAAAAACTCAAATCACAAAAATCCTACCATTTTACAAACACATACATAATGCAAACACAAAACACTTATATCAAACAAAACTATTTCGTTTCTCATCAAAATGAAGAAGATGATAACAACTTATTCCATTCTTACAACAATCCATGATTATAACCAGTTAAAGATCTGAAACAATACAAAACCAAACATGGTGTTTCTGAGTACAAAACAAACATGCATGAGCAAAACAACATAACAAAGATCAGAACATCAATGCCTTGTAACCCCATCTTCAGTGAAGAAAAAATGATGAACAAACATGGTGTTTCTGAGTAGAAAACAAGCATGCATGCGCAAAACAACATAACGAATATCAGAACATCAATGCGTTGTAACAACATCTTCAGTGAAAAAGAATCGCTGAACAAATTTTTTGATTTTCAAAAATTTGGTGATATATATATATATATATATATATATATATATATATATATATATATATATATATATAGAGAGAGAGAGAGAGAGAGAGAGAGAGAATTAGGGTTCAGATGAGAGGGAGTGTGAATTGGCGTGTGATGTTGAAAAGTAGGATTTTGTCATCAGACAAAATCAATTTTCGGACAATGCTTGCTACAGTAACCAATAAAGTGGTGCTTGCATTTAACTATGGTACTTTTTAGTTACCATTTGGTTCAGCTTCAAGTATTACAACACAATTAGTTTAAAAAATGTACACAACAAAAAATAACCATATTTTATATAAAACCGATAGTACAATTTAGTTGCAAAAAATATTATTTGGACACAAAATGCCCCTAATTTGATGAGATGGAGGGCAAAGACCTAAGGTTAAATTTGTGTTTTTCAGAACATCAAATTTTCTTATACTATAGATGGATAAAATTAACCTAATTCTCTTTATTGGATAATAATAGATATATAAAATTAAATGAGCCACTAACCCAACCAATTTAGGTCTCTCCAAATAAGAGGGATGACCCAACAATAATTACTTGCAACGATTCAATATACTTATTGAAATCACTATCAAGAATGTTATACAACACACTATAACAGATTGACATTACATGATATTAGAATACACTTCCTAAAATCACAATCACTTTTACGAAATCATTAAGATGTCGGACTAAATCTCCCTCTCCTCAAGATCATGTATTTTATGATTTAGGTTCTCGACAATACAAATTCAAAAACAATCGTAATTGTCAAAGTAATAGAAAAAAGAACACATCCTCTTAATTTATAACCATAAAATCCTAAGTACTATTCATTATAGACCTAAAGGAAGAGACTATATTTTACTCAACATAAATCAATATCAAATATCTACTAGTCCATTATTATTGATTATATTTATCAAATCTAAGCAACAATAACAATTAATTCTTATAAAATCAATACACACAATTGATTATAGCTCACAAAATATTTTTAAAATAATCAAACACTATTACATAGTGAACTTGACCCTTTTTGTAAGTGGGCATTTTCTTGATCAGTCAACATGCTCTATAAAAAAAAAAAAAAATCATCTCAATGTATTATCATTGGTTAACAAAGTTAGTGATGATCTTTCTTTCTAAAGACAAATTGCTTCCCTTAATGATTTGTATTCGAGTAGCAACCGAATTTCAATCCTTCACCCTTTCATTTCACAAAGGTCAAAGTGTTGTTTAATACAAAAGTAATCAAGTTTAGACAACACTAAATATATATTAAAAAAAACAAATGGTCACATTCCTAAGCGTGGCCATTAATAAACATAAGAAAATCATGAAAGTTGATGGAAGTATATTTCAAATATGATGGTTAAAGATTTGCTGCCTAATTAAATGTATATCTTTTCATTTACTTTTAACTATAGACTCTTTTAATTAGTATTCTATATGTGTAAAAAAATGACAATTTAGGTGTGGAAAAAATATAGGGAATATAACACCTACATATCTTATATTTCAAAATAAAACACCTAAATATTTTATTTTGAAAAAAAAATCTCAATATACCCTTTTTATTGTGTATGCTCGACCATTGGGTTGACGAGCACGTGAAAGAGGCATTGGTTATCGTGTGCCCGACCACTAGATTGACGAGCATGTGAAATTTTATTTTTCTGTTTTTTAAATTTCCTGCGAATTTATCTGCGGTTTTTGTTAATTTCCTACGAATTTAATAAAATTCGAAGAAAATTAATAAAATTCGCAAGTAAATTAATTTCTTTCAGATTTTGTTAAATCTACAGGTAAATTCGCCAGGAAATTAACAAAATTCGCAGGAAATTTTTAAAAAAAATTTCGCATGTTTGCCAACCCAGTGGTCGAGCACACGATAACCAATACCTCTTTCACGTGCTCGCCAACCCAGTGACCGAGTATACACAATAAAAGAGGTATATTGGAATATTTTTTTCAAAATAAGATATTTAGATGTTTTATTTTAAAATATAGGATATATAGGTGAAAAATCCAAATATTGGTGACAATTATTGTCATTATGTTCATAGCTTTAATTTGTGTAGTCCATAATTGAATGATTGAATTTAATGATATTTGTTTTGGCCAATAATTCCAAAACTTCTTTTCAATGTACTGTCCTTTTTTTTTATTTAAATCAAAAGATAGATGCATGCTTTTTAGTGGTCTAATAACAATCATTTATGTTATATATTCCTCATTGTCTTTATATACATATTGTTAGATGCTCTTGCCCAAATACCATAGCTAGTTATAGCAAGTTTGAAATTCTTGACAATGCTACCATTGGAATTTGAAAGTAACAGAAAATATTGAAAAGAGAAAAAGGAATATATTTCAACATTAATTGATTTGATTGTTTAGTTATGATGACACCTTTAGTTTTCTATCATTCCCTTTACTAGAAAGTAAAATAATTCTACTCAATAAAATTCAATTTCCTTTGCCCTTTGGCATCTCCCTCTTTATAATTTTCTTTGATTTTATAAGTAATGTTGACATTCACTTTTTAAGTGAGGTCTGACAATTTACTACCTATGGAATATACATGTGCATGCGTTGTTTACTTATTATTATTTTTTTATAATATTTTATTATGTTTACTCATAATGAATCATTATACTATGCAATGACACAAGTTAATTAAATTCATGAATAATTAGCCCCCTTGCACGAGAGGATAGTTCTTGTTAAACAAGGGTGGATACTTGGCATTTATAACATGATAATCCAATAAAATGTATAAGAGAAATAATCTAGGATAAAACGAGTAGAAAGAAAAATCTTTCATATTTAGAAAAATGAGCAAAATGACAAAGGATAGAGAATATATGTAGGTCCTAAACATTTTTAGTTGTCTCCACTTTTGTAATGAAAAGAGGAGGAAATCACATGTTTCCACATTTGTCCATGAAGTTGAGAAGTCTTTGTTATGATAACTCATATATAGGGTTGCATATTACTGATTTTTTAAAAAAAGAAGAAAAAGAAGAGAGAGAGAGAGAGAAAACTATAAAAAAGGATTAAAATTTTTCATTATAAAATATATTAATAAAAGTATTTTAAAATATTTTGAATTTATATTTAATTTTTATATTTTCTCTTATACTCTTACATTAAAATGTTGTGATGATTTAAATATTTTGGATGTAGTGTGGGAGTATTGAGATTTTGAATGGTTGAGAGTAGGCAATGTCTCCCTTGTTCAGGGAGATGATAATATTTTCTAAAAATGGAGAAGTGTGTCGTAGTGATATTCCTACTATCAAGGAAAATGATGGGCTATTGCTAACAGATTAGCACATATGCATTGGTTCACATTGATACAAAGTGTGTTGTGAGATTATGTGGGTAGCCGAAGAGCTTTTAGCTAACTTGAAAATTGTACCATAAGTTTTCAACCCAATTCTTTATCATGTCGAAATTCTTTGAGTGATTTAACCTCAAGTGAAGTATACTCTTCTTTAGGTGGAATATAATAGGTTTTGAACTATGATTATCGATGAAGACTATGTGAAAGTTCTTGGAATGGTGTAACTTCAAATGAAGATTGTTATTTTGAACTATGATTGTCGGTGAAGACAATGGAAGTTGATGTATTAATTTCAAAAAAGGTGAAGATTGTTGGCGTTGGTTGAAAATATACATCTTGAAGAAGTCTCACATTGCTTAGTTTTGTAAAAAAAAAAGGAGATTCAAAGGTTATAAAATGGATTCTAGTTCTTCATTACAAAGGGAATCAGCAAGAAATACTTTAAGTTTGTATTTTATTTTTACATTTTCTATTATACTCTTGTGTTAGAGTGTATATAAACTATATTCGACAGTGTCGAATACAATATGAAATTGTTGAAGTATGCTAGCAGTATTCGACATGGTTGAATACATCATGTTGTAATCAAAATGAGGTAGTATGTATTCGACTGAGTCGAATACATAGTGTAATATTCACGTATGTTAGGTGCCTATAAATAGGCATGTGATGATGTAAAATTACAAGTGTTGCATAACAACTTTCTCTCTTTTCATAATATAATCATATTCATATTACTCTCTATTCTTTATTCTCAAGTAACCTATTTGTTCAAACAAATTGGTATCAACGAGCCTGATTGGGATTCAGTGATTCTGTAATAGAGAACGGTAACATAACATCAATGCAATTTCTTACAAATCTATCTGTTTTCATAGTTAAAATTTTTGAGAGGTGGGTTACACAAATGAAGGTCATCTTTAGATTTCAAGATGTGTCTGAAATTGTGTATGATGGAGTACATACATTGGAAGCGAATGCAAGTGATGTTCAGAAGGTTCTGCAGAAGGAAAAAAGAAAGAAAGATGGGAAGACTCTTTTCTTGATCCATCAATGTGTGGATCCTAGTGTGTTCAAGAAGATCATTGAAGAAGAGATGTCCAAGGAAGTGTGGGACAAGTTAAAGAACTTGTATGCCAGAGATCAGAAGTGAAGAGAGTGATGTTGTAGAGGCTGATAAACAAGTTTGAAATAACACATATGAAACAAGATGAATTTTTGCTGACTTCCTTTCAAGATTAGTGTTACTCGCCAACTAGATGAAGGTGTATGGTGAATCAATCAATGATTTGCAAAAGACCGAGAAAATGTTGAGATATTTAACTATAAGCTTTGATTACATTGTAGTGTCGATAGAATAATCCAAGAACCTAGATGAGATGAAGTTAGAAGAACTTAAAGCTTCATTAGAGGCTCATGATATAAGATTGAAGCAAAGAATCTTAGAAAGGGAGAAAATGGCTGAACAAACACTAGAATCAAATTTCATCAAGAATTCTTGAAAGGGAAAAGAGAAACAGAGGAGAAATCAAATTGTAGCTGAGAATTCGAGCAAGATTTCAAGGAATCACAATGATTCAACAAAGAAATACATGATCAACAAGTATGCGAGGAAGAAAGTTGACATGAAGGAGGTGCAATGCTACAATTGTCTAGGATTATGTCATTATGGACGAGATTGCCGAAGAAAGAAGGAATCGAGAGCAACAGATAATGAAGAAGTGTGATATGCATATACTGAAGAAAAAGACTCTAATGATGTGCTATTCATGGCCAATACTCATTCAAAGGATGAAAAAGCCAATATGTGATATATAAGTATTGTAAGAAGCACTTTTCATTTTGAAAACATAACTAAAAAAAGTTTTAAAACTAGGAGGATGATCAACATACAAGTATTTATGAATAAAATTGTTTAAGAACATATTTTTTTGCATTCATTTGGGTAATTTTAAGAATTATAATGCACGAGAAGGATAAAATCTTCCTTATGGGTTCTAATGGAGCTACAAGGGCATACGTTTCATCGAAATCTATGTCTTCCTATTGATTGTAACCTTATGCAATGAGTCTTGTTTTATTTCTCAAAACATTTTCAATAGAATCAAGCTTGTTGAAATAGTTCCACTTATGTTTCAATCACTAGATGCCGAAGCTTTGGGAACAAGCTCTCAAGCATTGTTTCTTTCAAATTGATTTAATTCTTATTGCATAGAAAAATAACAATGTTCATCGTTGATAGCTTCATTAATTCCCTTTGGCTTAATTTGTGAAACAAAATCCACAGAATTACATACCTTGTTACGGAGGTATGAAGTGATAACTCCCTTAGAAATATCTCTTGTTTCATAGGATGATCTTTGGCATTTCTTCATTCCTTCGAAAGATCTTAATGATCTATAGGATTTTCTTCACTAATAATTTGATATTGAACTTTATGTTGATCTTGATCATGTTCTACTTATTGATATTTATCTTCTACCTCTAGAGTTGAATTTTCCAAGATACCTGCACAATCAACAATCTCTACTTCTACCTACTAGGGGTTAGTTCAACAAAGGTAATATGCATGAGTTCTTCTATAGTTATGATATTTTCGAAGAATTTTTAAAAATATTTTACTTTAAGGTTTTTAAATACCAAGCATATAGAAGAATTAAATATACTTTATTAACTTTGTTACACAAATTACTTAATGCAAAGTAACTTGTGCTATAAAGCCTTATTCAATTAGAACAACTCAAAGGTAAGATTACATGTCTTACTAAAAATCCAAGATTAAATGATTTTGTCTTGTTGTTATTATGCAGATAAATTTCTTTCCTTATAGGAGGGAAACAAGAGAACATATCTATTTCTTCAGCCGTATGACTTGAGGAGCCACATTCGATATGATCTTTTGAATTCAAGTATTCAAGCATATCCGCATCATAATTTGACTTTTCGACCTTTGGTACCCAAAATATTTTTGGGTCCTTTGATGTTAATGGAATATATATTCTGAGCAGACATGTTTTTCTTTTTACATTCACAATACTCTTTATAAAAATGCAAGGTAAGATATCCTTATTTTCTTTCATGACTCTTTTTGATACAACAAAAAATGGCAACATGGC
This sequence comes from Lathyrus aphaca, assembly GCA_963966055.1. Lineage (NCBI taxonomy): Eukaryota > Viridiplantae > Streptophyta > Magnoliopsida > Fabales > Fabaceae > Lathyrus > Lathyrus aphaca. The sequence goes on from OZ014522.1 coordinate 518,024,662, forward strand.
CGTCTTTATTAAAATAATTGCATTTTAGGTTTTTGTATTTATATGTTGGTTGGGTGTTGGAAATATTGCTAAAGATTTTACTATTGTTCTTAGGTTCATAAACAAGACAAACCTAATTGTTAGGTATTTGATTGGCTGCATTTTAGCTAAAACAAGTTTACAACAAGATGTTGCGTAAGATGTACTGACATGGTTGCTCAGACATCAATACATATGTGGTTATAATACTTGAAAAATGATGAGCAAGATGTTGAAACATATTCAACTGTCATGATAGTATTACTGTCATGTGTTATAGACAGATGTCGAAGACAAATGTCATGATATATTGGTCCAATACAACAATTCTTGCTATTATGTGTTTTTTTAGAACAGATTTCGAAGACAATGTTATGACATATATGTATGGTACAACAGGCGCTGCTATTTTATATCTCTTGACAAATATGATTTTATTTGATGATAATCTTTTGGATATGCTACATCATTATGAGCATGTCAAGGAGATTTATTAAGAATAAAGTGCATATTTAAATGAGACTTTATTAAAAGGACCTTGGAGACAATTTAGGAAACAAATGATTGAAGACCTATTTTCTTGGAGGTTAATTTGCAAACTTTGTGCAGCCTTTTTACTGCTGTTTTAAAGTCCCAAATCCAGTTGGGAAATAAGTTATAAATAGAAACATTGTAGCCTGATTTTATTAACAAGCTGTGAATAGAAAAGATGCAAACATTATGGATTTATTTGTGAACCACTCTCCAGGAGAGTTGGTATTTTTGAGCCACTCTTTTATCATTTTGATATTAAGGTTGGACTGTCATTGATTTGTATGTTGTCCACTCTAAGTTTGTAAACACAAGTGTATTATTCTTGATTGAAGCTTTTAAGCAAGATTAAGTTTTGTCTTGGAAGAGTGTTCTTCTTTCTTTGTAAGGTTCTGTTATTATCACAGTGTGTGATTGATGGGGAATGAGAGGTGTCTCTTATCTAAGAGTTCTTAGATACAAATTACATTGGGTAGTTATTAAGTGAAGAGTGTAAACTGTGTGGTTTAACTCTGAATTGATACTACTGATAGTGGATTTCCTTCCTGGCTTGGTAGCTCCCAGAGTAGGTATGTTTGCACCGAACTGGGTTAACAATTCTTGTGTGTTATTTATATTTTTCAGTACTATTATTGTTATATGCATTATCTTGTTGTTTTTGTCAGACCGGATGTCTCAACATCCTGTAGGACATCTGAGATCTGTCATACCAGAATTTCAATTGGTATCAGAGCAGGCATCCTGGTCTGTTTCTCGATGAGATTCAAGGGGGATACTTTCTGGATCATGGTAAAGGTATAAGGATGTTATACTGAAAAGATGTTTGAACGTGATAGGTTCTTATTGGTGTTTGAATGGTCCTTAGAAGTGGAGGATGGACTATTTGTAACAACGTGTGTGTTGGACCTCTCTGTTGTGTTATCAGTCCTGGAACGTTGGTGGTGAATGGATGTGTAGTTATGATGTCAGATAAACTGTCCTGACATTTATGTGTGCTTGATGTGTAGTTGTGAAGTCAGACAAATTTTCCTGACATTTATGTGTGTTTGTTGTGTGGTTGTGACGTCAGACAAAATGTCTTAACATTTTGATTCAAAGAATTCTATATCTGAAGAGGGCTTGTGTTTTGTTTTCTGTGAGGTTGAGTTTCTACTTTTGTTCTACTGCATGTGTCTCTAATATGTTTTGAAGTTATACCAAGTTTGTGTGTAACTTGGGATGGATGCACTGTGTTTTGGTAGTGTTCTGGTTATTCTTGTGGTATGGGGGGTTATATCTGGATTATTTGATGTATGTAACTACTTAGGGGGAGCATGATAGTTTATCATGCTTGTGTTGTTGTTGATTCTGTTGTTCCGCCGCATGTGCTCTGATGTGTGGGGGTTTTCCCTTGAGGGGAGAACTAATTGTGTATGATAGGGGGAGTACTATAATTTGTCTGATAGTACAAGATTTTGAGATAGATGTGTTATTCAAAGGTTTTTTTAGCCAAAATTTACCAAAGGGGGAGAATGGTAGGTCTTTAATTGGTTGTATTTTGGCTAAAACAAGTTTACAGAAAGATGTTGGGTAAGATTTCCTTACATGGTTGTTCAGACATCAGTACATATGTGGTTATAATACTTGGAAGATGATAAGCAAGATATTGAAACATAATCAACTGTCATGACAATATTATTGTCATGTGTTACAGACAAATGTCGAAGAAAAATGTCATGACATCTTGGTCCAGTACAACAATTCTTGTTGTTATGTGTTTTTTTAGAACAGATGTCAAAGACAATGTCATGACATATTTGTCTGGTACAACAGGCATTGCTATTTTATATCTCTTGACAAATATGGTTTTATTTGATAAGAATCTTTTGGATATGCTACATCATTATGAGCAGGTCAAGGAGATTTATTAAGAATAAAATGAAGATTTAAATGAGACTTTATTAAAAGGATCTTGGAGATAATTTTGGAAACAAATGATTGAAGACATATTTTCTTGGAGGTTAATTTGTAGACTTTGTGCAACCTTGTTACTATTCTTTTGAAGGCCCAAATGCAGTTGGGAAATATGTTATAAATAGAAGCCTTGTAATCTAGTTTCATTAACAAGCCGTGAATAGAAACGATGTAAATAATATGGCTTTGTTTGTGAAGCACTCTCTAGGAGAGTTGGTATTTGTGAGCCACCCTTTTATGATTCTGATATTAGGGTTGGATTGTCATTGAGTTGTATGTTATCCACTCTAAGCTTTTAAGCACGAGTGTATTGTTCTTGATTGAAGCTTTTAAGCAAGATCAAGTTTTGTCTTGGAAGAATTTTCTTCTTTCTTTGTAAGGTTATATTATTATCACAGTGTGTGATTTAGGGGGAGTGAGAGGTTTATCTTATCTAAGAGTTCTTAGATAGAAATTTCATTGGGTAGTGATTAAGTGAAGAGTGTAAACTGGGTGGTTTAACTCTGAATTGATACTACTAATAGTGGATTTCCTTCCTGGCTTGGTAGCCCCCAGAGTAGGTGTGGTTGCACCAAAATGGGTTAACAATCCTTGTATTCATTTATTTTATGCAAATATATTTGTGTTCATGTCATTATGTTAAGTGCATAGATCAATTGTTCAGACATCTTACAAGACATTTGTAATCTGCTATACTAGAATTTCACTAATTGTAAGACACCATTTGGTTACCTAACAAAATAATCAATTTCTCTTTACCTTTAATGAATTTATCAAGTGGATTTTGAAGATCATCAATTTTATTTTTCAAAATGTCACATTGATCCTACTTGATAGATTCATCTATGACTTTGTGTGATGAGGAAAATTGTTAAATTAGATTATCTTATCTCTCTTTCAAACTTTCTATTTCTTCCTATACATTTTTATTTTTCAATTTGAGAAAATAAATAATGTCTTTGGAGGATGCGATAATTTGTTCTACTTTACTTGTTTCTTTGGTAACTTTCTGCAAATGAGAAATAAGTCTTAATAAGTGAATTAAGAGGTTACCTTATCCTCTTCATAATTTTCTATGAGACACATATTTTCTTCTTCCTTATCATTATTGTTATCCCAAAATATGTAGGATTTCTTAAATTCTTTTTTGTGGTTTAATGGATCATCTATGATTCTGGTTTCTTTTATGGGTTTGAAGTCAATTTGGTCTTTTGTGCCCTTCCTTTCTGCATTGGTGACATGTGGGAATGAAAGAGGATCTTTATTCATTTTTATCTTGGAAATTTTTTTTCTTTCCTTAGGAACTCTTTGAATTTCTGAAACATGAGTTTCATGTATTTATTAATCTTGCTTTGTCAGTCTTCATCTTCTGAGCTATCTAGAGAGTTAGGAAGGTGACACCAGAGAGTTATCCAGGTTTGACCAAACATTGGCCTACTTTTGTCCCTAAGAGTTCTTATTGAGATTAAACTATAATTTTGAGCTTTTGCAGATTATGCCCACGAACCCTTGATACACGTGAATCAAGATATTTTACATTGGATTATCCCCTAACCAAAAGAGAGATTTTGCATGGGATGAACCCACGAACCAGGTAAAGGTTTCACCAGCTGATCTCAATAAATGAAGAGAACTTTTACGGGCTGAGTTCTATAACTAAAACAGAGATTTTTATGGTTGATCTCAAGAACCAAACTTAATCCTTCAAGAATATCACACTCTTGAAAATAATAATAGTGGGATGACCCAAATACAACTTTTTTCTCATAATCTGTTTTCACTCACAAGGTATTAAGACAACTTTAGTAAAAAGAAAATATTCAAAAAGACAAAAGAGAGATATAAAAAGTAAATAATTAGGAAAACTCTAAAATTGGGTGTAGTAAAAAGAGTGGAGAGGCCTCCTTTATATACAAGAAAACTTGGCTAAAAAAGGAAACAGTCAATAGGCCGATTAATTTACAAAAACAATATAATTGATTAGATACTTAAAATAATAGATTATTATGGCCCAAAATGGAAGGTTTTGATACATAATCATTATCAATCATTAATAGATGGTCACAATCAATTATAGACTCAATTAGGCATTATCTAGTCGATTAAGTCCAAGATCTAATCAATTTGACAATTAGAAAAAGTCCATTTAATCAATTAGGGTTAGGATGTAATTGATTAGACAACTAGAAAAGTCCCCTAATCTAGAAAATAGTCCCCTAATCCACTAGTTAGGCCTTGAAAACATATTTAATTGATTTTGTTAAGTAAATAGAGGCCTTCAAATTATTTTATGTTTGTAGGTGTGTGTGCGTGTTTCCTTGGTATCTTAGAATTTACTCTCATATTTTCATAAGACTCCGGTCACTAAGACATACACGACCAAACAAGCTTTCACAAATCTGAAGTTTTCAAGTTCCTTTTCCAGATACATAAGTCATATAAGCACTTCACTAGAAACTTGAATATCCTATGTTTGACCTAACATCTATTAGCTAAAGTCCTTTCGATAACCATAAAACTTCCATGTAAACTTAAAAGACTTTCAGCTCGATCCCCCTCAGCTAAGGATAATAATAATTGGTCTCTAGATGATGTTCCCCTTAACATTTTTCCTCTCAATATGGTTCTTCCTAATATTAACCAAATTTATTCCCGTGAACCTAATAACCCTAGTTACGTTGTGTGAGTTAGTCTGGTGAACCAGAATATAAATAAGAAAAGTAAGTTCAAATATAATGTTTTTAATGAGACTGATAAACTGAATCAAACCATTGAAATGTTAAATGATTATGATGATCCACCCAACAAGAATGTTATAGAGAAGATTCTGAGTGTTGAAACAAGATATATTAAACTCTTGCCCCCATTAATGTTGACCTTAAATTTACTTGTGAAAATGTTATAAAAAAGGATAGTGTAGATAATTGTAAAAATATGATGTGGAAGTCAATCACGATTTTGGTACTGATGTCAATGACATGGATGGTGTCATTGAAAAGGATGATGGTGTGGAATTATGTCGGGATGTTAGTATTGATGTTAATGACATGAATGGTGTCATTGAGAAGTATAATGAGACTAAAAAATTTATGAATGAAGATGTCAAAAATAATGTTACTAACAATACCAATGACACTCTAGATATAGTTGAGCTAACTACAAAAAGAGTGAATAAGTTGAATGGTGGGTAAAACCTTCCTTAATTTATTTTTGTTGTTCCCTTGGAGTGTCTCTTTTTACTTTTAAGAGAACTTGGCCAAGTATAAGTTTGTATTCTATAGTAGAATTGCTCATGAAATGGAACTATTCTATGCATATAAAAATGCAAGGAGATTATGGAACTTCTCAATGATTCTTAGGTTTTAAAAACTATGTTGAATGTTGGACCATTATATCTAAAACTGGTTAAGGAATTTATTGTTAATTTTCCCAAAGGATTCATTGATATTGGTAATGGTGTGTATAGAAAGGTTCATGTTAGGGGTCATTGCTTTTCATTTTCCCATGAAGTCATGAATGAATATCTTGGTAGAGGAAGACTAATCACAATTGAATGAATTTCATCCTTAAAGATAATTCCAAGAGATATCACACATAATGCATATGAAGACTGACCTTCAAAAGGTTTATTGGTTTCCCTAAATTTGACTGTAAAATAGGGGTTCCCTAAATTTGACCGTAGAAAATTGTTCTCCCTCCTCCCACAAATGAGGTTTTACCCCAAGTCTTGTTGGGCTTCTATTTCATATAGGTATTAGTGTTTCCTTTGATTTTAGGGAGTGTGTATTTGAGCAAGTGGTTAAACATGTTAAATCACATGCTATTAAAATCCAAATTGGATTTACCTCCATGATTTATGGTATTTTAAGTGATTAGAAGAATGACCTCATTTATACCGAATATGATTGGAGATAATCCTGAGGTGCTGAACTTTAATTATAAATGGTTTGTTTAGAAATATCTCCTTGACATCTTTCTTCCCAATGTTACTACTTTTGACGAGGCTGGTCTGGATGAAGATATGCTAGAAGTCACTCCCTTGTCTAGATCTGTGAGGGTGAGGTTCACCAACATCCACGATAAACGAAATCCATGGATACATGTTGCTCTTGTGGTCATTAGGGAGGCTCCGCCTCGCCCATTCAACTGTGAAAACCTATCTTTTCAATCCTCATAGGGGCTTACATAAGGTTCCAGCAGATGTCTACCTTGTAGATCACAGAGTATTATCCATCCATTATTGGAAATAATCTCTATGTTGAAAAAGGAAAATAACAACCAAATAGTACGAGGGTTCCCAAGTAACACCAGATTATCTAGAAAACCCTTATCATGCCTCATACATTGGGAGTAATCATATGTTATTTCTGAACAAGGTTCCAATATAACACCCTCTTCATGCCTTATATTGGAAAACACAATTCCCTAACGACACCTGCTGATCATGTCAGAGTTAAAGTATAGAGACACAATGTCTCAAACATGAACTTGATTGGTGTTTTTTCTAAACATTAGCTTCAAACGAGAGGAAGTGGGGAAAAGAAGGAGTGTGAGCATTTTTACCCTAAGAGAAACAACGAAGGTCACAATATTTTTTTCTTTTCTCCTCCATAAGATTTCCTTGGCCTATGTATTTTTTTGAGGAAGCAAAAGTAGAGAATCAGAAGGAAAAGTGAAAAAGATTTCCCTGGGCAGTAAGGGTTTTCATTGGTTCGAGAAAATATGAAGCAAACCGGAATTCAAACCAAATAATGATGTTTTTAGTTTGGAAAAACCCGAACAAAACCAATGAAACTCAATGTTAATTGATTTGCGCAACATGTTTCCAAAATTCTACCCGCGATCCCGTCTACCTGAACCAACCATATTAAGTCATATAATTTATATAATTATTATCCTGAAAACTAGTATAAGATATTCCACTTCAAGAAGAAAAAAATGAAACCCCATTTGTGACATTCATAATCTACACGGAGAAACGAAAAAATTAGAAATTTTATATATTATGGAAAATTATTTGATGTAAATTAAATATTTTCTTAAAACATTTTTGCACTTTTGCTTCTAATGTATCTGATCAATCCAACCCAAACTAACCATGTGTTTTCCAATTTGGTCCACTGTGTGCTTTATCTAGCAAATGTGCAAATTCAATTCAAACCAATCCATATATTTTTAATCGATTTGGGAATTATATTCTTTCAAAACCAAACCAAACCATCATGCGAACACAACTTGCCTATGCAATGTATCAGTTTCTTTTATAGAAGTCCAATGGCACAATAAATACTTTTACTAAATGGAGTAACTTCCGCGAGGAGTGAAAAATTTCTCACACATAGAGGATGCATGTAAGAAAAAGATGGGATATTAGTTTTTCGAGGAAAAGCATCATTAGTTGCATTAAATGATGCCCATACCCTCTCCACTAAGAAGTAAAGCTTTCATAATTGACTGGTATTTTAACGTCTTTAAGGCCAATCAAGTGAAGCTTGACATCTGGAACTAATGTTTGGCTATCCAGGAACCATCTGGAAAAAAAGTTATTACTCATTCCCGACTAGAGGGTTCACATTCCAGGGTAGTGGCATCCTTATTTGAGGGATTTTCCCCATTGGAGAGGGACTCACCTTCATTAAAAAGGATGCCTTCAGCTGAGGAACTCACATTCATTAAAGAATACACCTTCAACTAAGGGACCCACCCCTTTGGTTGAGGTACCCACCTTCACAAAAAAGGATACCTCCAACTGAGGGGCTCGCCCCTTTATTGATGGACTCACCCTTTTGTAGAAGGACTTACCTCCAACCACAAAGCTCAATCCATGGGAAGTCTGCAAACACTTCGCCCTTTACAACGCCTCATATTTAAGGGATTGTGTAGTGATATATTTGTGAGAACTCCATATAAGGGCGACATGCGGGGCCTCTCCCCACGAGGCATCACCTAGGAAGGACCTTTGTGTCATGGGGACCTCGTCTTAAGGAAAGATGTCTACAATACCGTTATACTTGCACTAACCACCTCGACAAAGTCACACCACGACTCTCTAGAAAGTAGACAAACAACAATCTCCTCCAGCCTTTGGTGGAGTGATTGCCATATTTTAGGATTTCCTGAAGCCTAGGCCCAATGGTCCCTATATATACATATTCCTTAAAAAGAAGAAATGAAAAAAATCTTATACTAGTAACTCAACAAAACACTTATACACAGAACTAGCCCTATCTTACCACCATAAACATCACCATATATGGTCTTCCACCACTGTGAATAATCTCTAATCACCCTTAACTACAAATGCATATGAGCATCTCCTACACATGTAGGAATACCACACACTCATGTACTTTATGAAAAGTACATTAATTAATTATTATTTAGTTATTTAATTGATATGAGCTAAAACATGAGTGAATGTCTAATTGCTCATTATGAAATGATGAGAACTCTAATGGACCATTACCTATATATGAACTATGGTTCAAAATAGAATGATATGACAAACAATATACTAATTTCCCTATTTAAATAGCACAAAAGCATTAGGAGTACCCACAAGCCAGCCAACGGGTGCACGCAGTGGAAGATCTTGAGGAAAAAAATTTAGAGTGCCAAAAGATAAAAAAAATATAAAATTTGGTTCATAAAATTGTTATAAATGGTTAATTGATGTTGTGCCTAATTTTATATTTAAATTATCTTAAGGACAATGACTCTACTCCTAATAAGAACAATTTTTTTCTTAAAGAAATATAATATCGGTGGAATTAGGAGTCGAATTCTTATCTTAATGTGAAAAAATTGACATTTATAACTCGGTCATATAAAGATAAAGGGGTGTAATGACTCTCTCCTGCCTTTATTAAGATCTATCGTGATTGCCGCTACTGTTTATATGTTTTTTTTTTGTTGTTTATGATCCATCAAGGTATTTTGATAATCATTGATTAATCAATATGTCATAAATTATAATTTATATGTATATTTACATATTTATTTTACTCTAAAGTATGATTATATAATTATAACTTTTGTTATCAAGCAAGCATGTCTAATGACTAATTATTAGAATAATTCCATCCGTTACACCTCACACATCTCTCATCATCTCACATGAAGAAATCAAAATCTGTTAAATTGCTTGGCTACCACTAAGGATGTGCATTTTCTAGGATCACTCATATTTATATAGAAGACAAAACTTGCACAGACAAACTTGTCAATTTTAGCCTTAAAATTTCAATTGTCCAATGGTGGGATTCCTTTTCCTATTTTCTTTCTTTGGAATTTTTAGGAAATAGGCATAGTTACCTACCATAGTTTTTGTTTGGTCACATTTCTTTTGAGCTCATAATTATATCCTTTTTTTTTTTTTGGAAGAGACTCTATCTTATATTTTTGTGGTTGTTGCATTTAATTTACCAGCTGAATGAGTTTTACGAAAGTTAACTTTTTAATTAATCACTTTAAAATAATAAAAACTCAAATAAGACAATCTTGTCATTCATAAAGTTTTTGTACTAATTAAGCAATTTCTCAATTACTTATTGTTGTATTTATGTCTAAATGAATGACATGTGACTAATTATTAGATAATTATTGAGAATGAGAGTTAGAGCCAGCCAGATAGATAGAGAACTTGCTTTACTTAACTTTATGACAAATCAAATCAGTTGACACAATGAAGGAAAATCACAAAGAAGGAAATTCATAAACAGGTTAGTGTGAAGGGAGGGTTAATTTCCTATTTTGACTAATTTAGCTTAAATATAATTTTTATAATCCAACACTTTAATAATAAAAAAGTTAATATTATTAAATTAAATCAATTGATAAAGCATAAATTCAAACCCACATCATCATTGATTCAAATACATATTTCTGTAATAAAATATTTATATATAATTAATAACAGAATTGTAATATAAATATCTCTGTATTGTTATCAACTGAACTGTCTTATAGAAATAATTTAAATTAAATTTGATTGATTGTTATGAAAAGATGAATTGATGATGAGAAAGAAATGAGATATCCTCAAAGTAAGCCGTTGAATTTCTGTTATAAATTAGTAGGACCCAAGAGGAGCACATGGGGCCAATATGTTTTGGTTGTATTAGGACAAGATTAGGGGAGAGCACCTTTGGGTGGGTACCCCATTGTTGGGTCAACTAGAGCATATTTCCCCACCTAATGTACAGGAGGATACCCTAAGCTAGACAATGTTGTTCCCATGTGCACAAATTTAAGAGCAACATTCCAAAACGACAACCTCTTTTGTGTTGCTCTTTCTCTTCCACTCTCATTCTTATAATATCATCCTTTTGACATCAAGGAAGGAATCAGCTAGGTATAAGAACAACACCACAAGATCTTCCACATTCTATCTGTTAAATCATCTTAATTGCTTCTCAACCCTCAAAAGATTATTGTAATATAAAAATATATTTAAAAAGAGTGAGACAAAAATACAAAAATAAATTTTAAAAATATTTTAAGCAAAAATATGAATTATATATTTAATCATATTTTTCATTCGATCCAAGGATATGGGTTCTTTATATGTTTTGCATGATCTTCCACGTAAAAAAATGAGGGTGTTATTGTTGAATTATAGTCACATGTTTAACTACGCAATTTGAGTTAGAGAAAATTGACGGTAGAATCAATTTTGACTTGTGAAAAATTCAAGATAAAAATGTGTTGATACAATCAGGATTACATAAGGTGTTGGTTAGTACACATGCGTTGATTGACAATTATGCAATGTGTGTTGTGACATATTTCGATGGTTAAAGAACTTTATGTCAACATGGAGGTTACACCAAAATTTTGCAGTCTGATTTTTTACATGTGAAAACTCCATGAGTGGTTTAACTTCAAATGAATATATTCTGGATGGTAGAGTATGATTGTTTTTGAACCATGATCAACAATAGAGAAAATGTGAAAATTATTGGAGTGGTTTAGCTTTAAGAGATTATAATCTTCTGATGGAGTATGATAGTTTTGAACTATGATTGTCAATTAAGATAATGTTAAAATTATCAAAATAATGTAACTTCAAGTGATTATACTCGTTATGATTGAGTACAATAATTCTTTTGAACTATGATTTTCGATGAAGATAATGTGAAATTTGTTGGAGTGGTGTAATTTAAAGTGATTATACTATTTATGGCGAAGTATGACATTTCTTTTAAATTATGATTGTCGGTGAAGAGAACACACACACACACACACACACACACACACACACACACACACACACACACACACATATATATATATATATATATATATATATATATATATATATATATATATATATATATATATATATTATTTTTAATTATAATGGATATTATTGGTGTTTGTCAAAAAATATACATATTTAAAAAGTCTCACATTGAATGATTTAGGGTAGTCTATGCCTTGTAACAATTTTCACATAATTACAGCTAATATTGTTGGTGTTTGTTAAAAAATTTAATGTTGTCTTTGCTTAATTATTTCTTATATCTTTGATTAAATTGATCCTTTTGGCACGAAATTTGGCGGTGTCTTTGTTTTTTGGCATAATTAGTCTCGGGGTCCCATAACTTAATTATTGATTTCGCTTTAGTCCCGTAACAAAAAATCGTTTCAAAATAGTACCATAATATTTGTTTCGTCAACACAATAAATCCTTTCTGTTAGTTTCAGGCTACATCCGTTAGTTTTAGCCACGTCTGATTGCCAGCCAAGTGCCATGTCATAAAATAAGGTAACGTAGGTGTTTATAAGGTGTGTTGTGTGCCTCCCTTCATGGCTTGTTATCCATTGTTAGGGTTTCACTAAAGCTTGCATTTTCTTCAAGACAACTTCCTAAATCTTCAACCTTCTTCTTTCGTTTTCCTTTTTCTTTCATTTTCCTTCTTCTTTCGTTTTCCTTCGTGTTTTCCATGTCTAAATTTTCAAGCTCTGATTCAGTCGAAACATCTGGCTCAGTAATTCACAGAAACAAGTGTAAGGTATGCTTTTGCCAAGATGATTGTGTTCTGCGTACTGTAGGTGACATGAATAGTGTGAATTTTGGAAAAAAGTTATGGGGATGAAGAAATTTCAGAAATAATGTGAACAAAGGATGCAATTTCTTCAAGTGGTTCGACGACGACATTATCGATGAAAGAGATTTGAAGATCCAGAGGCAAAAGAAGAAGATATACAAGTTGAAGGTGGAGATAATGAACATTAGGGGATGGTTGAAATTGTGTGTAATTTTTGGGATATTTAGTCTATTGTGTAATGTCATCTTTTTAAAAAATTTGTTTTAGGTTGGTTATGTTTGAACTAGTTGAAATGTATCAGTTTTGTACAAGTTTGATTATCAATGAAGTTTATCAGTTTTTGGCATTAGTTGAATTGTGTAAATTTGATGGGTGCTGCATAATATTTGATGGGTGCTGCATAATGTTTAGTCTAATAGTTGAATTGTATTAGTTGAATTGTGTAAATTTGTCATATTAGTTTGATTTACAAGTTTGATTATCAATGAAACCAAAGTAGCAGCAAAATTAGTTGAATTATGCATATTACAGAAAAAGTAGTCTAATATGCATATTAGTTGAATTATGCATATTACAAGTTTGATGGGTACTGCATTAGTGTTACATAAAAAGTAGCAGCAAAATTAGTTGAATTATGTATATTACAGAAAAAGTAGTCTAATATGCATATTAGTTGAATTATGCATATTACAAGTTTGATGGGTACTGCATTAGTGTTACAGAAATAGTAGCAGCAAAATTATTTGTTACCAAAGTAGCAAAGCAACAACAAAAGAGGCTTTATAACCAAAAAGGATTTTTGTAACCAAAGTAGCAGCAAGTACAATTACATGCCCAAGTACAAGTAGAATTAGCAGATATATCAGTAAGTACAATTACATAACCAAAAGTGGCATTATATGCCCAAATACAATTACATAACCAAAAGTGGCATTATATGCCCAAGTACAATTACTCCAGTAGATATATTACACTAAATTAAACATAAAATCTAGGGTTGGCTAGAAGTAGGCTTGAGTCCCCTTTGAAGTCTTTTCCTCTTTTTGGATCCATGTGGTGTTGGTTATGTAGAGACAGTTGGAGTAGGATCCATAGGTGGTGATGGTGCAGCAGTTGGTGTATGATCAGCAGGTTGTGTTGGTGCAGGAGTTGGTGTAGGATCAATAGTTGGTGTATTAGCAGCAGTTGGAGTAGCCTCAGCATTTATTGTAGCATTTGTTGTTGGAAACTTGCAGGTTGCTTTGTTATGACCATCCTTATGGCACCTGCTGCACTTAATACCAAACTTTGCCCTTTTAAGTTGAGTAGCACTCCTTACTTGTTCACTAGCCTCTTTGTTTCTTTTCTTCTTTGGCCTACCAGGATGCCTTTTGATAGGGGGTGACTGGAGGTCAACAACATCTGTCTTGGTCCAAAGTGATTGTCCATTGACTGGATAAATCACTGGTGCATAACAAGCCTCATAACACTCCTTTTTGTAGTAATCAAACACAAATTCATCTACTTCTAACCTTTGATCCTTCATACATGCTATGGCATGACAACAGGGTAATCCAATCAACATCCATCTTCTACATGAGCACTCCTTCTTTGACAGATGAACATAATACTTTTCTTCAATAACATATGTATGCCTTACCTCATATTCTACTTCTCTGGCACACCTAATACCAATACAGACATGTTAACACAATGTATACCTAACAATCTACTTATCATAATGTATACCTATCAATCTAGCTCATGCATGCGATTTAAAGTCATACGAAAGAATGAGGTACTTACAATGAAATGGTGGATTCTTCTTCATCTTATACTATCGTCTTCTTCATCTACATCAATCGTCTTCAACCTCCTTCTATGGTGGATTCTTCTTCAGCTTACATTATCGCATTTGCTAGGTTAGGGTTTTTCAAAAGTTCACAATCTAGGTTCTAAAATGTGTATGGAATGGAATACTAAGCGTGATTCTTCTCACTTTCTAAAATAAAAAATGTCAAATTGCCAAATCATCACATAACAATGCCACATCATCAAACAAATATGCCACATGTGTACTACCTAACGTTGATACACTTAAAATTAGCAAAATGGATTTAATTGGCTAACGGAGTATGGTTAAAGGACTAGATTGTTATGATTTAGATTTGTGGGACCAAATAGAAACTCTAAAATAAGTTACAGGACTAAAAGATTAATTAAGCCTTGCTTTTTTTATTACAAATAGGCCAAAGCCCAACCTAACAACCCAGCCCACTACTATGCTCCGATTTTACCAGTGTTAGGGAAATCAACATACACCACACTCCTTTCTTCATTATGCTGTCTAATAGAAACCCCAGTCGCATAGTGAGCTAGGTGATTGTCTTACCTTCCTATGTGATGAAACTCCACCAAACCGATCACCTTCCTCAGCATATCCATCCTTCTACACGCCAATCCCAACCCATTACGAGGAACATCTTCAATGTTTTCGTTCATCGTATCGATCAGTTGTTTGTTATCACTTTGGATAATAACCTTCACGACCTTACACCCACTAGCCATTTCCAACGCCATATGAAGAGCTTCAGCTTCCACCTCCACTATTGACTCATTTCTTCTGACCCTCTTAGAGTAAGCTTCATCTAGAGTTCCTTCATGCCTCAGGCGAACCACCCCCAGACCCACCATTTATCTTTGGTCACCGTCGCATCTGTCTGATAATAGGTAAAATGATTCTGTCTTTCTTCCATTTTTTTGCTCATTCTATATACTATTTGAGATGTTTTGACTCTTCTGCTTGTTTCCATCGTTCGCGGTACACTGCCTTCTGCAATTCTCTCTGGAGCTGTTGGGATTACAGGTGTTCCTACCCTCCAAACCATCAAAGAAGCTGATAACCAGCCGATTCTTCATCTGAAAGCTTTGCTCCTCCTTCACAATGTCATGCCTTTTGAAGTTGGTGTCCTCCTTTAAGGTTTTCATTCCTTTATCTTTGTAATCCAGCTTGTTTAGCTCATTTTCCTGCATCTTTTTCATATTGTACCCCTTATGCCTCTCCTCACTAACATTATTCTGCTTATCTGAATCCTGATATTGCCTCTAATTATTGTTCTTATTTTGAATGGCTGAGATATTAGGGTCACACATAGCGTTCTCGGGGTCTCTTGGCTCACCCTAGTTGTTGCCCATACAACTTCTATTTCCACTACCTGCACTTTTCCTATCCTCTCGAATTAGGTACTTCTTTGAAACCTTTCCTTGCCTTTTATTTCTTATAAGCTCACAATCCTCCTGATTAGGACCACCATTTAAGTTATCATCCTCTTGTTGATGATCTTTGTTGTTTGATTTTTTATACAGGTTGGGTGTCATCTGGCTCAACGTATACTCTCTCATATGCTTGTTGATGGTTGTAGCTGCTTCATACGGGTGAGTATCAATGTCTTAAAAAACTTTTTTGTTCCTGCCATATGCTGTCTATAGTGTTAATTAGAATAGCCACATCTTGTTGATACCTAGTATTAATAAACTGCTTGCATCAGTCCCTGAATTGTATGTGAGTATCTCCCATATAGCTAACATTAATAGTAAGAGGGGTTTGGTGCCATACACATCTAACCCACTCACATTCCATAAAGTAATGGTTAACTGTTTTTGTCCCCACACGACATATAGAACATAAGAAGTCAGTGGCTCTATGATTTTTACTCAAATTAGCTTTCACCAGTATAATGTTATGCGACACACTCCATATCAAAAATTTCTTCCTAGGAGGCAATTTACAATTCCACACCTTCCTCTAAATACTCTCACCTACATTTTGGTTTTAGGTATTATACTTACTATTATCCTTCCACTCTATCATCTTCATATACCCAGACTTCACACTGTAGTTCCCATCCTTAGTATGTGCCTAACCTTTGATATCTTCTTCTTGTATGTTATGCAGAGGCATTCTGCTAATGGTATGAACATCCATAGGGAGGAATACTTCCTCTAATTTGGCCTTATTCCAAGACTTCATTCATGTTATAAAGAGATCTGAAACCCACCTAATTCTTGTATCGATAGGTTTGGGAGTAATACTCTATAGTTATTATTCCCTGCAATCAAATTATCCTCCCAGCAGTTTATAGATTTGACATTCCCAATGGCCCATATAGTACCCCTATTGATAACCTCTATGGATTGAAATATTATTCTCCAAAAATAACTAGCATTACAACCTATTTCGCCCTCAGAACATCAGAATCAGGGAAATACTTAGCTTTTAACAACCTGGCAACCAAAGTTTGAGGTTCAGTGGCCATTCTCCAGACCCGTTTAGCTAAAAGAGCCACATTGAATTCTTTTAACTTCCTAAATCCCAATCCCCCCAATCATATGGGAGCACAAGGAGTCCCAACTCTTCCAGTGAACTTTCTTTTCACCCCACCAGTAATTAGCCATAAGGCTATCCATCTGGGCTATGAGATGATTAGGGAGAAGAAACGAGCTCATGACATAGGTTGGAATAGCCTGAGCCACTGCTTTAAGCAGGGTGATCTTCCCCGCTCTAGAGATGTTTTTGATGCTCCAACCATTCAGTTTGTTGCGAACTTTGTCAACTATGTACTTAAAACAAGCACTCTTTGATCTACCAATCTTAGTAGGAAGGGCCAGGTATTTAGAAATTCTAGTCTTATCAGTTATGTTGATAGCCTTTACAAAAATCTCTTGCTGATTCTTAGGAGTTTCTTTTGAGAACATAATTTGAGACTTCTTAGCATTGATTCTTTGGCCAGATCTTTGTTGGTACCACTCTATGATTTCTTGAAGCTTTTGAGCTTCTTTTTGACCTGCATGACAAAATATCAAACTATCATCAGCAAAGAGATGAATAATCTGAGGAGCATTTCTAGCTATAGATATTCCAATGATACAATTATTCTCTTTAGCCCGGATTAGCTTATTAGAAAAAACATCAGCAAAAATGATAAAAAAAAGGTAATGGGATAGGGGATCCCCCTGACGAATCTCTCTAGTAGGGTTAAAATAGTCAGTAGGATTTCCATTAATCAGAATAGCATGTTCCACAGTGGTGACACAATTCATAATAAGGGAGATAAGATGTTTAGGAAGACCACAATTATCCAAAGCTCTTTGAATAAAATTCCAATCTAATTTGTCATAGGCCTTTTCCATATCCAGCTTAATCCCCACCAGACCAGTTTTCCTTCTCTTATTATTACCAATATGGTGGAAGACCTCACTAGCAATCATGGTATTGTTAGTGATTAATCTCATATGCACAAAGGCACTCTGATTCTCACTAATGATGAATGGAAGAATCCCTTTCAATCTATTAGCTATACTTTTGGTGATAATTTTTATGATCACATTACACAGAGAAATAGATCTAAGGTTAGTAGGTTTAGTAAGAAAGGAAACTTTGGGAATCAGAGCCAGGTAGATTGAATTGTGAACCCTAGGATTTTTCAGGTTATTCAGGATCTGCAAAACCTCCTCGAGTAAAAATTCCCCCACAAGGTTCCAGTAGTTTTGATAGAAATTAGCAGTAAAACCATCAGGCCCAGGAGCAGCATTCCCCTTCAGTTGAAGCATAACTTCATACACCTCATCTTTGCCAAAAGACATGCTAAGCTTCTCTACCATTTGGTCAGAGCACTTTCTGTTAGTAGGATGATCATCAGGAATTATGAGAGATTGATCTATGGTGAAAAGTCTCTGATAGAAACTAGTAAGAATTTTCTCAATTTCCTTATCGTCATTAGTTATTTGCCCTTCTTCATTTTCCATGGCCTGAATCTTGTTGTAGTTTCTCCTTTGAGAGGCCATTTGGTGAAAAAAAATTTGTTTCTGTCACTCTCCCCAAGCCAATGAACTTTAGCTCTTTAAGCCCACCATTTCTCCTCCATCTCCATCAATATCTCTAACTCCTTATGAGTCTCAACCATTAGTTCTTTGTTTTGATTTTTGATACCTAAATCCTACAGCTCTTTATGCTTCAAACCTAACTCTTTGATTCTCTTTGAAGGATTGCCAAAGGTAGCCTCCCCCCAATTCTTCAGACTCGGAAGAGTACCCCTCAACCTAAGAGGTAACTCCATTCTCTGCTGGTTATGCCAGGCCTTGGTAATAATCTGATCAGCCCACTATGCCAAAAATGACATTTAACAGTGCACCTTAGACAACACTTATTTTAAAAAAGTGCTGCTATAAGTGAAAAAAATATAAAACACGGAAATTGT
Organism: Lathyrus aphaca; assembly: GCA_963966055.1. Classification (NCBI taxonomy): domain Eukaryota; kingdom Viridiplantae; phylum Streptophyta; class Magnoliopsida; order Fabales; family Fabaceae; genus Lathyrus; species Lathyrus aphaca. The sequence goes on from OZ014522.1 coordinate 518,043,452, forward strand.
TCACAAAATATTTTAAAAAACGCTGTCTAAGGTGCCCTTTAGACAGCGCTTTCTAAAAGCGCTTTTAAAGGTATATCTTAGACAACGCTTTTGAGAAAGCGCTGTCTAAGGTATTAAAATTATAAAAAAAATCAAAAGAGTTGTCTAAGGTCAACCTTAGACAGCGCTTTTCAAAAGCGCTTTTTAAGGTCGCCCTTAGACAACGCTTTCCTCAAAAGCGCTGACTAAGGTCTAATTAAATTAAAATATTAGAACTCAGTTTCTATTTTCGTTCGTTTATGTTCTTTCTTTTCCCTCATGTGAAACATGAAACCTAACCTGAAAAACTCCATAAACCTTGAATCCTCTTCATTACTCGGTTTCGACCGTTTTTGGAAGTGTTTGAAGAATCGTGAACAATTTAAGAATAGGTTGACTGAGTTTTTGTTGAATCGCGAACGGTTGAAGAACAAGTACATTATTCTCTCACAGTCTACTGAGTTCTCATAATGGCGACTCCACAAAGAATATTTTTAGTTATTGCCAGCTGATTAGTCATTAGGGTTTGAAAATGGTTCTTGTTCTACTTGTTTTTGTATCTGTAGACTGAGTTTTTGTTGAATTTGTAGAAGAAGAGTTTGTTATAAAATGTTATGTTCTGCTTGTTTGTATCTGTAGACTGAGTTTGATAAGCTACCGAGTTCGTCCATTTTCTTGACCGAGTTCATCCGAGTTCGTCCTCTAATGAGTTCTCATAAGGTACATTGTTGTTGTTATGTTCGATAAGTCATAATATTGTTGTTATTTTCTTGACTGAATTTTTGGTTATAATGTTGTTTATTGATTCTAATATTGTTGTTATATTGTTGTTATTTTGTTTTTATGTTCAATAAGTCTAATATTGTTCTTAAAAGTTATGCGGCACACGGGTATGGCAAGTGTAGTAAGATCGTAATACTTAGTAGCATTGTATTTAGGATATTCGAAGATACTACCCGACTATTAATGTAGCTTGTTGTCTGCTGCAATATCAATCCAGTTGCTTCTCATGTCCAAAACTCTATAATTCTAATACAATAGTTTTCGTTCTTGACTGATTTTGTGAAAATAGTGAAAATAGTATAGGTTATTGTCGTTTGGATTTACTTTGGTTATGTATAGGTTAATGTCGTTTGAATTTACATTGGTTATGTATATATAGGTTATTGTCGTTTGGATTTACATTGGTTATGTATACGTTATTGAAGTTGATATTGATTGCTTACCTTAATAAGTAGGAAAACCATGGATAAAACATGGATGTGTGTCGATCGAAGTTATGCATATTGAAAAAAATGTATTTGAAAGTGTTATCGGTACGTTACTCAATATAAAAGGAAAGTCTAAGGATGACCTTAAAGCAAGGGAGGACATGTTAAAAATAGGAATGAGAACTGAATTAGCACCCATGAAGAAAGGAAGACGAACATATCTACCACCTGCTGCTTTTACTCTATCTAGAAAGGAGAAAAAAATTTGTGTAAGTTTCTGAGTGAAGTTAAGGTTCCAGAAGGATACTCTTCAGATATTAGAAGACTTGTGTCTATGAAAGACCTTAAGTTGAAGAGTTTAAAGACACATGATTGACATGTTATAATGGAACATTTTCTACCAATAGGTATACGTTCTATTTTTCCAGAAAAAGTAAGAAGTGCAATAACTAAATTGTGTTTTTTCTTTAGATCAATCTGTAGTAAGGTGATAGATCCCGAGATCTTACCAACACTATAAAAAGAGATTGTAATTACCTTGTGTGAGCTTGAAATGTATTTTCCTCCCTCTTTTTTTGACATAATGGTTCATCTAGTTGTTCATCTTGTGAAAGAGACACAGTTGTGTGGACCATCTTATATGAGATGGATGTACCCTGTTGAACGGTATATTAAAATATTAAAAGGGTACGTGAAATCCCGAAGTCAACCAGAGGGTTGTATTGTTGAACGATACATTGTTGAAGAAGCTGTTGAGTTTTGTACTGAATATCTGTCCAACGTTCAATCGATTGGACTCCCCACAGCTCGGATTTTCGAAAAAAAGGAAGGTAACAAATTAATTGGAAATAAAATTGTGACAGTATCAAGGGATGAACGGGATCAAGTAAATTTGTATGTTCTGCACAATGATAATGAGGTTGAGCCATATGTTGAAATGCACAAGGATGTACTCCGAAGGTTAAATTAGAACATAAATGAAAATTAGATAGTACGAGAGCACAATCAAAGTTTCATACAATGGTTAAAGGATCATATTTATTCGAAGCGCTCTTCAGATTCTACTTCGGTAACAGAAAGGTTGAGATGTTTGGCATATGGTCCAAGTTTGCATGTGTTTTCTCATAGCGCATACACAATTAATGGATACACATTTTATACCAAAGAACAAGATGATAAGAGTACTATGCAAAATAGTGGTGTCACTATGCTAGCTGAAGCAATGCATATATCAAGTATGAGGGACTTAAACCCCAAATATGCAAATTTATCATATTTTGGAGTTATTGAGCACATTTGGGTGTTTGATTACGAGAAGTTTCAGATTCCCATATTTGGTTGCAAGTGGGTAACTAGTAGTGGCATACGAATGGATAAGTCTGGATTTTTACAAGTTGATCTTACTAGGGTGGGGGTACAAAGATGAACCTTTTATTCTAGCATCTCAAGCTAAAACGGTGTTCTATGTGAATGACCCGACGAGTACAAAATGGTCTATAGTTTTTTTCTCTAATAAAGTGGTTGATGATAGCAGTGTCGATCAATGTGATATTGATGTTGGGAATGAGTCATGCATTAGACGGAAAGAGTTGAATAGAAATGATCAAGATGAGGATCTTATAGCGGATGAGTCTTATATCAGGAATGATCATAATGAGGGAATTTGGATCAATTCATCCGTCTGCATTGCTAAGAAACAAGTAATTAATATTCCAACAAAGAAAAGAAAGAGATGTTAGTGAAAGAGGTAATATAGTAAAATATTATATATTATGTCATTTTCATTTTCAATTGCTTTCATTATAATTTATATTCGATATCCTTGGTTTCTTTATTTTTCATTTTCAATTGCTTTCATTATAACTTATATTTGATATCCTTGGTTTCTTTATATTTCATTTTCAATTGCTTTCATTATAATTTATATTTAATATCCTTGGTTTCTTTATTACATGTTAGATATGGCCACTAATGATGATCACCCACATGATAATCATTCTACGCATGAAGGAGGTAATAAAAAGGTATCTACGGAAGACGAGATTAGAAGAGGCATAATAGTCATGAGGAGAGTGGTCCATGGTAAAGACCGAGGCATCATTCTAGATGTGCATTTGAGCAATCTTGGGAAGCTTATAGAACCTAAAGGTCATACCTTGACTAGTTTCATTGGTGCACTAGTAAGGAATGAGATTCCAATTACTTGTGATGATTGGAGAAAAAAGAGTTGAATGAATCCAAAGAAAAAAATTGGACTGAGATAAAGGTACAATAATTATGTCTTTAATTATGCGAACTAATTATGTCTTTTAAATTACTTATACTAACACACAATGTGTATGGTTTTCTTAGAGGTGTTTCAACATCGAAGATGATAAAAGAGGTTTTTGTCTTAAATTGGTCGGAAAGCTACTAAGAGGTTTTAGAATATTTTTATCATCCAAGTATCTTAGGGATGAAGATGATAATCATGTTGACGCGGAGCTTCCAAAGAAATATGAAAGTTTGATTTCACCAGAAGAATTGGAAGCGTTTAAATCCAAACGAAAGGACCCAACATTTAAAAGAATAAGTGACACAAATCGGGAAAGAGCATCAAGTCCCGCGTATCTATACCGAAAAGGACGTGTCGGATATGGACGCTTAGAAAAATCTATGGTAAGTATCTATAAATTGAAATAATATATTTGTTCATCATGAGTTTTATTTGATCATATTTATGACTTAATGTGTAGTTGCAGAAGGAGAAAATTTCTGAAACATCTCTTCCTGCACATGTTTTGTGGAAGGAAGCTCGTGTGGGAAAATCTGGAGTTGTTAAAGAAGATGTTCAACAAGTATTTGAGAAATGTGTAAGTATAACATTATTTCTTTAACTAAATAAAAACTTTATTAACAAATATTTGACAAGTATTCGATATTCATATGATTTTCAGGAGGCACTATCTCAGTCAGCTTTATCTTCAGATGATACTAGGAGCATACTTAGTCGGGCACTAGATGTCTGTGAGTATTCGGGTCGGGTGAGGGGTAAGGGATTTGGGATCACTCCGACCTCCTTGAGTATTAAAAAAAGGAAAGACTCCTAGTAATAAAGAGCTTAATGCAAAATTGGAAGCACTGGAAGCTGAAGTTCGTGCATTAAGGAAAGAAAAAGAGGCTAGCACTTCAGCATGTTTTAAAGATGGTTCAGACAAAGATAGTATCAACTGTAAATTTCATCCGATCATTCCAGAGGTAATTATATATATTTGTCTTAAATTGAACTATTAGCTTAAATCATGTAATTGACATATATACACATTAACAATTTCATATTTATTATTGGTTTTAGGGCATTTCCCATTGTCAGCTCTACTTATCGTCGCCATATTATCGGATGGTTGGCAAGGGAAAAGTGCATAACACTAGTAGAGAATTACTACACACTAGATTGCTCCCTACTGGATGTTTGAAAGTCGCAGTTAATATTATAGTAGATCCGAATGCATTATTACCATATCCTGACGATGTTTCGGATGCAACAACGGTGGAACAAGCAATAGGTTCGTTTGTTTCATAGCCGATAAGCCGCATTAGCGTAGGATATGAGGTATGCTTAAAACCATTATGAACCTTTGTTAACCTTAATGTGTAGATTCAAAGTTTTTACACGCATTTAACGTACATTTTTTACATGGTTATGTTAATTAGACTCCAACAAGATCTAAATCAAAAGATAAGGCTATTATGCGGCATACCGAGTCCGTTGTTTAAAAAAAACAGGTACATTACAATTATATGATATTTATGCATGGAAAAGGTTAAATTCTTGATTTTATACTTCATCTAACTATTTATGTGATATGTAGCTTCATGATAAGGAGGTTAGCACCGTCTCCACACAACAAAAAATAGTTGGTGCTAAGAAGACCGCGGTTAGGAAAAAACCTACCTCCAAGTATAGGTCGTGCCTTCAGACGTTTCTAGAGTTGGCAGATATTCCGACCGGGGGTATTCGGCTTATACATATGGAGGAAGGTATTTTTAGCTTTGAATATGAACAATCAGTTGGTAATGAAGAATTTGTGCAAATCTTTCGTCATGAAGAAATATGCGTCAGTGTTGTCAATACATATGTGAGGTATATTCGGTCTACTTTGTTATATTAATTGAACAACTTATTTACTTTATGTTTCAAATGAATAGTCTAATGTTAATTATGTTTTTATTTAAGGTTTTTGTATGACAAATTGATGCGCCCAAGTGGATTGGACGAAAGATTTGGATTCTTAAGCCCCGCATCCGTCAACTTAACTTTAATCTTAAGTAGATCAGATGACGTGATGGTGTACGTTCGCAACCTCTTCATGACCAACAAAGATACAGAAAAGTTGTTCTTTTTACCGTTTAATACCGGGTTAGATTTTCATTCTAAATTCATCTATTATAATTATTTTGTATTTTGATGTCGTTTAGAAAATTTTCATCTAACATTTGTTTAATCATATAGTGGACATTGGTTGTTGGTCGCAATCAATCCTATCAGAGAAATTGTTTATTATCTTGACTCGTTAGGAAATAATTGGACAACATACCCGGATATGAAGAACATGATTGACACGTAAGTGAGATTGTTCTAAATATTCTTGTGTGTATTTATTAATTTATGTGAATTGTTCTAAATATTCATTTATATTTTATTAGCATTATACAAGTTTTTCGAGCCCAACGAGATATCCAAGTATCAAATAGGAGAGTCAACAACATTACATGGATAAAAGTGGCGGTATATTATTAATTATCACATTTTTTTTATTATATTAGTGATGATACTTGATAAAACTTAGGATTTATCCATATTTTCTTTTCATGTGTAGTGTCCTCTGCAACGTAATGGTATAGATTGCGGATATTTCATGTTGAGATTTATGAGAGAAACTATTTCTTTGGGTCGATTAGAGATTCCATCTGATGTATGTATTTCTAACTTATGAGTTATTTTAATATTTAACACATATTTCTCATATAATTAAATAGTTGAAACTAAATCAAACTATGTTATATTATTATGTAGTACTTTGATGAATTCAAGTGTGCGTATTACTCAAGTAATCATTTGGATGAAATTAAAGAGGAATAATGTCAATTCATTATAGAGCTCGGTGTTTTATCAGGTATATTATTGTACTCTTACTTTAATCCACTTAAAAATTTAAATATGTGTAACTTTGTAAATATAATATTGTATTCTTTTAATTGAATTACAATCTTTGTGTTGTTTCAGGACCTATGTAGATTTGAAGCAATGCTTTGGTTGGATGCAAAAGTAGTATAAGTAATATGTACATTTGTAGAGAAAATGTAATGATTTGTAATTATAAATTGGTATACATATATATTGGTTTGAATTGCCAATTCTTTTGGATATATAACTTAAATTTGGTGCATAAATTGGTACATTTAAATAGGCAAAATTGGATTGATTTGAATCTCCAAATTGTGATATTTTTCTGGAAAAAAATTGGTTGAAAAACAGGTCAAAATTCTGGTTGAAAATCCTGGTAAAAATTGTGGTTTAAAAAAATTTATATAAAATTTTTCGTATACCTTAGACAACGTTTTAAACAAAAAGCGATGTCTAAGGTGGGGCTTAGAAAGCACTTTGACCAAAAGCGTTGTCTAAGGTATACCTAAAAAAGTTCAAAAAGGTGGGGCTTAGACAACGCTTTTACCAAAAGCGCTGTCTAAGGTATACATAAAAAATGTCAAAAAGGTGAGGCTTAGACATCGCTTTTGGTAAAAGCGTTGTCTAAGGTATACCTAAAAATGTCAAAAAGCGTTGTCTAATGGTACCATAGACAACACTTTTCATTAAATATACCCCCTTTAGACAACGCTTTTGAGATTAAAAAGAGCGATGTCTAAACCTTTAGTAGCACAGGTTTAGACAACGCTTTAAAGTGTTGTCTAAGGCAAAAAAAAAAGCGATGTATAAGGTCTTATTTGGCATAGTGGCCTCATCAGTCTCCATCTACATATGTTCCAATCTCAGGGGCCTATCTTTTTTCCTCCACCTCTTCTTCCAATTCTTATCTTGGGAAATCAGCAAGATGGGATTATGGTCAGAATTATACCGGGTTAGGTGATTGATTTGGACATAGGAGAAAAGATCCAACCACTCCTTAGTAGCCAAAAACATGTTCAGCCTAGCTTTAATTTATTGCTCCCCTTCTTGTTTATTACACCAGGTAACCATGGATCCTGTAAAACCAATATCTGTGAGATTACAATTATTTATAGTGGTATGAATGAGATGAGTCAGATTATTGTCAATAGTTTTCCCCCCAACTTTTTCAGAGTCATGGAAAGTCAGATTGAAATCCCCAAAAACCAACCATTTAGAATGAGTATTTCTCTGAGCCATATTATTTAACAACTGACAAGTTAAAACTTTTTGGTTATACTTAGAGAAGCCATAGATAGTTGTACCTCTCCAAATCACCTGATTAATGTTATGAGTTATAATACCATTACAATCACTAACATCCCCGAAAACATGAAAATCAATATAGCTTTTATTCACATCTAAAATTTCAAGATTTACATGGGATTTCCAATAAAGAGCTAAGCCATCGGCCTTCCCTTTTCCATTACAAGCACAATCCACCACCCTATAATTGGTTAAGAGACCAATTTTAGCTAAATTTTTAAAACAAATATCAGAAGATAACTTTTTAGTTTCAAAAAGAAAAATAATAGAAGGATCCTGAGTTTTAATCAGAGTTTTGTGGGCCTCTGAGTATGGGGTTCCCAGCCCCCTGCAGTTTCAAGTCAGGATCTTCATGTCTCCCCATTTGCCTTATAGGAAGGCCAACCTTTTGCTTGCTTTGAATTTAAATCACTTGAGAGGATGGGATTCCTCCATATTCTTCCAAAACTTATTTTAATTTTAATTTCTCATGAGTTATTTTACAAGTATATATGAAAATTTATTTATTTCTTCTTTAATACTAATACCAAATTTATTATGTAAATGTAGAATGTTTTCATTGTTCCAAAACTTTACAATAATTTGGAAAAGAAATGGATGTCATACGCTGGTAAGTGTTGGAAGGGATTCACGACATGACTCACTACATATTATATTAAAGAGCCAAAGTGTAACTTAAAGCCTCCACATGAGATGTATAGTTTTAGGCTAAGAGTCAAAAAGGGAAAAAATATGGAAAAAAAATATATCCACATAGATTATCTCATGGAGAATATGATAAACTAAAAGAGATAATTATTAAAGAAAAATCAAAATAGAGATAATAAGAGTTGGGAGACTCTTCACTAAGACTAGGAGGTGAAATCACATCAAAGGCTACACACATCATTATGGAAAATATTGTAAGTAGATGTTGTGAATATGATACCTTAGAAACAAAGTATAATATGTTTCTTTATGATCAAGAAACCCACATGGGTTAGGGTTCATGAGAACACAAGGGTAATAACAAGGATTGGTTATAAACTGCTATTCTTTCCTTTCTCTTTAAAACAAGATTACAAGTATATAAGGATAATGAATAACCTCTCTCACTTTGTTTTAGGGTTTTATCTTCCTATTTTCCCTTATACTAAAGATGAGAGACTATTATGCTATTTATAAGAAAACTAACATACTAACCTAATGGGATTTTTTTAACAATTATCCATTACAAGCTAACTTAGGGTACAAGATAACTTAAACAATTGGATCCATAACACAAGACCTAATTAGACATACATACTAGAACTAACTTCGACTACAATATGTATAACTTCTGCACTAGCATGTGAACCAGCTTTGACTTCATGCTAAAACTCACTCGTATTAGAGTTCAATCCAATATTCCAAAAATTTCCACCTTGGACCAAACTCTATACCAACAAGAAAACAAAACTAGCTTTCTTCATGCAACTTTATCAACTAATACAGTCGAAAAACACGTAAGGGAAACGTCTTAGTGATCATATCAGCATCATTATGATCTGTCAAAACCTTCAGCACTTGGACTTCTCCATACTCGATTACCCCTTCAACATTGTTTCTTGCTATTAGAATATCATCCATATAAAGCAACAAAATAACAAATGAATTACCCAATTGAAATCTGAAAGTAAACATAGTGGTCGAACTGATTTTTGATGAAACCTATACGTGCCAAGAACTTTTCGAATCTCCTATTCCACTGTCGAGGAGATTGTTTCAGCCCATATAAATATCTCTTCAGTTTGAACACATACTCTTCTTTTCCCTCATCGACATACCCTTCAGGTTGACTCACTAGGATTGTTTCATCAAGATCATCATACAAGAACATAGTCTTCACATCCATCTGTTCCAGTTCAAGGTTGAAATGTGCCACCATGGAAAGCAATATTCGAATGGACCTGTGCTTCACAACATGCGAGAACACATCATTGAAGTCAACACCTTCTTTATGAGTGAAACCCCTTGCAACCAACCTTTCCTTGTATCTCTTTGACGTCACTCCTCCAATTCCTTCCTTAACTTTGAATATCCATTTACAGCTGACTAACCTGACTCCAACATGTTTTTTAATCAGTTCCCATGTGTTGTTATCATGAAGAGATTTCATCTCATGATCCATGGCCTTCATCCATTCAGTCTTATTTCGACTCCTCATAACTTCATTATAGTTTCTCGGTTCTTCGTCTAGAACCTCACTTGCAGAGACTAAGGCATAAACTATAAGATCTGCATAACCAAGTCTCTTAGGTGGCTTGATGACTCTTCTCGGCCTGTCTCTTGCTAGCAGGTATTCATTATTAGTCTCCTCATCTTCGCCAGCAGTTTCTGCTTCTTCTTCGACTTCATTTAGCTTATGTAATTCAACATCATTATGATACACCTCAACAAGAATTTCTCCCTTTTCTAACTCTTCAACAACATCATTAGTTTTCTTGAAAGTCATCTCAGCTTCATTGAAAACTACATATCGACTGGTGATACACCTCATGTGACCTGGATCCAGGCACCATAGCCTATAAGCTTTGATTGCTTCAGGGTATCCCATGAACATGCATTTTAGAGCTCTAGGTTCAACCTTATCTTGCCTAATGTGAGCATAGGCCACACAACCAAATACTCTCAATTTGTCGAGATCTGGTGGATTTCCTGACCAAACTTCTAGGTGTCCTCAAATCTAACATAGTTAAAGGACATATGTTTATCAAATATGTTGTTGTCGAAACAGCCTCATCCTAAAACACTTTCTTCAATCCAACACTTACGAACATATATCTAACCCTTTCGAGGATTGTTCGATTGAATCTCTCATCTAGACCATTTTATTGATGAGTACCTGCTACAGTCTTATCCTTGCAATACTAGAATTGACACAGTAATTGTCGAAATATTTGTTACAAAATTTAAGGCCATTATCAGTTCTCAACCTCTTAATCTTTCTTCCAGTTTTAGTTTTGACCAGAACCTTCCAACTCTTGAAGTTCTCAAAAGTTTCATCCTTCATCTTCTAAATCAATACCCATAACTTTCTAGAATAATCATCAACTATGGATAGAAAATACCTTGCACCTAAATGTGAAAGTTTCCTTGCAGACCCCCAAAGATAAGCATGTATGTAATCAAGGGATCCACGTGTTCTTTATTTACCTTTGTTAAACTTCACCTATAGAATTTACATAAGGTTCACAAAACTCCAACTTCTCGACTTTGTCACCAGCTAGAAGGTTCTGTTTCCCCAGTTCGACCATGCCTCTTTCGCTGACATGGCCCAATCTCATATGCCATAATTTTGCCTTCGACAACAGTTTCGTGGATGCAATATTTGTTGAACCACTTACAACTTCAACATCAAGGGTATATAAGCCACATTTATTCACGCCTCTCAAGACTTCATTTGATCCCTTCATGTCTATTAGGATAATTTTCTCTCCTTGAAAAACATTTCCCTTCTTGTCGAATTCACCAAGAGAAATTAGATTTATCTTCAAGTCAGGTACATACCTAACTTCAGTGAATAACCTTATTGACTCATCATGGAGCTTGAATATCACAGATCCAATACCAGTAATTTTGCAAGCTTTATTATTTCCTAACAGCACTGATCCACCATCTTGATCCATAATCCACTCTTTTCTTGAGTCGCCACTTGAAACCACAAGAACACCAGATGATTCGAAATCATCTTGAATAATGGCCGCGTTGCCATTATCCTTACCTTCATGATCTTTCAGGCGTTCAGGGCATACCTTGTAAAAGCATACTTCAATCTAAAGATTTTGATGAAGACAACAAGATTCAAGTTCATTCCGTGTTCGCAAAAAGTCAAGCTTTCAATACGATCAAGATCAAGGATATGCATCACTCTATGGAAATGTTATCATGCGAATCAAGCTCCGTATGAAAATGTTCGATAACTTTCAAGACTTGGACACAAGACTTAGGTATATCAAAACTCACATCTTAATTGATATACAAGTGTTCAAATATAGGTTTTCATGTTAGCACATTTGCATATACCTTTAAGAAATTATTTGGAACTGGTTTAACACTTTAAACTTAATATTTTTTCTGATTTTTAACAGTGTTAACCAGTTAACCAAATAGGTTAACCGGTTAACAGTTCAAATATTTCAATATTCTCAGTTAACATTACAACTTTAACCGGTTACCCCTTTTGGTTAAACGGTTAACACTGAACGGATTTTGAAAAATTTGTTTCTTTTCATTTGAAATAATTTTTGAATATTATACCTTTGCATTGATTGTTTCATAAACAATTCATACCCCTTTGAATGGGTGTTTTTGAAACATATATATTCTGAATTTTTCAAATGTGAAAAACACCTCCAAACATTTTATCATAGAATTTTTATTCAATCAAAGTCACTTATTTTTGAATATTTTCAAATATTTCATAAGTGTTCATATTGTTCATACCATTTCACATTCATAGATATTGAACACTTGCATTGATATTGTGAAGTGAACTTTGATTAATAGGAGAAGATCAATCTTGTATTGATATTGTACAATTCATTTTATTCTCAAAAACAAACTCATAGAATTATTTCTATTTCTGACTTGCGATCCAGGATTGTTGGACGCAATGGTTAATGTTTGCAAGAGGATTGTTCTTGCACACTATTTGGTGTATAGTTGTTAGATAGTAGGCCTCATCGGTTTGTGGTGTGATAGATTGTACGATCTAAAACTATAGTGAAAATCTCTTACGAGGTGTAAGAGGACTGGATGTACCTTCGGATTGTGAAGGGAACCAGGATAAACCTCTGTGTCTTTTTACTTTCTGGATTACCGCTTTCATATCGTAGACACTTAAACGATAAAAATCCATCCACCGATAAAATAACCGAGAAAATTTTATATAACCTAATTCACCCCCCCCCTCTTAGGCTATCTCTGTAACTACATACCTTTCGAATGTGTCTTTCCTTCTTACAATAATAAAATCGAGTATCAGATGTTTCACCACTATAAGACTTCTTCTGACTTTTACCCTTCTTCTTCTCGAACATACCATCCTTTCACAAGAATTTTGCCTTAAAGGTCAAACCTTCACCAACCGTCGAAGGTTCATGCTCCTTTCGTTTGTTTAAGTCCTTAGAGTACAAGGCAGATTGAACATATTCAAAGGTCATGGACTCTCTTCCATACAAGAGGGTTTCTTTGAAGTGAGCATGTGTTCTGGGCAAAACGCATAACAACAACAACGTTTGATCTTCATCATCGATCTTCACATCAATATTTTCAAGATCAAGAATCAGCTTGTTGAACACATCCAACTGCTCAGCCAACACTTTGTCTCCACTCATCTTGAATGAATACAAAGGTTGCTTCAGGTAGAGATGATTCACCAATGATTTGGTCATGTAAAAACCTTCAAGTTTCAACCATAACCTTGACGACGTCGTCTCCTTTGATACCTGTCAAATAACCCTATCACCAAGGCTCAACAATATTGCGTTATGTGTTTTCTCAATCATGGTATTCTTACCAAATGCCGTTAACGCAACATTCATGGTTGTCTCTCCCTTCAACACTTCCAAGCAACTCTGCTGAACAAATAGGGCTTTCATCTTCAAGCGCCACAGACAGAAATCGTTCACTTCGGTGAACTTTTCAATCTCATACTTTTTAGAAGGCATCTTCTTCACGTTCATTGCACCAATTTGTTGTGAATTGGATACCTTAGAAACAAAGTATAATAGGTTTCTTTTTTATCAAGAAAGCCATAAGGGCTAGGGTTTATGAGAACACCAGGGTAACAACAAGGATTGGTTATAAACTGCTATTCTGTCTGTTCTCTTTAAAACAAGATTACAAGTATACAAGAATAACAAATAATCTCTCTCACTTTGTTTTAGGGTTTTATCTTCCTATTTTCCCATATACCGAAGATGAGAGACTAGTATGCTATTTTTAAGAAAACTAACATACTAACCTAATGGGCTTTTTAACAATTACCCATTACAAGTTAACTTAGGGTACAAGCTAACTTAAACAATTGAATCCATAACACAAGGCCCAATCAAACATATATACTAGAATAAACTTCAATTACAATATGTATAACTTCTGCACTAGCATGTGAACTAGCTTCGACTTCATTCTAAACCTCTCTCGTATTAGAGTTTGATCCAATATTCCACAGTAGATTATATTTTCAACATTATTTGTTGTAATTAATTCACTTTGGTATTAAAATTTTATTTTTAATGTAGTATTTTATGGTTGAAAAAGAAAAAGTTGGTGCCTTTGTTCCTGGACTATGTCATGACATATTGGTAGAAGTGATTGGAACAAAGGAGCGTGATGGTCATGTCTGTGGTATTGGATGAGCCGTCGATATGAGGTTATTTTTCAGATCATCTTCAAAGAGTGACAAAAGGTGCCAACAATGCATTGAAGAGGTAGTTGATCAAAGGCTGGAGAAGAAGCTAGAAGAGATGGTTAAAGAGAGAATATAAGGGAGGATAGAGAAAATATTAGAAAAGGAGCAGGTGATTACGAGAAAGAGTTTGACTTTTGATGTGTGGGAAAGTTTGAATTGGGATGTGATATATGTAATTATAATTTAATTTTGGAACTTCCTATTTCATTTGTCTGATTAAAAATAAATTTGTGTTGTTATTATTTATGCTCTTAAAATTATGCATTGTGTTTCTGTTGTTTTTATGATGGAACAATTGAAATCAATTGGTATACTCACAACCAAAATTTAAGATATTTGAGAAAGTATTTTTGGATGGTGCAAGTACGAAAGAAAGTTGTCCAACCCCTAAACACAAGATTGAGACCCCAATACCTTAATTAAATCCACTACAAAGATTGGCAAGCATAATAGAGGATATTGGAGACTCATTCGTGATACAAATACAACATGAACAAGATCAATTTATTTAACTCAAAAGAGTTGAATTATTGATCTTGTGTGAGGTACGCACGCGCGCGCGCGCACACACACACACACACACACATATATATATATATATATATATATATATATATATATATATATATATATATATATATATATATATATATATATATAGTTTTGTTGTAAAAACTGTGTGTATGTCATTTTAAATTTGTTGTATACATTGTATTTTGGTACATATAGAAACTATTCTGGTTCATTTTCACAAAAAGTGTATAAAGGTTCTGTCATAAAATATGTATGTATAGGTTCTTCCTAAAAAATATATGTTAAAAGAAAATTATGTCAAATTTTAAAAAAATTATATTTGAAAAATCCAACCAAGAGAAAAAAAAATGATGTGTTATCTAGTTTTAAAAATAGGGTAATGCTAAAAAGTGCCCCAGGGGCAGGTTAAGGATCACTTATTTCATTAATATGTGTTACATGAGAGAGAAATTAAGTATATTATATGTATTAAACAATAGTGAAAGTAAATGTATTATATGTATTATATGAGAGAGAAAGTGGATGTATTAAATTTATCTGAGATAATTAGTAATTTAGTATATTTAATTATCACTTTTTTTTAGAGAATTTAATGTGATCAATGACAATTTAATACTCCTTATCTGGTGTCCCTGAGGCACTGATTAGCATTACCCTTAACCAAAACGCAAGAATTGAAATAAAGAAAAGTTGCAATTTAGGACCAAATTAACCAAAAACAAAAAACTGAATACTTAGGAGAAATAAAACTTAACTTAAAAGTAACAACAACTAAAATTTAAATAAACATGTACATTATTGTAAAAAAGAAGAAAAGAATAAATTTTATCCTCAAATAATATAAAAAATATATTAGGAATCTATACAATTCTAGAAATTTTTACCCATATACCCCACTTTTTGAAAAAAAATCCTCAAATACCCTAGTTTTTAAACTATTTCCCAAAGTACCCCAGTTTTTGAAAATTTGAGAGGAGTCGCCAATCCAATTGGTGACTATGGCTTAAAATTTGGGAAGCCTCGCCATTTGAATTGGCGACAAAGTACAACAAAATACTACATGGTATCCAATTGGATTGGCGACTCCTCTCAAATATTTCAAAAACTGGGGTACTTTGGGAAATAGTTTAAGAACTAGGGCATTTGGGGATTTTTTTTTCCAAAAAGTGGGGTAGATGGGTAAAAATTTCACAATTCTATACATCAAAATTTCACAATTATAAAAGGAAACATTTGATTTAAAATAAAAATAAAAATAAAAATCATTGTAAAGCAACATACATGTCAAAATAAAGGCGGTCAAAACCGCCATTTTTCTATTAACATTACGTCATTTTGTAAAATAGCGATATTTTACAATAAATAGTGGTAATTTTATTAAACACCGTTTTAAAACCGTCATACTTCATCCATTTTTTTTGTAGTGTTTTTACGGTAAGTTATTTTTTATTGTTCTGTTTTCGTAGTTTCGAGTTAATTTTTTAACATAATTTCGAGTCAGATATGGTTTTACGGTTTCAATATTGATTCTAAATACTAGCTGTAAAATGGTGGGAGAACTGACTTTGTCGTTTTTGTTTTCACAAAAACAATGTTGTGGATAGCAAGAGTCGCTACCGACTTTTATTTTATCCAATAAAGAAAGGCATAAAAGAACAGGAAATACCTTTGAAAAAGATTTTGAGTTCGGGGGGTAAGTTATACAAAGGGAAGGTGTTAGCACCCTTTGTATCCATGGTTATCCATGGGCTCTTAACTTCTTAGCTCACTTTACTTGCTTTGTTTGAAAAGTGTAGTGTATGTTTAGAAAAATATTTTAGAAGTTTAACTTTGTAATGATTCTCGTACGAATGTATACAAAGTATTTACTGTTTGAAAATATTTGAAAATGTGAGGTGTGGAAAGTATTTTGAAAGATGGTGAGCAAGCACTTAAGAACTACTTACACTAAATTGTAAGGTCTTTCTTGTTATTTCATTTCTTTAGGGATATAACTATCCTTACTATTAGTTAGTAAGTAGTCTTATCCTTATATATGAAGGGACATGCATAGGGTTATCATATGGTCATAGAAGGAAACCTTGTAAAGGTGTCTAAGAAATTTGAAGGGACAATCATCATTTTTCGTAGGGTCATCGAGAGACGAGATCATTTATTCGTAGGCAACTCGAAGGGTCATCGAGAGACTATGATCTTTATATCGAAGGGTCTTGATGATTTTTACTTAGGAAACCGTGCTAAGACACCTCTACGTTTGAGGGACTTGACCATTTTCGTAAGGCAACAAGAGAAGAAACCCTAGGGGTGTATGTGTGAGAAGTGTGTTGTATTCAGTTATTTTAATCTTTGATTAATGGGCAAAGTCCGTTTTTATTCGCATACGTCTTTTCACACTTTATTGTTACTAACCACACAATAAATAATTTACGGAATTAAAAGCAGAAAAATAACCCTAAACTATTACATCATTGGGAGGGGGATACATATATTAAACCGGTGAGTGCGGAAAATAAAAGTGCGGAAAAATTAAATGTTACAAGATATATAATAACCCTATATATTTTTCTAATAAAAAAAATAAATAATAAGGAAATTAAAATCGAGAACGGGAAAGGAGAAATATTGAGAAACGGATAAACAAAATCAATTAATTAAATTTGATTTAGAATTGATTAATTGAGTTTTTTTTGTAAAATATATTTTCTATGATTTTTTTGTTTAAAATTTTGAAACTATTAATTTAATTAAAAGAAATTGGTATTTACAAAAGAAATATTGATCTTTTTAATTTGATGGTTAGTTAAAAAAAAGTGTTTAATTATTATTTAAAAAAAGTGATTATTTATTAACCTAATTAATTAAAAAGTTTTTTTTAATATTTTTATTACAAAATAAAAGCAAAAGTTATTGATTTTAATTATTATTATTATTGGTTTAGAAAAAAGTTATTGATTTTTTTTATAAATTATTATTGGTTAAAAAAGGTTTTAATTTAGTTAATTTAATTAATTAAAAGAAAATAAAGAAAATGGTTTGGGAAATAATGAAAACAAGGCAAAAATACCAAAAAAAAAAATACGGGGGAGGGTCGTTGGGTATCGAACCTGTCCCCCAAAGGTCATTCTTCAGCATCTTCGCCACCAAGCTACATGCGCGCAGGTGATAATGAAATATAACAAATTAAATAAATATTAAAACTGTAAAAACCAAAAACAGCCAACCATTCGCGCGGTGACACACAATCATCTTCAACCTTGGGCTGCATTGTTTTTGCTACGGTTTTGCTATAAATTTCCTGCGATTTTGTTACGAAATTTTCGTAGCTATTTGGCTTGCAATTTGAACATAAAAAAACAACAAATATTAACGCATCAAAACTACATATTTCTACTAATTTCGGCCTCAAGAATTCAATGGTGCAATTTGTTTGGCCTAAAAGTGGTTGGATTGGGAGTTTCGATCAAGAGATGTTTTATGCCCTAACAATGGTGTTGTTCGAAACCTGCATCATAACTCAAAAACAAACGATCAAAAAGCATCAATACATGATTATAAACAATATTATGAAAATAAAATGTATTAAAATACTATGAAACGAAAGGTTTGAGGTCAAGAAAAAGTAAGAGGCGACATGTGTTCATAGTCTGCGTTTTACGTATGCTCAACTTTCAATAGGGATTGGAATGGCCTCCTGGAAGTTTATTGATGATGATTTGAGGAATAAAGAGGCTGAAAACCTGCTATGAAGTGTTTTTGAAATTTGCCCTTGTTTACCTATCTTTTGAAATTTTTTTAGGGTTTTTTTGGTGTAAGAATTTCGTTCTTTGTTCATATGGCATTGTTGTATGATTATAGAGGAGCAAATTAGGTTAAACAAATTGGGCTTGGGTGTTGGATTTGAGATTGCTCGGAAATGAAGAAAGGAGGTTTCTATTTTGGTGAAAATTTGGTGTTATAACCTTCTCTTTTGGTTTGAACGAATTTGGGATCCAAATCATGATTATAAACATCAAAATCTAATCCCAAAATAATCCTAAGATCAAATATTTGATTTTTTAATATATATTTTAATTAAAATTGATTTTAAATAAATTAAATCCAATATAATATAAAATAAATATAAGAAATCAGATACTATGACTTATGGGTCGTGAATTATCTTATGATTAAGTTTGGGTTAGAAAAATATGGACGCATTTGGAAAAAACTTAAGTTTTGGTCATTACTTGCTTTATACACCTCCTTAAATTCACCCAACTTCAACAATGTCTAACTCTCTCAATTTTTATCTCATGTATGTGTTATTGGACTTTTTAAAAAGCTTAGAGTGTCCTATAACTACTCCTTTTTGTCCCATGTCCATTTGATCTTCTATGTTCAAGTTATGAGCTTTTGAAAAAGTTGACTTTGTTGACTTTTAAAAGGACCTGTAATGTCTTGGCTCATATCTTTCAAATGAAGCATTTCTGGACTTGGCTTGTGAGACACATAGTTGTAGGTAGGGAATTGAATTTCCTTCAAAATGAGCTTTGGAAGGTAAATGTTTGATGAAGTATGTGAAAGTTATGGCTGGTCAAAGTACATTTGACTTTTCCTACAAAAACCCTAATTTAATAACTTCTGGTTCTTGATGAATTTGAGGTTTCCTTGATGAATCAGGATCAACCCTTGATAAAATGATGAAGTTCACCTCATAATCTTTATGTTGACCAAAAATCTCGAAGTTTGACTATATGTTGACCATAGTTGACTTTTTGTCCAAGTTAACTGATTTTTTTTATCTGAGTATTTGATTGACCAAACTTGTAAGGTAAGCCTTGAAACTTGACATGAGGATCCTTTGAAGTATATAAGACACCATGAAGTCCACATGAGGCTTTAAAAGTCCATTTTACCTTGGGAAACTCAAAACCCTAATTTAAGATCCATTGCTTAGGAAGAGGTTTTGTCTGATGAAACCTTGAATCCCTTTGAGCAATTGAGAATATTGTGACCATTAGGAGACCTCTTGAGGAATATTGTAATGCCCCGATTCGATTATTTCCCATTTTGTTGAGTCTTTTATTTAAATTTAATGATATTTGTCTCAATTTGTGAAATTGGTATGTTTATGTGATATGTTGATGTGTGATATTATTTTACCGTTTTTGAGAATTTTCGGGTAAAATTAGATTGGAGGGTATTTTAGACATTTACTAATTAGTAATAAGTTAGAAATGAGATAAAATTATATTTTTGTGAGAAATGATATTTGGTGGAAAGAATAGAAAATAGAAAGAAAGTTATAAGTTGTGAAAGAGAAAGAAAAGAGAGAATAGAAAGAAAAAGAGGAGAAAGAAAAGGAAGAGAAGAGAAAAGAAGAGAAAAGAGGAAAAAGTTGGAAAATCATCAAGATTTCTCCTAGGAATCGAAACAATCGGGTAAGGGTGTGAAATCTTATTATCTTAACATTATATATGATTGTGTATGTGTTAGATTGATTGGGTTTTTGTTTTGGAAGCGTTTAGAGAATGTTAGGTTTAGGGTTTTTGGTGGAAATCTAAGAAAATGGTAGATTAATCGGTTAGAAGTTGTTATAATCGAAGTATGGTGTTAAATGTATGTGATAGATCATGTTTATGGAAGTTGCTTTGAGTTTTGGGAGGACTGTTGCGCATCTGAGATGTTCTGAAATCACAGCTCTCACTCAGCGAGCAGTTCCTTGCTCAACGAGTTTTCTAGAGATTTTCTTGCTCAGCGAGCGAGAAGGTCGCTCAACGAGCTTGTGGGTTTTTGGTAGGGGTGTTTTTGGTTCGTAACTTGAGTTTCGGTTATCCGTTTTTAGTGTTCTTTATATCGATTCGAAGCTAAAAACATGTAGAATTTATTGACACTAAAATATTTAATTTTTAGCCGGCTTTCGCCCAACCTTTCCGATAAAACATAATTGAGTTAATTATGGAATTGTGGGTTTGATTGTGGTATGGTGGCCGTTTGGCAATTAGATGCATTGCGTGACGTGAATATGAATGCATGATTGATTGTGAAAATTCGTTGTTGTTTGGCGTAATTAATACAAATTTGTATGATTTATTTTCGATTGTATGAGATGAATGCATAATTATATTATGAATATGTATGCATTTCCAAGAATGTTGTGTGTCATTTTGCATGTAAAGCATAATATATGCATTCTTGTGTTGTGGGATTTTTTGTGAATCTATTGTAACATCGTGTGCCCATGTGGGGTGTGAGCGATGGTTACAACAAGATTGTGTGCCCGTGTGGGGTGTGAGCAATCGGATTGTATGCCAGTATGGGGTGTGAGCAATCCATAAACATTGTGTGCCCGTGTGGGGTGGGAAAAATGGGTGATTTATTCACAAATGATTGTGTGCTCGTGTGGGGTGTGAGTAATCGGATTGTGTGCCCGTGTGGGGTGTGAGCAATCCATAAACATTGTGTGCCCATTTGGGGTGTGAGCAATGGGTGAATATCGTATGCCCGACGGGGAGTTACTTTAGGTAACGAGCGAGGGTTCCAATAGTTCCTGAGTGAACTTGAGATGATTGAGTCGCTACCGCATTGCATCTGCATAGAGTCGTGAGTCGGTCTCTATGATTTTCATTTATCATCTTTAATTGATGTTGGCGAATAAACATGAATAATGTATGTTTATGCGGAATGATTGATGTTGGTGAATAAACATGAATAATGTATGTTTATGCAGAATGATTGATATTTGTGGATAAACATGAATAGATATATGTTTATGTGAATTGTGCATAATGAATGTGCAAGTGTGAATATATATATATATATATATATATATATATATATATATATATATATATATATATATATATATATATATATATGTGTGTGTGTGTGTGTGTGTATGTATGTATGTATACATTGTGATGTATATGTGTGATGAGTAATGGATTGTGGTGAGAATATGTATGTGTATTTTATGTTGAGATATATAATTATATGCTTTGTTATTATGATAATATTTCTCACCCTTCTGTTGTTTTATGATGCTCTATGAGGCATTGCAGAGTAGGTTGTTGGAGGTCTATTGTGAAGCTTGTCTTCATTCTTTTGGTCGGTCGGCTCTGATATGTAGCACCGGGTAGCTAGGGTCGGCGTGATGCCTTTTGTGATACATTTTGTATATGTATTTTGGTGATGAATGTTTATGTAAACATGAAATATTTGGTGAATCAAAACTTAATGACATATATATATATATATATATATATATATATATAGGTTTGATGTTGTTTAATGTTCGGTTTCCGCTGTTATTTTAATATTTTGAATACGGGTGTAAGGATGAAATCCTTCTGTTGCAAGTTACCCCGTTTGTTGCATATCTTTGAATGAGCAGGTGTTGGATGTTTTTAATTTCACGTATAATGTGGCATGCCTCTTTTATACCATGTTTTAATTATACTCTGATGAAATTTTGAATATGTTCCTAGATGATTTAATTGATTATTTGGGGGTATAGAAATGGGGTGTTACATTAAGTGGTATCAGAGCTAGTGTTCGAGTCAGTCGTGTATGTCTTGTTGTTGTGATGATTGAACTGTTGTTTAATCTTGTTATTGTCTTTGGGAATGATCAGAATATGGCTGGTAGAAATGAAAATGCAATGGTTGCTGCTTTGGAAGTAATGGCTAGGGCGGTGCAGGGTGCACCGAATGTGAATGCTAATGATGAGTTAAGGAAGAATCAACCACCAGTCTTCAAAGGAAGATTTGATCCCAATGGTGCTCATAATTGGTTGAAAGAGATTGAAAGAATCTTCAGAGTCATGGACTATGCTGAAGAGAGTAAGGTGAAGCTTGGATCTCACATGCGGAAGGAAAAAACCGATGATTGGTGGATCTGTATAAGTCAAGCTCTTGAAGAAGATGATGAAAATATAACTTGGGAAGTTTTTCGTACTGAGTTCTTGGGGAAGTATTACCCTGAGAGTGTGAAAGGGAAGAAGGAGATGTAGTTCCTTGAATTGAAGCAAGGTAGTATGTCTGTGATGGACTATATTGCGAAGTTTGTGGAGTTGGTTCAGTTTCGTCCTCATTATGTTGCTGCTACTGCTGAGTTTTAGAAGTGTATTAAGTATGAGAATGGTTTGCGTCCTAAGATTAAGCAGGTTGTGGGATATCAAAGAATTAGAAGGTTTTCAGATTTGACGGAATGTTGTAGAATTTTTGAGGAAGATAGCAAAGCTCGTTCTACACATTACAAGAGTTTGAATGAGAGAAAAGGAAAGTAACAAGCTTGAAGTGGACCTTATATGACACCCGCTGATAAAGGCAAGCATAAGGGAAACTTTGATAAGAGATCTGGTGGAGGGAGTTCTGGTCCCGTTAAGTGTTACAAGTGTGGTGATTTGGGTCATAAGTCTTTTGAGTGTGGGAAGAACATTGTGAAATGTTCAAACTGTGGAGGCCTTGGACATGCTACTACCGAGTGTAGATGGAATATTGTGAAGTGCTTCAATTGTGGAGAAGTGGGTCACATTAGTACTAAGTGTACTAAGCCGAAGCAAGCTCAAGCGGGTGGAAAGGTGTTTGCATTAGCAGGGAAGGAAACTACTAGTGCAGACCGTTTGATTAAAGGTACATGCTTTATTAATAATACGCCTTTAGTTACTATTATTGATACGGGAGCGACTCATTCGTTCATTACTCTTGACTTGCTAAGCGTTTGAAATTGTTTTTGACTTCTTGGGGTGGTGAGATGGTTATTGAGACTCTTGCTTCAGGGTCGGTAACTACTTCTTTGGTGTGTGTAAGTTGTTCTTTGACCATGTATGGTAAATATTTTGTTATGGAGTTAGTTTGTTTGCCATTGGAGGGTTTGGACGTAATCTTGGGTATGGAATGGTTGCAATTTAATCGAGTTCATATAGATTGCTATCATAAGTTAGTAAGGTTTCCTTCTTTGGATGATGATGAAGATGAGAGTTTCCTATCCACGAAAGAGTTGAAGAAACTTTTAGTGGACGAAGCTCAATTGTTTGGTTTATTTGCATCATTTCCAGTGGAGAGCGAAATAGAGCTCAGTGGGTTCCCAGTGGTGTGTGATTTTCCAAAAGTATTTCCGGAGGATATTGAGGATATACCGCCGGAAAGAGAAGTTGAGTTTTCTATTGATCTAGTTCCGGGTACTAGACCAATTTCGATGGCACCATATCGTATGTCAGCTTCAGAGTTGGTAGAGTTGAAGAAGCAATTGAATGACTTGTTGGACAAGAGATTTGTTAGGCCGAGTGTTTCTCCTTGGGGTGCTCCAGTATTGTTGGTAAAGAAGAAGGATGTAAGTATGCGGTTATGTATTGATTATCGACAGTTGAACAAGGTGACAATTAAGAACAAGTATCCGCTTCCAAGGATCGATGATTTGATGGACCAATTGGTTGGTGTGCGTGTTGTTAGTAAGATTGATTTAAGATCGGGATATCACCAGATTCGTGTCAAAGAAGAGGATATTCAGAAGACGACTTTTAGAACACGGTATGGTCATTACGAGTATTCCGTGATGCCATTCGGAGTTTCTAATGCGCCAGGTGTGTTTATGGAATATATGAATCGTATTTTTCATGAACAGTTGGATCATTTTGTGGTTGTGTTCATCGACAATATTTTGATTTATTCTAAGTCTCAAGAAGAACATGAAGAGCATTTAAGGATTGTGTTATAGATTTTTAAAGAGAAGCAATCGTATGCTAAGTCATCGAAATGTGAGTTTTGGTTGTCGAAAGTAAGTTTTCTTGGGCTTGTTATTTCCGATAGTGGTATTAGTGTTGATCCATCCAAGATCGATGCGGTAATGGAGTGGGAAGTTTCTAGACCGGTTACGGAGATTCGAATATTTTTAGGCTTGGCGGGTTATTATCGGAGGTTTATTGAAGGATTTTCAAAGTTGGTACTTCCGTTAACACAGTTGACTTGTAAGGGAAAAACTTCATTTGGGATATTCATTGTGAAAAGAGTTTCATTGAACTTAAGAGAAGGTTGACAACGACTCCGATCTTGCTTTTCCCAAATCCAACGGAACCATTTGTGGTGTTTTGTGATGCTTCATTGTTTGGGTTAGGTGGTGTTTTGATGCAAGATAGAAAATTTGTGGCTTATGATTCAAGACAATTGAGAGTGCATGAAAAGAATTATCCTACGCATGATTTGGAATTAGCGGCTGTGGTGTTTGTTTTGAAAATTTGGAGGCATTATCTTTATGGTGCAAGATTCGAAGTTTTTAGTGATCACAAAAGTTTGAAGTATTTATTTGATCAAAAGGAATTGAACATGAGACAAAGAAGGTGGTTAGAGCTTTTGAAGGATTTTGATTTTAGTTTGAATTACCATCCGGGTAAGGCGAATGTTGTGGCCGATGCTTCAAGTTGCAAGTTGTTACATATGTCTGCATTGATGATAAAATAATGGGAACTTTTGGAGGATTTTAGAGACTTGAGTTTGGTTTGTGAGATGACACCGAGAAGTGTGAGACTTGGTATGCTACATGTTACGAATGATTTTCTTGCACCCGTTTGTGAAAAGAAAAAGTTGGATTTGAAGTTTGTTGATTTGATGATGAATGAGAATGAGAATTTCAAGGTTGATAATTTAGGAGTTTTGAGATTCTATGGTCGTATTTGTATTCCCGATGATGAGGAGTTGAAAAAGATGATATTGGAAGAGGGACATCGAAGTAATTTAAGTATTCATCCGGGAGCGAATAAGATGTATCAATATTTGAAGAAGATCTTTTGGTGGTCCGGATTGAAGAGAGATGTAGCTCATTTTGTGTATGCGTGTTTGACTTGTCAGAAGTCTAAGGTGGAACATTAGAAGCCTAGTGGTTTGATGCAACCGTTGGATATTCCGGAATTGAAATGGGATAGTATATCGATGGATTTTGTTACGGGATTTCCGAATATACAAAGAGGTTATAATTCTATTTGATTGATTATTGATAGACTTACTAAATCTGCTCACTTTATTCCGATTGATATTAGTTATCCTTTGGAGAAGCTAGCCAAGATTTATGTTTCTGTGGTTGTAAAGTTGCATGGAGTTCCTAAGAGTATTGTATCGGATAGAGATCCTAGATTTACATCGAGGTTTTGGGGGAGTTTACAAAAGGCTTTGGGTTCTAAGCTAAGATTGAGTTCGGCTTACCATCCGCAAACAGACGGTCGAACCGAGAGGACAATTCAATCGTTGGAGGATTTGTTACGTGCTTATGTGCTAAAGTAAGGTGGTGCTTGGGATAGTTATTTAACATTGATTGAGTTCACCTACAATACCAGTTTTCATTCAAGTATAGGTATGGCACCATTTGAGGCTTTGTATGGTCGAAGATGTCGAACAGCTTTATGTTAGCATGAAATCGGTGAGAGAACAGTAGTTGGACCGGAGATGGTACAACAAACGACGGAGAAGGTGAAGTTTATTAGAGAGAAGATGAGAGCTTCTCAAAATAGACAGAAGAGTTATCATGACAAGAGAAGGAAAGATCTTGAGTTTCAGGAAGGCGACCATGTGTTTTTGAGAGTTACACCGGTTACGGGTGTGGGTCGTGCTTTGAAGTCGAAGAAGTTGACTTCTCGTTTTATTGGTCCGTATCAGATTACTGCACGAGTTGGTGTTGTGGCTTACCGTGTGGCGTTGCCTCCGAATCTTTCGAATTTGCATGATGTGCTCCACGTTTCGCAACTTCGGAAGTATGTTCCAGATCCATCACATGTTATTCCTATGGACGAGGTTGAGGTAAGAGATAACCTTATGGTTGAAGCTTTGTCTGTTGAGATTTTGGACCGTGAAATCAAGAAGCTAAGAGGCAAGGATATTGCGCTTGTGAAGGTAGCGTGGGAAGGCGCTGTGGAAGGCAATATGACTTGGGAATTAGAGAGTGGGATGCGCGAGTCGTATCCGGAGTTGTTTGGACCAGGTATTATTTTCGAGGACGAAAATATCTAAAGTGGGGGAGAGTTGTAACGCCCCGATTCGATTATTTCCCATTTTGTTGAGTCTTTTATTTAAATTGAATGATATTTGTCTCAATTTGTGAAATTGGTATGTTTATGTGATATGTTGATGTGTGATACTATTTTACCGTTTTTGAGAATTTCCGGGTAAAATTAGATTGGAGGGTATTTTAGACATTTACTCATTAGTGATAAGTTAGAAATGAGATAGAATTATATTTTTGTGAGAAATGATATTTGGTGAAAAGAATAGAAAATAGAAAGAAAGTTATAAGTTGTGAAAGAGAAAGAAAAGAGAGAATAGAAAGAAAAAGAGGAGAAAGAAAAGGAAGAGAAGAGAAAAGAAGAGAAAAGAGGAAAAAGTTGGAAAATCATCAAGATTTCTCCTAGGAATCGAAACAATCGGGTAAGGGTGTGAAATCTTATTATCTTAACATTGTATATGATTGTGTATGTGTTAGATTGATTGGGTTTTTCTTTTGGAAGAGTTTAGAGAATATTAGGTTTAGGGTTTTTGGTGGAAATCTAAGAAAATGGTAGATTAATCGGTTAAAAGTTGTTATAATCGAAGTACGATGTTAAATGTATGTCATAGATCATGTTTATGGAAGTTTCTTTGAGTTTTGGGAGCATTTGGGAGGACTGTTGCGCATCTGAGATGTTCTGAAATCGCAGCTCTCGCTCAACGAGCGAGAAGGTCGCTCAGCGAGCCTGAGGGTTTTTGGTAGGGGTGTTTTTGGTTCGTATCTTGAGTTTCGGTTATTCGTTTATAGTGTTATTTATATCGATTCGAAGCTAAAAACGTGTAAAATTTATTGACGCTAAAATATGTAATTTTTAGCCAACTTTCGCCCTACTTTTCCGATAAAACGTAATTGAGTTAATTATGGAATTATGGGTTTGATTGTGGTATGGTGGCCATTTGGAAATTAGATGCACTGCGTGACGTGAATATGAATGCATGATTGATTGTGAAGATCTGTTGTCGTTTGGCATAATTAATACGAATGTGTATGGTTTGTTTTCGATTGTATGAGATGAATGCATGATTATATTATGAATATGTATACATTTTCAAGAATGTTGTGTGTTATTTTGCATGTAAATCATAATGTATACATTCATGTGTTGTGGGATTTTTTGTGAATCTGTTGTAACATCATGTGCCCATGTGGGGTGTAAGCGATGATTACAACAAGATTGTGTGCCGTGTGGGGTGTGAGCAATCAGATTGTGTGCCTGTATGGGGTGTGAGCAATCCATAAACATTGTGTGCTCGTGTGGGGTGGGAGCAATGGGTGATTTATTCACAAATGATTGTGCGCCCGTGTGGGGTGTGAGCAATCAGATTGTGTGCCCGTGTGGGGTCTGAGAAATCCATAAACATTGTGTGCCCATGTGGGGTGTGAGCAATAGTTGAACATCGTATGCCCGACAGAGAGTTACTTTAGGTAACGAGCGATGGTTCCAATAGTTCCTGAGTGAACTTGAGATGATTGAGTCGGTACCGCATTGCATCTGCATAGAGTCGTGAGTCGGTCTCTATGATTTGTATTTATCATTTTTAATTGATGTTGGTGAATAAACATGAATAATGTATGTTTATGCGGAATGAATGATGTTGGTGAATAAACATGAATAATGTATGTTTATGCGGAATGATTGATATTGGTGGATAAACATGAATAGATATATGTTTATGTGAATTGTGCATAATGTGATGTATATGTGTGATGAGTGATGGATTGTAGTGAGAATATGTATATGTGTATTTTATGTTGAGATATATAATTATATGCTTTGTTATTATGATAATATTTCTCACCCTTCTGTTGTTTTATGATGCTCTATGAGGCATTGCAGAGTAGGTTGCTGGAGGTCTTTTGTGAAGTTTGTCTTTATTCTTTTGGTCGGTTGGCTCTGATATGTAGCATCGGGTAACTAGGGTCGGCGTGATGCCTTTTGTGATACATTTTGTATATGTATTTTGGTGATGAATGTTTATGTAAACATGAAATATTTGGTGAATCAAAACTTGATGATATATATATATATATATATATATATATATAGGTTTGATGTTGTTTAATGTTCGGTTTCCGTTGTTATTTTAATATTTTGAATACGGGTGTAAGGATGAAATCCTTCTGTTGCAAGTTACCTCGTTTGTTGCATATCTTTGAATGAGCAGGTATTTGATGTTTTTAATTTCACGTATAATCTGGCATGCCTCTTTTATATCATGTTTTAATCATACTCTGATGAAATTTTTTTATATGTGCCTAGATGATTTAATTGATTATTTGGGGGTATAGAAAGGGGGTGTTACAAATATTGTCTTGAAGATGTGAGGGAAAATTTTGGGGTACAACACTAGAATACAACATTATGAAGTTAAGTGGATGAATGTTCACTTGTTAAAAATGCAGAAAAATATAACTTTTAGTCTAGACCGCAAAGTGTTCGATAAAATGCTTTAACCAATTTCTCGTCTTTGTTCACTTCAATTATTTTACTTCATGATATTGAATTATTGTTGTTATTGATGATTGCAGTATTTAAATTTTTGCTCAGGCTTCAAAATATTTCTGGCTTCGCCACTGTTTGTATTATCAAAGCAAATATGGCATACATACTTTGGTTTGACATATAATCATATACCTCAACATTAGAATCCAAATAAAGGTTTAAGTATTTAAATATTAGATTCAAGTATTTGTCAATACCATTTCCCGATTACTTATGCCTACAAATCAAAATGGTCATCATCATAAACTTGCACTTCATGCATAACTCTGGTTGTAGGTTATAAATCAACAAAATCATTGGTAATGTATTGTGAGAATTAATTTGAATATCACGAGGATTTATTCAGCTAGTAGACAATGCAAGACTTAATTTTCTTACGACTTGCCTAAAATCTGGGTAATAATTATCAAATTTTCACCATTGAGAAAAGATTGTGGCATGTTTAATCATTTCATTACTAACTATATCATTTACATATTGTGTTAAATGTTTTGTATCTTTCACACACTAATACAAGTACCTAAATACTGGGATTATTAGAAAATACCATAACACACTACTACAAATAAATGTTATTACCTCAGTTGAAAAATGGAGTTTTGCCTTGGTTTGGTGGGCTAGGCAACAAAGGGTTTTTATAGAAAATGCATAACTTTTCCCCTCGGTAGAACTACCAGCTGATGAGAAAGGTGGCATTGGTAATGGATTTGATATCAATAGCATTATTTCTTATATTTTTAAGGGTAATGCTAATCAGTGCCCCAGGGGCACTCGATTTGGAGTATTAAATTGTCATCAATCAAATTAATTTTTTTTTATAAAAAAAGTGATAATTAAATATACTTAATTACTAATTATCTCAGATAAATTTAATATATCAACTTTCTCTCTCATATAAAATTGATGTAATGTATGCTTAATTGTATAATTTTTTTTTGCATAATTTATAATATATTGGTTTAAACCTGTATTTTTTTGCATAAAAATATAATTTTTTTGGTTTAAACAATAATTTACAACACTGTAAATGTAATTTTGTGCATAATTTATAATTTATAATTTAATTTTTTTTGCTTTAGGTACGTATTTTTTCTTCATTTTTTCGTTAATTGTGGTTGTTTAAACAGCCATAATTGCAGTTTTTTAACCGCCACAATTTTTATAATTTTAGTAAAAAGACTAAAATTTGGGCCAGAGTCTGGGCACATGCCCAGCCTGGTCGGGTCTTAAAATCGCCCCTGAATATAATATGGTATAATTACATCATATTAATAAAAAAAGAGTTTCAGAGGCATGGTAGATTCTTGGATACCAAAAATCATTATCAGAAGTGGAAAGAAATATTTAATGGTAAATCAGAAAGAAAAAAAATAAAGCTCTTTTGTTGTTGACGGACAATCAATCATATGAAAAAGTTAAAACAATTTAACAACAGTTTTGATTGATGACAATTTAATTTGATTGATGACAGTTGTGGGTGTTGACATTAATTTTGGTAAAACTAACCTGACAACAACATGTTGGACAAGATGTTCTAACATGCTGAAGAACAACTTCTATAACCGGTTTAGCAAGTTTTCGGAAAAGAAGTCCTGACATGGCTGCTCAGACATCAGTACGTATGTGATTATAATACTTGGCAGATGCTGAGCCAAATGCTGAAACATATTGAACTGTCATGACAATATTGTTGTTTTGTTATGTCAAAGCAGATGTCTTAACACCTGTCTGTCAGTTTTAGGCAACTTTGCAGAAAGTTGTGATTTGATTCTGGAGGATTTTTAGTAGGTGTTTATTTCTTTGATTAGTCTGATTGGTGGCAAAAATCAAGGAGGAATTTTATGATTAACAGAAGTTGTTATGTTTCATATATTTGAAGATATTTTCATATCTTGTAGGTTGTTATTTTCGAAAAGATGTGATGTTTCTATTCCTGTACAATTTGTACGAAAGAGGTTTGAAATTCAATCAGTTTTTAATGAAGATCAATTATGACTACTTTCATTGCTCATATTCTTGAAGATCGTTCTCTACTTAAAGTGGTGTAACCCTAATTGGAGGTACAAAGATTAGAGAATGAAAAGATGTGCATTCTGAGCTAGGGTTAGGATTTTGTCTTGTGTTATTTGTGATCCATTATAACATCACCTAGATATTTGAATTGGACTGATTTTATTGAGTTGTATTTTGTCCACTTTAAGCTTTTAAGCATGATCAAGTTGTTTATCATGGAAGAGTGTTCTTCTATTTTCTTTGTAAAGTTTTGGTTGATTATCGTAGTTTCTGATTGAGGGGGAGTGAGAGGGGGTTCTCTTATCTAAGGGTTCTTATATAGAAATTGCATTGGGTAGTGATTAAGTGAGAAGTGTAAACTGGGACTGTTTAACTTCAAATTGATACTAATAATAGTGGATTTCCTTCCTGACTTGGTAGCTCCCATAGTAGGTGAGTTTTCACCGAACTGGGTTAACAATTCCTTGTGCTCATTTATGTTCTGCAACTTTATTTGTGTTCATGTCATTGTGTTAAGTGCAGAGATCAGTTGTTCTGACATCTCATAGGACATCTGTAATCTTCTATACCATAATTTCAATTGGTATCAGAGTTGGCATCCTGCTCTATTTCTGGGTGAAATCTAGGGACGATACTTTCAGGTACAATGGACGTGGAACTAGGGTTTGTCAACAAACCGCCTATTTTGAATGGCACTAATTATGATACCTGGAAAGCGCATATGGTGACTTTTCTAAAAACTACTAATAACAATAGTTGGAAAACCATTATCAAAGGTTGGAAACACCTTGTTGTGAAGGACAAAGATGGAAAAGATACAACATAATTAAAGTCAGAAAAGGACTGGTCTAAGCAAGAAGATGATCTTGCTCTTGGAAACTTTAAGGCCTTGAATGTCTTATTCAATGGAGTGAACATGAACTCCTTCAGATTGATAAATAATTGTACTGTTGCTAAAGATGCATGGCAGATTTTGAAGAATGCTCATGAAGGAATCTCTAGGTTGAAGATGTCAAGACTTCAACTTCTTACCACCAAGTTTGAGAACTTGAAGATGAAGGAGGATGAGAGTATTCATGATTTTCACATGAATATTCTTGATATTTACAATACATCTAGTGCCATGGGAGAGAAGATGTCAGAGGATAAGCTGGTTAGAAAGATTCTCAGGCCGTTGTCTAAGAAGTATGACATGAAGGTCACAACTATTGAAGAATCTCAAGACATCAACAACATGAAGGTGGATGAGCTTGTTGGGTCACTTCAAACTTTTGAATTGGCTATCAATGAAAGATCTGAAAAGAAGACAAGAGCTTAGCTTTTATCTCCAGGAATAATAATGAAGAGGTTCAATGTGACATGGAGACTGATGTAGGAATTTATAATGAAACTGTGCTTCTTGGGAGGCAAGTCAATAAGGTGCTAAAGTGTATAGATAGGAAGTCAAGAACAGATGTTGCAAACATGTCATTCAATATCAGGAAGAACATTGATTTTCATAGAGAAGCAAAAGTAGAGGAGAAATACAATAAAGAAAAAGCTCTCACTTACAAATATGATTCTGATGAAAGATCGTATGATGGAAAACTTACTTTTGATGAACTAGTTGCTTCCTACAGAGAACTATGTCTTAGAAGTGCACAAGTTTGTCAACAAGGGGAGAAACAAAAGAAACTTATAATCCAACTGAAGGCAGGAAAGGAAAAGCACATGGAAACTATCTCAAGGCTGGAAAATAAAGCGATTTTGTTGAACTCTAAACTTGATAGAATGTCCAAGTTTGTCAGTATGCTGAATAGTGGCTCTAACACATTAGATGAAATTCTTCAGGTTGGAAAAGTAGCAGGAGATATGAGTGGAATATGATTTAATAACGGAAAGGAACCTCTTTTAGGCTTCATTCATCCTATACCTAAACCAAAGATGTTGAATCAAGTGTATGAACATCATGACAGCAGTAAATTCAATCAAGTTGGAGATGTTACAGCTCTTGGTTATGATAATCAAGTTACGATGAAGAAAGGAAAAATGTATGCAATGAATTTTGTTCAACCTAAAAGAAAACACGAATAAAAGATGTCAGGTCAAAAGTCCCAACATCAGAAAAGACATCATTGTGGAAGCAAGACCTAACAGTGGAAATTGTCATTATTGTGGAAGATTTGGTCACATAAAACCAAAGATGTTGAATCAAATGTATGAACATCATGACAGCAGTAATTCAATCAAGTTGGAGATGTTACAGGTCTTGGTTATGATAATCAAGCTATAAATTGTATTCAAAATCTTAAGGTATGATTAAAACTAGAAAGGTGTGAATACCTAAGGTTGTTGAAAGTGAGAAAGATTTGTCTAAAGACAAAAAGGAAAATGTTGATGAAAAGAACCACCAATCTACATAGATGGTTAATATTGATGATCTGAATACTGATGATATGATTTCTGTTACTAAGAAAAATAAGGAAGCATTCTCAAGTGAGTCAGAGTATGATGTTGAACATAATGTCCATGATTTCATGACTATAGTAAAGAAGCAAGATGCAGCTAGGAAAAAAATTTTTGTTTCTTTTAGTGCCTTTTCTGCTCTTGGTGATTGGATGTGTTCTGCTGCAGATTTACTTACTTTTGTTGATTACCTATAATGCATAGTTGCTTGGTTTCTTATATAATTGTTAAAAATGGGGAGAAATGAGTAGTAGTAGTGTTCTTTGGTTGTTTCCTTGAGGGTGAGAGAATCTTCTATTAAGGGGAAGATATTTATTTTTAACTATTTGATGTAGAAAAAGATCTTCGTGAAAAGGTTGTCATGTCTGCTGCTGCTGACCAGATGTTAGCCTCTGATCTGGATGAAGGGTTATTTGGTTAGTTTTAGCCAAAATATGCCAAAGGGGGAGATTGTTAGTTTTGTTGTTGTGAGTGTTGACATTAATTTTGGTAAAATTAACCTGACAACAACATGTTGGACAAGATGTTCTAACATGCTGAAGAACAAGTTCTATAGCCGATTTAGCAAGTTGTCAGAAAAGAAGTCCTGACATAGCTGCTCAGACATCAGTACATATGTGGTTATAATACTTGGCAGATGTTGAGTCAAATGCTGAAACATATTCAACTGTCATGACAATATGGTTTTTTTGTGATGTCAGAGCAGATGTCTTAACATCTGTCTGTCAGTTCTGGACAACTTTGCAGAAAGTTGTGATTTGATTCTGGAGGATTTTTAGCAGGTGTTTGTTTATGTGATTAGTCTAATTGGTGGCAAAAATCAAGGAGGAATTTTATGATTAATAAAAGTTGTTTTGTTTCATATATTTGAAGATATTTTCATATCTTTTAGGTTGTTATTTTTGGAAAGATCTGATGTTTCTATTCCTGTACAATTTGTTCAAAAGAGATTTGAAGATCAATTAGTTTTTAATGAAGATCAATTATGACTGCTTTCATTGCTCATATTCATGAAGGTCGTTCTCTACTTAAAGTGATGCAACCCTAATTGGAGGTACGGAGATTATAGATTGAAAAGTTGTGCATTCTGAGCTAGGGTTAGGCTTTTGTCTTGTATTATTTGTGAGCCATTTTAACATCACCTAGATGTTTGAATTAGACTGATTTTATTGAGTTGTATTTTGTCCACTCTAAACTTTTAAGCATGAATGTTTGTTCTTGATTGAAGCTTTTAAGCAATATCAAGTTGTTTATCTTGGAAGAGTGCTTTTCTTTTTTCTTTGTAAAGTTTTGGTTGATTATCACAGTGTGTGATTGAGGGGGAGTGAGTGGGAGTTCTCTTATCTAAGGGTCTTAGATAGAAATTGCATTGGGTAGTGATTAAGTGAGAAGTGTAAACTGGGATTGTTTCACTTCAAATTGATACTATTAATAGTGGATTTCCTTCCTGGCTTGGTAGCCCCCAGAGTATGTGAGTTTGCACCGAACTGGGTTAACAATTTCTTGTGTTCATTTATTTTCTGCAAATATATTTGTGTTCATATCATTGTTTAAGTGCAGAGATCAGTTGTTCCGATATCTCATAGGACATCTGTAATCTGCTATAACAAAATTTCATGTTGTACGTAACAAATTTACTTGATATTATGCATATTAAAAAAGTTTTTAGAAAGTTTAATTGGTGCGTTATTCAATGTGGCATAAAAGTCTATGAATTAGATCAATGCAAGTTAGAACTAAGAATTATATAATGAAGAAAAAAATTGAAACCAAATAAAAATAAGAATCATATATATTTTTACCTCTAGCAACCCATATTTTCTCAAGAATAGAAAAAAAAAATCCTATTTAAATTTATTCGATTTTTTTAGAATAACGTAGTTTTTCAATTAAAATATCAATCTAACCATGTTTCCAAAAAAAATATTAATCTAATTATGTTTTATAATATACACCAATTCGCCAGGAGTATAAGAAAAAATGATATTTAAAAAAAAAAAGAATTGACCTTATATGCCAATTCATTTGAAATATGTTTGAAATTTAATTTTTTTTAAAAATACATACATGCGCCAAATGGATTAGAGTATGCTCGATTTTTATTTTATTTTTTAAAATACACTTATGCATTAAATGAATTGATTAAGGGTATTTTTTTTAAATGATCTAATAATATGCCAATTGAATTGGCAAATTGATTTTCTTTTATTTAAATATTACTCTCATGCCAATTGTATTGGTGCATGAGTTTTTTTCTCTTATAAGCCATAAACCACATAAGAGTAACATCTTAAGGATTAAGAACCCCCATTACACTACAGTTCATTGAGTCCATGGAAAACAAAAGATGAAACTGATCATTAAGTTAAATCGTGTGGTATTCTTTTGAAATGAGTAAGAACATCAAAATTGAAAAATAAAGTTAGTAATATAAAATAATAACTTAATCTAGCCATAAGCTTACTCAAATTAAGATTTGTTTACAGTGGCACGAAAGCAAGATTAGCTGAAAGAATCTTATTCAAAGGAAACCGTCAATTTGGATTGAAAAGTAGCATTGGATTGAAAAGTAAAAGGGATTAAAGATTCATCATTGTTTAATGTAAACATTTTGTTTTTTCTAAAAATGTGTGTTGGACTATAAATAAACTATATTTCTTACTCAAATCTATTTACAACAAAGTTAATGATCTTGCGAAGTTGTTGGAATTGCATGAAGATTTTTTTTCAATATATGTAAGCTCTGAGATGTATTTTTCAGAAATGATTCATTCAAGAGTCTACCTTATCATAAAAACATAATATTATTGACCATCTTATATAAGATGAAATCTGAGATTTTTCACTTTATAATGTTATGAAATTTGATGTAAATTTTTTCGACAAATATTTTTTATATCATATATCTTAAAATCATATATCTTAAAATCTGATGTAAAATTATTTAACCAAATATTTTATTAACAATTGTGCTTTAAAGCACTATAATAGATAGGAATATATAAATACGCCGGCTTAAATTGGACTTTTATGAATTATTACTACTAAATGCCAAAGAAAAACTATTAAGGCTTTTTCTAGCCTAGTATATTCAACTTCAGTATTATCCTTACCTTTTCTTGGAACATGGACCAAAATAAAAAATTTACAACTATCTCATAATTTATCTTATCTTCTTTTTTAAGAATCATTAGAATGGAATTTCGAATATAGTATAACATATTGTAGCTCATCATGTTTTTCATTATTATTGTGTACGTAATCAATTACACCCTCCATTTTCTATATAAGAAAAAAGTGTTATAAAAGTGTCTAATTTATTTAAGATACTAATACTATTTATTATTTTCCTCATTAGTGTACTTTTATTTAACAATTTTCATTATATTCAACTATTCATTCTGTCCTACAAAAAAGTAATATTAAATAGAAAGTGAAATTTAAAAATATGTATTATAAACTGAAATGAAATATTTATTTAAGAATATTTTTTTTAATTTAAATAGATTATTCGCTGTGCATTAAATAGATTATTTAAGAATTATTTATTTAAGAATTTTTTTTTTAGTTTTAAAAATCTACATCAAATAGATTATTTTAAATAGATTTAAAAATGTCCAAGAAAATATTTTATTATCTATAATTAATAAGAATATTTAAATAAATAATATTAATTTTATCATTAAATTTTTTTATATTTAAGAAGTGTAGAATA
The DNA here is from genome assembly GCA_963966055.1 of Lathyrus aphaca. Taxonomy (NCBI): domain Eukaryota; kingdom Viridiplantae; phylum Streptophyta; class Magnoliopsida; order Fabales; family Fabaceae; genus Lathyrus; species Lathyrus aphaca. The sequence continues at coordinate 518,080,808 of OZ014522.1, forward strand.
AGACATTTTTTATTATCTATAATTAATAAGAATATTTTAATAAATAATATTAATTTTATCATTAAATTTTTTTATATTTAAGAAGTGTAGAATAAGACATTTGTTATGAGATGAAGAGAGTCAATAAATAAGCTTTATTGTCAAAATAAAATAAATGAATAAATCAACTTAATTTTGTATATTTTCATATGATCATTATTAAACAAATAAAATTAAATAATAGACAGACTGTTATGGGAAATAGTTTGCTTGGCAGTACAAGAAAATGTCTTTTATTGATTAGTTGAGTCAATGGATTATTTATCATAGAATCATAATTCACGTGATGTGGAATCGTAGTCTTTCTCGATAAGTCATTTCGATTAGACCATAAAACAAATCATAAAAGATATGTTTTAAAATGAATAAAAGGCTAATGAATATCTTAGAGTGGTTGCTTACAATAATTATATTTTCTTAATATGAGCATAAGTTGTTAAAAGAGAGGACGTCACTCTAATAAGTTAAGTTTCTTTTTGGAGTTTACAAAATGTGTTTTTTTAACTAATTAACTCATATTCTTATGCTTGACATACTACTATAAAATATATTTTTAATATACTTAATTTTGGTTGAATATGAGATATTACATTGATTTCATATACGAGGTAACAAAAAAAAATACATTTGAATTTATTATCTATAACATAGATGACTTATTTCAACAAACCTTAATTGAATATATATATTTTTAAATTGGTTTATAAAATAATTATATAAATAATTATGTTATATTTGAATAACGACTTACGTTAATGATTTTCAAGCATTCTATAATTCATTATTCATCTCTCGTTCTTTAAGGATTCAAACCTCGTTCAATGTTTCAAGTTCTTCATTTAACACGTCTTTCTCTGCTAATTCATTCTTCAAAATATAAAATTTGATGTTTTGCAAAATGAACATGTATAAAAGAAAATTGAACGAAAACTAGAAGCAATGAGAGAGATTTTAACCATTAAAGAACGTGAGATAAATGATGAGTTGCAAAATGCTCGAAAAGTATTAATTAGTGTAAGATGTTTTGCAAATACAATATAATTTTTCATATTATAAATTTCTAAATCAATTTAATATGTTATATGATCAAAGAGAGATTAATGAAACAAATAATCTACATTACATATAATAAACGCAATTGTATTTTTGTCACTCTAATGCCTTCTTGACATATTCGGCGGAACAAAATGAGAGTTCTGAAAGAATTACAAAACATTATCTCAATCTCAATCTCAATCTCAAACTCAATAACAATAATTAAACAACAACATATGTTGCTTCTTCTGATGCAGAGACCTTCAGCTTTAGAGTCTACGCCAGACTTCACTCAACAAGTGTTCTTCAGATTCGGCACCACCAGAAGTTAGTAATTCAACAACTCTCAAGTGTGCCATTGTATATCATATTTTTAATATATCTTTAGAAGTATAAGAACCAACACACATGTAACACACATCAAATAAATCATTGTACTTTTAATACTTTGTTATCATCAAAACCAAAAGAAAACACGTCATAAACAAATTTTGTTCTAACAATCTCCCCCTTTTTGATGATGACAAACATAAGTATTTAAAGGACAATGTTGGGCAGTTATAATTTTCTCTGCAACATCATGGTATGAGGTTTGTAAGCCCCCCTTAGTCTAATAGTCCAAAGTTGAGTTTTGTAGACCCATACCAAGTAATACTTGTTAGAACAAGATCTTTTCTTGACTTAATTCTCTTTAGTTTTGATGATAACAAAGTACTGAAATAACAAAGGTCTATTTGATGTGTGTTTTATTTATTGTAGGTTCTACATTATTATACATAAATAATTGGAATCTATTTTACATGAACACCCTTGGGAGTTGCTTCATTGCTAGCTTCTAGTAGCAGAATCTAAAGAATAATTACTAGTGTGGTTGAACGTAGACTCTGAACTGAAGGCATCGACATTCAGAAGAGTGATTACACTTGGATATTGCATATCAACTTATGGTACCATTTAGAGTTGGTGACAAAGTTGTAATTGCTCGTACTACTGTAAATCAGGTTATATTGTCTTATCATCATGTCACCTAGAGTCTACTTGGTGCAATACTCAAGAAAAGCTGAACAGTTCTACAGATGACTACTCTCAACGACTCTATTAGTTCAAATCCTCTAGAAGACTACAAGGTTAAAAGTGTTATCCACTGGATTCAGAATCTATTGAGTATCCATCTTCAACGACTTTTGTATTATGAAGGAAAAACAAACTAACTTGGTCAAGTTATCTTCACAACGACTAGTTTTTGCTGGTTGCTATAAATATGCTTAAGATTTAAAGCTTGGATTTTCAATAAGGTTTTTAGACATGAAGGAGTAGCAAAATCAAGAAATTATCAACTCATGTTATGCATAAATTATGTAGGTAGTAGTAATTGTAAAAGCCTTAAGATTTCTTACCATTTAATATCTTAGAAATCTTAAGATCTTTAGGTCTTTGTTATGGTGATTACCCTGTATCTTTGACAGTTGTATCAAGTACATGTTTTTCTCTATTTTTTGAGCATGTTGTTTAGAAGTTTAAATAAAGTCTCTTGCTATGTATACCTTGTTTCATGTACACCTTGCTACTTGTATCACGTACACCTTGTTTTGAATTTTGTTGAGCCTTCAGTAGTTTAGATTAAGTCTCTTGCTATGTGCTTGAGCAGAAGTCTTGTCCCATTGAAGTTCAAGCAACAAGTCTTGAGCCAAGATGCTTAAGCCACATAATTCTCATCTCTAAGTGCATGAGTTGTGAAAGTCTTATTCAACTAGTCTAATTGAGCAAGAAGTCTCAGGTGTGGACCCGAGTAGGTTAAAAATCAGTCTAGATAACCAGAAGAGAATGAGGCTTAGTCAGAGGATGAGCAGTTAGCCATGGAAAATCAGTATATGCAAGGGAAGTCTTAGACATATGCTCTAAGAAAAGGTAAGTCCCAGCCATAGGATCTTGAAGCATGATGCTTGGATCATAAGGCTTTAGCAAGGGTAAGTCTTAGACATGTGCTATAAGTAAGGAAAGTCGCATACCGTGGGTCTGAGTAATTGTGAAAGACTTATGCAGAAGCACAAGCCATTGTAATCTGAGTGATTATAATGAAAATCTCTTGTGAATCAAGGGGACTGGAATTCTCTCAGTTAAGGGAGGAAACAACATAAATCTTTTTTTCTTCTGTTGATTATTTACTTTACTTTTGTTATGAATCTGATGTCAAATGAATTAAACAGAATTTGAACACCAGTTCTGATTATGTATCTCAAATTAGAAACTAACTTAAAGAAAAGTGAAACACAATTTAACCCCCTTATTGTGTACTTTTCACACCTGCAATACTTTCAAGAAAAAGTAATTCAATTTTCTTAGTAACATCAGAGTCTGAGGTTTGTAAGCCCCCCTTAGTCAAACAATTCCAAGGCTGAGGTCTGTAAGCTCCTCCATAGTTCCATATTTAAGAAAACCAAAAATAATATTTAAACTTCCTTTAGCAAGAACATAATACGCGGTTTGTAAGTTCCTTCTGAGTATGGTAGGTTAGGGTTGAGGTTTGTAATCTCCTCATTAGTTCTATGTACAAGAAAGTTAAAATGTGTCGTTCGGATACAACACCACTGATCAACAACAAGGCCTATCACCTCAAGTGAATTGGTCCATCAAATATCATTAAAAAACATCATATAGGGATACTCGATGTAGTGAGCTAGCCCTTCACCATAAACTTGTAATATACCTACTAAGACCCCTGAGTCATCCTTCCCTTGTAAGGGGAACATGTACGCTGATACTTTTTGGACAGTACAAATAGTGATAAAATATCTAACATACCGTAATTGTGAAGTAGAGGAAGAAACCAAGAAATGATTTTCCTGTATGCTTCTTGAAGTTTTGTCTTTTCCCTAATTGATTCATACTTGAAATGATGGAGTTTCTTTGGTGTATTTTTGGAAATTGGTCTTTATTATCACAATTCTTTTGTTCTTTTGCTAGAGCATTGTTGTGTTATAGAGGAAATAAACCAATACATGTTATATTTTAATTTTAGTGAAACAATTTTCACCACGGTTGATAAAAACAACCTTAGTGATATATTATACATGTTACCATTGTTTCTCTTCACATCCGTGGTGAAATTATTTAGGGTTTTGTCTATAAAGCTGAACAAGCGCGCCATTCACCTTTTTACTAAAGTTTACTCATTCTACCTTCAAACTTCATATTCCATTCTTTAAAAGTTTATATAATATATTTAAAAACTTGGTTTAAAGATTAATGTTAAGTTTCACTTTATCAAGTAAACAATATGCATGAACCTTAACATGTATCTTTAATACCAAAATTTTAAGGGTAGTCAAAATGAATATTGATATTGCACACAAAGCGTTTCTGAAATTGTAAAAACTGTGTTTGCCTATAAAAACTAAACTCTCTAAGATTTTCAAAATTAAATTCTCTATGAGATTGTGAAAACTAAACTCCGTGAGATTGTAAAAATGAATGTCGCATTTCACTATGGTTGATAGAAATGACTATGGTGAAATATATATATATATATATATATATATATATATATATATATATATATATATATATATATATATATATATATATATATATATATATATATATATATATATATATATATATATATATATATATATATTAAGGGATGTATCTTTTTACTAAAGTTTAATCATTCTACCTTCAAATATATATAAACTTTTAAAGAATGAAATATGAAGTTTGAAGGTAGAATGAGTAAACTTTAGTAAAAAGATGTGTCCCTTAATTTTATTGCTAAAAGTTATATATATATATATATATATATATATATATATATATATATATATATATATATATATATATATATATATATATATATATATATATATATATATTAAGGGACACATCTTTTTTTGTAACGAAAAAATGGAAAATTACCCATGTTAGAATTCGAAGCGTATAATCCTTAATCTATCACCACACTTGTTAGTCTCGACCGTGGTGAAAAATGTTTGAATAATAAAAAATGAAGGCACATAAATAAGAGTTATTACTTCGATTGATTTTTTTTATAAGCAAACTTGGATTAAAAAGAAGCACTAGGGGTGCTTAACCCAAAGATACAAACAAAGGAAAGAGGGACAAACCTCCAACACAACAAAAACAAACCAAACCTACCTATTCAAAATTACAAAAGCAAAGACTTGGGTCATTACACCAATCCATCAAAGAAACACTAGAAACAATATGAAAAAACACAAGATACCACTCCCACGGAAGCTTTTTAATTAAACCTACTCCATCAAAATTTGATAGAATAAGACCATTAAAAAGAATATCATTCCTACAATTCCAAATAACCTAACAAGTCACCAAACCAAAAAAACCAACCCAAATTCAAAATACCCAAAGACTTATAGGATTTTTCCAACAAGAGGAGACATTCTAAAATGGAGGAAGCCGAAGTAACATCATCTACTCGAAGCCAACTACAAACATTACGCCACCACCATTTTGAAATTGGGCAATTAAGGAATAAATGATCCAAATTCTCTTCTACCCCAAAGCATAAAAGACAAACCAAGTGGTGAGGACCCATCAAAATTTCATGCGTAGCTAATTCCGACTTCGTAGGAAGCCTATTCCAAATCAATCTCCAACCAAAATCTAAAATTCTACTAGGAACTTTAGTTTTCCACAAACGAGATAAAGTTGTAGACATACCTTCATTCAAATTTGGCCTTTGATTTTTACAAAGAAAAATTGTATCATAAGCACTAGAAACCGAAAAACCAAACAGATTCCTCCACCACACCATTTTATCGACCAAAGACCTATGGGGCTGCACTTAGGCCAAAATTTGGAGCAAAATAGCATATGGAGCAGCCGCGGCGTAATCAAGAAAAGTGGCACTAAAAGGATCCGACCAACTCCAACGATCGCCAAATCAAACTCCCATATCTGCCACTTTAATATGACAATCATTCACCAAGCGATAAAGATCCGGAAAATTTGAACTAAAAGGGGTAGAAACAAACCAAAATTCGTCCCAAAATTCCAAAAAAAAAAAAGACCTGAGCCTAACTTGAAAGAAATCGACGAAGAGAACCAAGATGAGTAATCATTCGTGTTCCCATAACCTATTGTGCATAGATCCTTCCACCAAAGAGATACTTTGCTCCTTGCGTTGAAATATGGAGGATTAAGCATGGCCCTTTTGATATCATTGCACCTAAAAGAAAGAAGGTTTGTCCATAAAGAGTTCTCATCATTCAAAATTCACCACTTCCATTTGCTAAGGAGAGCAAGGTTGAATTTTCGACAATGTTTCACCCCAAGCCCTCCATCATTCTTAGAATGACAAACGAAATCCTATCTAATCCAATTCACCTTCTTCTTCTTTTCATCACCCCCACATAAAAGATCTCTAAATCATACTAATCTCCTTAATTATTGCTTTAGGAGCCTTGTAAAAAAAGAAGAGGAAAATCGATAAATTCGATAAGACCGAATTCAAAAGAACCACCCTTCCATCAAAAGAGAGATGCCTATTATGCCATCCTCCAAGTATTCTTCTAATATTTGAAACAATGGGCCGCCAAATATCACATATTCTAGGATTAATTCCAACCGGAATACCAAGAAACTAGAAAGAAGAGTAGCCAATTTCACAATTAAGGAAAGAGGAAGCCGCTTGAGTAAATTCTAAAGAAAAATTAACACCAATAAGTTTCTCTTATTCAAATTAACCTGCAGACCGGAAACAAGTTCAAAACCATGCAGAATAGCCTTCCACACCCAAAGGCTATTCCAAGAATCTTCACCAATAAAAATAGTGTCATCCGCAAATTGGAGAATCTCAAAGTGAGTTTGCTCATTCAAATGAAAACCCTTAAACTCTCCCAAGGAGGAAGCCCCCCTTTCGTAAGCTTCTAGAAACCAAAAAATTACGAGTCATACTACCATTAACAAGGATATACATAGAACTATTGAAAACCAAAGCTTCAATCCAACATCTCCACTTATCACCAAACCCCATTTTACGCAACAAATATCTAAGAAAATCCCAAGACATACAATCGTATGCCTTCTCAAAATTAACCTTCACCGCCATACAACTCTTCTTAAATCTTTTAGCATAATCCAATAACTCATTCATAACAAGCGCACCATTCAACATGTTTCTATTGGGAATGAAAGCCGATTGGAAATCTGACACAAGTTTGCCCCCACCAGCCTCAATCTATTAGCAAGTAATTTAGCCAAAATCCTATACATGCTACCAATGAGACAAATCGGTCTATAATCATCTAAAGAGATAAGATTATCAATCTTTGGAATCAAGGCCAAGAAAGAAGCGGTGACCGCTTTAGGCAAAGTAGCAAAGGAGTGAAATTCATTAACAAACACCAAAACCTCCAATTTCAAGAAACCCCAACATGTTTTGTAAAAATTCATAGAAAAACCATCCGGACCCGGACTCTTATCCCCATCACAACTCCAAATTACCTCTTTAACTTCCTCCTCAGAGAACGGAGTCTCCAAGAAAGCAGAATCCTCAAGCAAGAGAAGATTAAAAGAAATCTCATTCAAAAAAGGTCGAGAAGCCAAATTTTCCGAAAACCTCTTCTCAAAGTGAGATCTAATTGCCTATTACACCAAATTCACCATATCAATCCAAACATTTGAAGTATTCAAACCCAATAAAGAGTTTATCCTAATGTGAAAGCTGATGGATTTGTGAAAAAAAATTGGAATTCGCATCACCTTCCGCTAACCAAGAGCACCTCACATTTTGACAAAGAACACTCTCCTTGTAGCGCAAATAATTCCACATTCTAGAAGAGGCCAAAACCCTCTTAGCCACTAGATCCTCATCAATCACGTAACCCACTTCTGATGACAAAAGATTTAAATCACTCAACTCCTTAATTGTCGACTCCGCTTCAAGTTTCAAGGATCCAAAAACCTCAACATTCCAAACCCGTAAGCAACCTCTAAAAAAATTAAATTTCTCTTTAAAAGAAAATAACGCCTTCCCCCTGATGTTAGCTTTCTTCCAAGAAGTCTCCACAAAAACCAATAAATCAACATGCTTAATCCAACAATTAAAAAATTTAAATGGTTTCAAACCCCAATTAAGAGAACCACATTTGAACCAAATATGACAATGATCTGAGATATCTCTACACCCTACAATCTGCCATTCCACTTTCCACTCTTCCATTAAACCCTCCTTGAGTAAAAATCTATCCAAACGACTCATGGATCTTCCATCCAAACTAAACCAAGTGAAATTCCTACCAATAGGTGAAGGGTCACACAACTCCATCTTCTCAATGAAAGCATTAAAATCATCCATCTCCCTCCTATTCACCTGATGCCCACAACCTTTCCGCTCCAACTCAAATTTCACTATATTAAAATCACTCCCCAAAATCCACTCTCCAACCGGGAATCTCCTCTTACAAGCCTCTGATTCCCTCCATAAACATCTCTTCTTAGCAAGAAAACAAGAAGAATAAACATTAACCACATAAATCAAAGAATTCTTCCAAGAATCACACACACCAGTGAAACCCTTTCCGCTAAAACTAAAACTAGAAGTGAAGGAATTCCGATTCTAAAGCATTAACAAACCACCCGAGCTTCCAAAAGAGGGTTTGAAAGTCCAATCTAGATTTGTGCCTCCCCATAATTCAAACATTTTTAAATCCGAGAACTAAGCCATCTTTGTCTTTTGGAGTAAACAAAAATCAAAACATTCCTTCTTGATTAACATTCCAAGCTGCTTCCGCTTTAAGGAGCTACTCAACCCACGAATATTATAGGAAAGAAAATTCATGGCTTACCTTTTTTTAGCACCTCCAACTAATTTTTTAGTCTTCCATCTCTGATTTCCATAGAGTTAAACACTTCAATAGCACCCTCTTTTGAAATACCTCCCTTCATCCCGAAAGCAGTGGCTCTTGACCAAAGCTTGAAAGTTATTTCCTCCCTCTCTTTTGCCTAAAACCTTCGATTACCTTGTACCAAACAAGAATATGAAATTTCATCACAAGCCGAAACATCCGAAGACACCTCCAGACCAACCTTAACTTGTGTAGCTCGTCTTGAATTTCCAGCTTCATTACGGTCACCCCACTTTCACAGAAACACCAGAAGAATGAGAAACCCGCGTTCTAGAAAGAGGCTGGAACGAGTTTCTGAGGCGAACCGGGGATTCACGAATATCCGGCCTTCTAGAAGGATTGTCAGAAGAGGAGAAATTTGAATTAGCACAAAATGAATAGGAGGAGGTGTCATTTACCAAAGCATGAGAAGCAATAGAGAGAAAAGGATCTGAGTTCATATTTTCACCAACACCAGTAGACAAAACGGCTTCCTCAGAATCTACTATCTACATATCAAAATTCAATTGCATGAGTTTCCGATTTTGCCCATTACACTTTAAAAAATTACATTACTAAAAGACTATTTTTGTAAACAACTAACCCAACAATTAAAACTCTCTCTATCACTTTTTGCTTGACACATGGCACATACACATTACCTTACAATTCAAAATAGAATTTCCCACCAATACACCCTCATTATCTCTCTTCATTCAAATTTCAAATATCTCTCATATTTCTTTTTCCCACACTTTCTCACTTTCGTTTTAATTATTTATTTATTTATTATCACTAAAAATATTAATAATATATTTTTTAATTTTAATAAAATAACACTATATATTTATCTCACAGGTCACTATCAACACGTTGTCTATTTTATTTCAATCAATCATTATTTTAATTTAAGAGTCAAAAGTCTTATTTTTAAATATAATTTTTTTCTTTTTTCATCTCACGATTTTTTTTAATAATTATTTAATAGAATTAAAATTATATAATTATTGTTCATTTTACAATTAAGTAAATCATTTTAAATTTTGTATTTGTACACATCAAATAATATTTTTATTTCACGGGTCGTTATCTCATCCTTTTTTTGTCTTTCTTCATGTCACAAGTCATTTTTTTCCTTTTTGCATCATTATTTAATACAATTGAAATTGTATAATTATTTTTCATTTTGCAATTAAATAACTAATTTTAATTTTATATTTGTATATAAATACATTTTATATTGTATCAAATAAACTTTTTATTTCATGGATCACTATAAACACAATACATATTTTATTTTAATCAATAATTAAATTAATCTAAAAGATAAAATCATTATTTTTAAATTTTCATTTTTTTCTTTATATTTTAATATAATTGATTTCTGCATAATTATTGTTCATTTTAAAATTAATAACTAATCTTAAATTTAAATACATATATAAATATATTTTATATCGTATCAAATTTACATATACATTTAATATCAAATGATTTTACCCGTGTGGGAGCACGGGTATCTTACTAGTTATAATTAAAAAAAGGAAAATTATTAACTCCAGGCACGTGAGCATGAACCTTGAGAGGCCCAAACTCTCTAAGTGCCAAGTCAAATTTTCCCACCTCTACCAAAACAACCCTTCAAATTTGTCCTGGAATTTATGTTGCCATGTGCCTTAAAAAAGTTGCATCAGAAACATTGGCTGCCACGTGCATAGTAGAAGACGAACTAGGAACATTAGAAACGAACTTAATGGGCCCCAGGTTTGTCTCCTTCCGAATTTCAAGGTCAACACCCAACAGCTAAACCATTAAATGCATACACAAGCATAATCTCAATACTAGGCGCAATAAGAGGAATGTTGAGACAAGCAACAAGTGTCTCAGAATGCACAATACCCATTTGCATGTCATCTTTGGAAATAGGCAACTGATCAGACTTCGAAAAACCTTCAGAATCCATGTCATCATCCCCAATCTCAGAACCTCCCTCAGTACCATCGGAAAACACGCCGGAATCAATAGAACCGGAGCCATTGGAGCTTGCTGTAAAAATCCTCAAAGGTACTTGAGCATCTTCAACCAGTTTCAGTTTTAACGTCAAAACATTGATCTTGACATGGAGAGTCTCATCAATCCATGCAACACAACAAGTAGTAATCAAGTAACGAGCAACATCCAACCTGGACTGATTTGTGATACCATAATATACACGCAGGAAAAACCCACATGTCTGGTTATGAACTCAAAGAAGGAATCGTTCTAAGCGAAGCAAGGAAGGCCAAATAATCGAACCCAAGTGACTCTATCTCCATCAAACACCCCAGGAGTCTAATTTTTCAACTCACTAAACCACTGATGCAACCATGGAGAAACATTAGCCATGAGATTTTCCAAATAACCTTTTTCTCTATCTGCTAGCAGACATAAATTAGGCCATACAGGAGTGATTTTTATGCTGAAAAAACCTTCCTTGTCAAAGATATCCTGCAAGTTATATGTCATTCCCACCTCGATCACCTTCCCCACAAACGCCTTGGAGAATCTGTACCTCGCAGAAGAATCACCGAAAGAGTATTCCAAGGGACGTGCCGTAAGAGAATGATTCTCGTCGCCGTTTTGCCCAACCGCTACAAAAGATCTAAAATCCATTCAAGAATGAACCCTGTTAGGAACATAATTTGAAACAGCATTCGGAGGACCTCGAGATATTGGCTTCATCTTAGTAATCCCTCTAGAATTCCTTTGAAAGCGAGGAAGGTTAACAAACATCTTCGTGTTATCCAGGAAAATATTATCGAGTTTCACCGCTAAACATTCTTCATCCATAACATCGAAAAGACGCATGAAATCGAACCTCTTACCTCGCTTATCTCTTCTCCCAGGAATAATAACCTCCTCAATTACACCATAAGCTTCGAAATTCTTGAAAAGCTCCTTAGCTCCCAATCTGTCAGGAAAAGACGTAAAGAAAAAAATGGCCGAAGACCCATGACGCCTCGCTCCACCTACATGATCCCACCGCTTCTTCGAGTAAAATTTTCTCCTGCCCCCTACCGCCACCCACTCCTCACCTCCCTGATCAGCCGCAGAAATAACTAAAGCCAAAGGGACAAATAATTGATTATTGACGTTAGGCATGTCAACTTGCCCCATTACTAGGGATCCCCGCGGAGATTCTTCGTTTAGGGCCCAAAGATGGGGAATCCCCCCTCGTGGGGACGGGGATGAGCAACAAAATCCCCCGAAGGAACTTTGGGGATGAGGATGGTGAACATATCCCCCCGAAGGCACTTTGGGATGGGGATG